>WHVD01000091.1:0-347800 GCA_015178975.1 Hysterangium stoloniferum | reverse complement strand
TGTAGTTCGAAGCTTTGTGTATACGTATGGGTGCTCTCGGCGCCAAACGATAGACACTTTTCACCCAGCAGACACCACCTCGTAAACGACCCAGACGTCGAATAGCGAGAGGTGTCAAGGGTAAGTCTCAACTACCTATAAAGGTAGTGTTCTCTCGCATACTAACAGTACTTTGAACTCGAACCGCGAAGGTCGAGTTCCCTCTAAGGTCTTTGCGCTCGTCGACACTATAGTCGACTCGCGCTACTATATCTTTACTTTAGATATTCAGCTTCTCGTTGATTATCTATCTTACGTCTAGCTACGAGTTGTACCGTGAAGGTCAACTCTTTCTTCTCTCATTCTAGCCGTCAAGAGCAACTGTACAGTTGCTCTTGTGATGCATAGCGTGTCTCCTTACTAGTACTGCCAGTCTAGTAATCTACGGTATTGTACTGTACGGTCAATACCTACTAATAGTAGTTGAATAAACACTATTCTTCGTATATTGAATGGTCAGAATCTATCGACTCTTCACAGTGGTGATCCGGCCGGACCGTTCTTTTCCTACGAAGAAAGATCTTATTATTGGACTACTAAAACTCGAACACGCGAATGACTACGGGCAAGAACCAAACACCTAGGTCTTCATCAGCTCCGAGTAGCTCCATGCCTCGTCAAAAATCCGCTAATTTGGAACCACCCCGTAATGTCACTTTGAGGAAGTCTTCGTCGACTCTCCAAGGATCAACTCCTCTGGAGGATCCTTCCGGAGTAGTAGCGGATTCGTCAACGAACATTCCACCCGACCCACCTGAAGAACGCTCGTCACCTGGGCAGTCGAACGCCCCTGGAGCCAACGTTGAGGCTGGTCGAGCACCCTCGCCTGTTCTCAGGTTCCCTCCGAGACAGGTTATTCTCAAGCAGTTCCTTGGAGGTCATATGATTTATGCTCAGCCCATCGACTTACAATGGGATATGTACTACACCGATCGAATCCCGAGGATCTGGTTACCCCCTTTGTAGAGGAGTACAATACGGATTACCCCATTTTACCAGTGACTGTAGCAGTGTGGTTAGGTCGTTACCAGGCGATCTTATCGGCGCGAGATTTATTCACGTGACCAGGGAACCTTGAGGACTTGACCCGATCGATTCCTGAATGGTCGAACGAGGTGACTACCGCTACAGAAGGTGGAAGAAGGATTCTCAAGCAGGAGGTGTTTTCTCTATTCCTTGAAGCACTTCGTACGCATGATGATGCGTTGCAGATCCTGCACGTCCTGCTCGGCGGAGATCATGTCGTGCCTAAGGTTGACTACCAGTACATGTACATCCGCATGTTGGAGGAGTCTCTCAATGGAGTCACGCCAAATCTGCCGTTTGCATACTTCACTCTAAGGGGTCGGCTGAAACGAAATCAAAGAAGACTCGATAAGATGGTTTTAGAGGTACTCCTCCCCTATAATGACTCGATTCAGGTCCCCGATTCGCCTATCTCCACGACTGATTCGTTCGTTCGCAACCTAAATGGGTCTCCAGATACTCGTTTCCTATCTTCTCTCAACCGTCCTGTGATAATGGAGGACTTTCCGCTGGACTTGAGGGACAGGTGATAGAACGCCTTCAAGAAAAGAGGATTGAGGTCTGTGCTCCCTTTCATCAACCTCAGCCGCGTCGACTCCTGAACACGATGGAGATGGAGAGACAAATGCGATGGAATCTGGTCCCACGCCTTTTCAGGGAGATCCTCGCTCTCGCGTCGCGTTTGAGGGAGTTTCCAACAGCCCTAACGTCGGGAACGAGGTGACCACTGTCAGAAATGATCAGTCGCCAGCAAGGGTCGACCGTCCTTCTCTACAGCGTTCACTGAGGGTATAGCTGGCCCAGTTGCTGGTCGAGGATCGCTGAACCCAGACGGTCCCCGCCATTCTCTGCCGATCACTTCAAATCCCTTCTTGCCATCAGGAGGACCCCCTAGTGATTCATCCGGGAGTTCGAATACTTCAGACCGAGGAGGGAACTCGGGACGTGGGGGAGCGCCACAATAGAGTGCCTAATACCCCTTTTCGAACTCCGATGCGGTCTCAAGCTAGCGCGCTTATTGATGACTTACCTAAGGACAAGAAGATCACTCTTAACACCAGCGACCTCAAGATCAAATGGTCTGACCTCCCCGAATACGATGGAGCCCAATCCAAGGCCTTGGACTATATCATGGACATCATGAGTCTTGCGGAGATATCAGACTCTTTGAGTGTGATGTTAGGAGTCGCTCTGCCAAGACGACTTCACGGGAAACGCTAAGGTCTGGTGGAGCACCCTAGACCGTGAGCATCGTACTGAATTCAGTCAATCTCATGGGTCATTTCTCTGGGGCATTGTGGAAGGATTGCTTGGAACTCGCTGGCGTGAATCCTTGGCCTTAGAATGGGAAGCCATGAAATTTCGACAAGTTGGTCACGATCGCGAGACACCCGTCCACTATATCCAACGGAGAGTTAAACTCTATCATTTTCTGTACGGGTTCCACCAGGACAGAGGAGATGAGACACGCAGACTCATTCTCACGCTGCCTACGGAATGGCTCTACCTTCTTCAAGGACAACCCATCGACGATATCATGAGTTTGCAGACTTATGCTAATAACCTGCAAGAAGCTCTGATTAACGCTTGGGTCCAAACACACCGGGAACGTTACAGGTTCCAGAAAACGCGTAATGTTAGCAGAGGGTCAGGAAGTGGATTTTAGAGTCACCGACGACTTCTCTTCACCTAACCAGGTTCTCGTTAGTGAGACTAACGAGAGAGGCTCGACGAGAAGGACCGTCCCTGACGTCGCTAATCCAACGCAGGGAAAGCGTCACGGAAAAATGTTCTTCGAGAGAGTAACAAGAAGAGCTCGGTCAAACCCACCAAGGAATGTTGGATATGCGGAAGTCCGGAGCATTTCAAGATAGACTGCCCTCAAGCTGGCAAAATGTCTCATTATGTCTCTATCAACAAATGCTCCGCACAGGATATGTCGGAGGAAGCTGAGGAGCAAAGGTTATATGAAGCGGTTCATGGACTATCTATACAAGGACAAGTAAATAGCTCTGATGACGAATTGACTTTTGTTTCCATTTATGCGCCCCGAGTCGGAGAATTAGTAAGGGAGGAAAATCGAACGACTAGTGAAGCTCTTCTGTCTGAAGTTTATGTATCCATACTCGCCGCAGATTTCTTTGAAAAGGGAGACCGGTTGAGTGCTCATCGGCAGGACCTTGAAGGCCTGACCGAGAACTAGTCAGACTGGAGATTCTCACGAACAAATCAGCTCGAATTTGCTCTGTTCGCCTGGAGCTGATGTTGACACTTTCCGTTTGATCCTGGGAACCCCCCGACTTACTACCGTACGAGGACTCGGATTTGGAGGACGACAATGATCCAGTATTGGATTCCCCTTCGAAGCATGTTCCTTGCCGAAGTGAGCGCAGGAATGTAAGCTTGTCCCTGCGCAAGGAAAGTAGAGGCCTAGAATCCAATACCCTTGTCCCAGTCTTCTGATGAAGGAGGATACTACGATCCTTTATCGAAAACGGGATCCTCCTAGTGGTTAATCTAGCATAGGAGTTGCAGTGCTCCATGTTTTCGGTCATGTAGGAACTCCCGATTCACCCGAACGTGTTAAAATTTGAATGGACACGGGAGTGGATCTTTCCCTTATATCGGAGGAATTCTACAAGGAGCTGCAGGGCATATATAAGTTGAAACAAGGACTCAAGTTGCATCTAATCCAGCTCACGGGTAACGCTAAAGGTTATCGGATATGTTAATATTCCTATTTACCTGGAGGACGACAGTGGAACATTACTGAAGTTCGCGGCGGAAACTTATGTCGTTAGAGGAATGACAGTGCCAATTCTTTTAGGAGAGGATTTCCATATTAATTATGAAATCGGTACTCTAAGAGATCAGCCGTTGGGATCTAGACTTATTCTCCCGGGACGACAGGGTTTTTATTCCAGCCAGTTCTTCTAAGGAATCTCAACCTTTGACTTTCACTGTCAATAAGGCCCCTTTTGGGAAGCACGAGAAGGAGCAACCCAAGCTCACCTCTCTCCCCGATAAAGGTGTGCATACTGAAAAAGTCGCGTGAGCCTTGGAGGATTGCACTATCGATCCAGAGTCAGCCAGACTAGTGCCTATTTTTGTTGAAGATCTAAAGGGCGAGGAATGGATTGTTGAAGAATTGTATTGCAAAACGAGAACGGTTCGATATTAGCCACACCAATCACGGCAATTTCAAGGAATAGTGTGGCAGTACCTTTAGCCAATCCATCGCTAACCCCTAAGACTATCTGACGAGGGGAGACAATAGGAATAATTCATGACCCCGCTCGTTGGGCTCACAAGCCCAGGTCACTCGAGGAGAAAGGTTTAATGGTAGCAGGCACGACCAAGATTGCACACCTTATCGAAAGTCTCTCTCAACTTGAGGAGGACCGTCAAGTCACCTCAGAGAGGCCTAAGCCACCTGTTGAACCAGAGATTGCGGACGATTTCGAACCACCTGGTCCTAAGACGGCTGCAGTGGCTGATAATGAGAAATTTGCCTCAGAGGATCTTCACAAGTTAGTCAATTTGGGACCAGATATACCAACAGAGGTCCTGCCATGTCTCAGATCAGTTTTGACTGAGAACATCAAGGCTTTCGGAGTCGACGGACGGTTAGGGCAAGTGGA
The DNA here is from genome assembly GCA_015178975.1 of Hysterangium stoloniferum. Taxonomy (NCBI): domain Eukaryota; kingdom Fungi; phylum Basidiomycota; class Agaricomycetes; order Hysterangiales; family Hysterangiaceae; genus Hysterangium; species Hysterangium stoloniferum. The sequence continues at coordinate 343,094 of WHVD01000091.1, read as the reverse complement.
ATGTAGAGTCCCTGTCCCCTTGAAAGAGGGAGACCAGCCCATATCCATGCCTATGTTCCCTTCGTCCCCTGCCAATAGGAGAGTTATAGATGAGCAAATGGATACCTGGTTCGAACAGGTGTCATTGAGCCATCTAAAAGCCCCTGGGGAGCACCAGCCTTTGTAGTATATCGCAATGGTACACCACGGGTGGTCATCGACTATCGGAAACTTAATCATCTCACTGTTCCAGACGAATTCCCTTTACCACGTCAATCGGAGATCATGCAGGCGCTGTCGGGGTCAAATGTTCTTTCTTCTTTCGACGTGCTAGCTGGGTTTACTCAATTAGAAATGTTGGAGGACGATAAGCACAAAACAGCCTTTAGATCCCATAGAGGGCTGTGGCAATTTAAAAGGATGCCGTTCGGGCTCAGAAACGGCCCCTCCACATTTCAGCACGTCATGCAAACAGTTTTAGCACCCTACTTGTGGATTTTTTGTTTAGTCTACATCGATGACATAGTCATATTCTCTAGGAACTGGGATGATCATTTGCTTCACCTGAATCAGGTGCTTGGCGCTATCGCTTCAGCCAGTATCACACTCTCTCCCAAGAAATGTTTTATCGGATATAATTCAATCTTGTTGTTGGGTCATAAAGTATCAAGGTTGGGTTTTTCAACCCACCAAGAAAAGGTTTGCGCTATATTGGAATTGGCCCCACCCACTAAGGTTTCTGAACTGCAACGGTTCCTTGGAATGTTTTTTTCAGCGTATATACCATTCTATTCATGGATGGTGTCCCCTTTATTCTCGCTCCTAAAAAAGGGGACACCCTGGACGTGGACCACTGAACATGTCCGAGTTTATGAGGATGTTAAAACCGCATTAGGATCAGCTCCAGTGCTGGGACATCCAGTTAGTGGGATGCCCTATCGATTGTATACAGAGACTTCAGATTTTGCCTTGGGTTGTTGTCTCCAACAAGTCCAGAAGAAGGCTTTAGGAGACTTAGTGGGCACTAAAATCTATGCCCAAGCCAAGTTAGCTTTTGACCGTGCGCAGGATGTGCCATCCTTTGTTCATCGGTACAAAACCAAACAGCCCGGGATTGAGTGGTCGGATTCATGGGACCCACTTTTGAGGCGACCGAAGTTACTGTTGAACGAGCCATTGCATATTGGAGTCGCACACTGAAAAGCGCTGAACGCAACTATTCTGCTACTGAACGGGAAGCGTTAGCAGCAAAGGAAGGACTAGTCCACTTCCAACCTTTCATTGAAGGTGAACATGTTCTGCTCATTACGGACCATGCAGCTCTGCAATGGGCTAGATCTTACGAGAACACTAATCGTCGACTAGCTGCATGGGGGGCGATATACGCTGCATTTCCAGCTCTCGAGATTTTGCATTGAGCAGGGAGAGTTCACAGCAACATGGACCCACTATCCAGACTCCCTCGGGTACCAGCCTTCGTGAGCACTATTAGAGATGACTTGCAAGCTATCACCTCGACCTCTCTGGACAAGAGTACTGAGGAAAAACTATGGAAGGACGAACCCGCTAAGAAGGCGGTCTTCTCTATCATACTTGATTCTATGGAACCTTTTGGAGTAACTCAAAAGGTCCGACAGTCAGAATTGGATTCTCATAACGCAGTAAGGAACGACCAGGAAGACGGGTCTGACTTCGCATTGCGTCATCCTCAGCTACTAATCAGCATCGAGGAGGGATATATAAAGAAATTTCTAGAGGGTTATTCAAAGGACTCCATTTTCAGAAATCTCTACGCTCTAGATACCCCTTCACCCAATGTGGTTGTTACTCCTTCTCACTACTTCGTGGGAGCAAACCGACTCCTGTACTTTCGTGACTTGGACTGGAAAAGTCGAGCCTGTGTACCCAGAACCATGATTAACTCAATTTTAAGGTTGGTACATGATAACCCTTTTGAGGGAGCACACGCCGGAGGCCAGCGGTTGTTCAACCTGATGAAAGACCGGTTCTTTTGGCCAAAAATGCTACAAGGTTGCATGTCGTATGTGCGTACCTGCGACATCTGCCAAAAAACCAAAGTCGATCGCACCGCTCGTCAAGGAGCCCTCAGACCAGCTGACGTACCTTTTAGGCCATTCGAGGTAGTTTCTATGGATTTAATCACTGGACTACCTGATTCAGGAAAGGATTCGTATTCCGCAGTCTTCGTTGCCATTGATAAATTGACGCGTTACACTATTACAATACCTACCTTTTCGAACCTTACGGCTGAAGGATTCGCACGAATATTTGTCAAACAGGTGGCAAGCCCCTTCGGACTGCCCTCTCGAATAATCTGTGACCGGGATAAGAGATAGACCTGCAGGTTTTGGTGGGAAGTCTGTAAGATCTATGGTACCACCCTTGCGGTATCTTCGGCTCATCATCCTCAAATGGATGGGCAAATGGAGAATATGAATGTGACCATAGAACAGATGCTTTGAGCCTATTGTGCTTCTGCTAAGGAAAGCTGGTCCCAATGGATTGAGGTAGTTGTTTATGCATACAACTCGACTGTTCACAGTTCCACAAACTACGCCCCGGCCTTCTTATTAATGGGATACCTCCCAAGAGGAATGTCTTGAGTTCTAGGAGGTGACGAACCCCTAGTTCCTACAGAACTATCAGACAGCCCTATGGCCAACCAATGGATCCTCGAGCTAGAAAATCATTGGCAGATGGCGTGGGATTCAATCGCTCGAGCCCAAGAGATTCAAGCACGAGCGTATAACAAGAAGCGAAGACCTGTAGAAGATATCTCCGAGGGAGACTTTGTATTGGTGAACCCCCACTCCCTCGAACTGGTGGAAGTCAAGGGAATGGGGAAGAAACTAATACAAAGACGGATTGGACCATTCGAGGTCCTTGAGAAATTGAACTCTCAAGTATTTAGGCTTAAGATTCCCCCGGAGTATCCGATGCATCCAGTCATTAATCGGGATCATCTGTGGAAATATCAACCCTCTGCTCCCAACCTAGGTCCAAGACCCCAACTTGAGAACCTAAGAGAGTTGAAATCAGATCATGAAGAATATGAAGTCGAAGCTATTGTTGGACATAGAAAACAGTGAAATCGTCTGCTATTTAGGGTGCGCTGGAAAGGTTATGGACCCGAAGAGGATTCGTGGTTAAGCAGCACTGACCTCAGAAATGCTCCGGCACTTCTGAGGGTGTACAAGGCGCTGTTCAAAATTTAAGGGGATATATGCGCTCAAGGAACCATCTATTCTATCATTTATTCCATTTCTTTTGTAACTTCCTTTCAGAAATATCTCAGTCATTCAGCGAGCCACCTCATTGGCTTTTATTCTCTTTCATTTTTCTATCCCTCCGGTCGATTGGGACAACCACTAATTGGCAGCAGACACATTTACCCAAAACCCAGCCACAATTAATGAGTTTTATTTAACAACCAACCGAGCGGAGTTTCAATTCAATATATATAAAAAAAAAAGTACATGTAAATTCGCATAAATTTTCTTTATCTTTCATACCACGTCCTTCACCTATCTACAGCCCTTCCCTCTACTTTCAACTTCACCACTTTATCGTGCTACAATGCTCCCATTCCAACAAAACAAGCAAGTCCTCCCTAAGTTCAAAAAGGTCCCACGGGCCCCGACAGCCAGTACATCCACGACCGGCGGGGGATTCATCACCCGTATGCCTCGTACAGACAATGTCGAGAGCAATCGGGGTACCCAGGAATCAACCCCCCTGTCGACTTTCTCCTTTGGTGATGAGCCAGGGGGAAATACTGGTACAGATTGGAGCAAGCCATTAGGGCCCTCCGTCAGACCGTCATCAGAGGAAGTCGCTGCTACTATGCGGAGGCAGGAAGCGTTTATGGAAGAACACAATGCGAGGAGGCTCACCTGCAAAAGAGAAAGGCACGCTGAGTACAGAAGTCAACAGGAGGCGAGGGGAGCAAGAGAAGGAGTCCCCTCCAAGCGACAGCGGCGTGAGTACAGAGCGCAATTCAGAAACAGAGCTTCTGCGCCGATCCTTCCCCCCCCGGGAGAGAAATGGGCCGACTTCGCGGAGACCGATGATAGTGAGGGTGGGATGCCTTGCATTAGGACGACGGGAACCAAGAGCTGGAAGGAGAAGGAGGGTACCATCTTTTATGACTGGGAACTACTTCGACGCATTAAGTTGCAACGAATAGTTCTTACCCGAGGGGACGGTCAAACGTTGCCCCAGCGAGAAAAGGGATACCGTAGGGGACCAATTGATTTTTCCTCAGATGAGGATGAGGAGGAAGACGAGAATAGGAATGGTGTGTATAGCATCCAATATCTGGGAGAGGATTGCCATGAAGGGTTCCTTCTCCTGTCGAAAGTTCGCTTCGTAACCAGCGACCCCAACCAAAGACAAACACGGAGACCGTCATCCAGAGTATGGAGGGGTCACTGCCCTAGTCAACAGTCACTGGAACGCGAACCTTCCACGATTCCGGTCCCACATCTTTCGCCAACGTCGAGGCCCCTTCCCATCATTCACCCTACACACACTCCCTCAGCCCCGATTCTAACGCCTCATCTACCTCCCTCCCCAAAAGCTGTACCGGTCCCAACCTCACTTAGGATGTCGAGGCCCCCTCCCATCCTTCACCCGGCACACACTCCCTCAGCCCAATGCGAACCTTCCCCAATTCCAGTCCCATGCCTTTCACCAACGTCGAGGCCCCTTCCCATTCTTCTTCTGGCACACACACTCTCAGCCCCGATTCTGGCACCTCGTCTCTCTCCCTCCCCGAAAGCTACACCGGTCCCGACTCCACTTCCGCCGTCACCGGGTATCCCTCCCAACTCTCCGTATTCATATTGCGTGTCCTTAGGTAGCCCTATCCAGGACCTTCCACCAGAGCGAATGGATGTCGATTTGGACCCTCCTACACCGGACGTCATTGTTCCCATGGCAAGCAGAAAGGCGAAGGAGATGCAGAAAGCCACCACTCCTCTCCGAGAGCGATCCCCTATTCCCGTCCTCGACAGCCTGCTTCCCCCCACTGAGCCTGTATCCACAACTTTCTGGATGCGAGTAGCTGTCAACTACCCTTCCAAACAGTTTCCTGACAGAAGGGTGCTATCATAGCTCGTGCCGGTACTTCAGCAACCGGTCCTTCAAGGGAGCCTTAAGGGTTGTCGCGGTCTGGCTCCGTTGTCGGAGATAATGGAGGATTTCTATCTCTCCTTCGAGGATCTCACAGAGGGGAAGAACTTTGCACGAGCAGCACAGGAGATTACACTCTCTATGTTCCGGCACATCATAGTGGAGCTTCACCGTCTGCCCCCAGACTCAGCGAGTGTCCTCTCTATTGCTGGCTTAGTGGATTTACTCGAGGCCCTCATCCTGACGCCTCCCACAGAGACCACCACACAGCCACACGTTCCTGCCCTGCTACCTGCGTCTTCGTTTCCCCTCCCCAATGCTCCTCTTCTCACGCAGATTTCCGCTCCCCCGGTTAGTGTCCGTGCAGTCATTCATTGCAGAGAGAAAGCCTACAGATGATGGGCCGACTCCTTGTACAGGAATTCTAGTGATTTGGCTCGGGCAAGAATAGCCGAATCCTTCAGAGTAAAAAGGGAATGATGGGGAAACATCATTTTGGACCTTGGGGGATCCTCACAGGAGGCTTGGGGTGGCGTCCCAGATGCTCTTCGACACCTTGTATAGCACATCCCTTCGAACTGGGGGGCACTGTGAAGGGTATGCATATATGCATAATTGGACTAAGGAATAATAGTTGGATTATAGTACTTTATTATTTACCTTTTATTTTCTTCATTTACATTCTTTCTATATTTCAAGCATACCCTTATTTTGTAGTTTGAAGCTTTGTGTATACATATGGGCGCTCTCGGCGCCAAACGACAGACACTTTTCACCCAGCAGACACCACCTCGTAAACGACCCAGACGTCGAATAGCGAGAGGTGTCAAGGGTAAGGTCTCAACTACCTATAAAGGTAGTATTCTCTCGCATACTAAAGTACTTTGAACTCGAACCGTGAAGGTCGAGTTCCCCTCTAAGGTCTTTGCGCTCATTGACACTATAGTCGACTCGCGCTACTATATCTTTACTTTAGATATTCAGCTTCTCGTTGATTATCTATCTTACATCTAGCTACGAGTTGTACCGTGAAGGTCAACTCTTTCTTTCTCTCATTCTAGCGGTCAAGAGCAACTGTACAGTTGCTCTTGTGACACATAGTGTGTCTCATTACTAGTACTGCCAGTCTAGTAATATACGGTATTGTACTGTACGGTCAATACCTACTAATAGTAGTTGAATAAACACTATTCTTCGTATATAGAACGGTCAGAATCTATCGACTCTTCACAAAGACGGACATAGACAGAGACAGAGTCCAGGGGAAGTCTGGTGACTGATATGTATCGTAATGAGGTCGAATGTAACAAGTCTTGACGTAACGGAGTCCAGGTGGGAAATCCTATAAACAGACGATTGGTGCTTGTAGTGCGTGGGGGCGTACGGGTTAGTGCCTGGAGTCCGGCGGGATTGTCTGGTCATAACACTATCCCACTGAAAACCGATGCACAACCAGTGTCTGTACCGATGTTTTTAATTTCCCCTGCCAACAGGAAGGTCATAGATGAGCAAATGGACACCTGGTTCCAACAAGGAGTCATCGAACCTTCAAAAAGCCCTTGGGGAGCGCCTGCCTTTGTAGTCTATCGTAATAATAAGCCTCGCGTGGTCATTGATTATCAAAAGCTGAACAGCCTTACTATCCCAGACGAGTTCCCCTTGCCCCGACAATCAGAAATTATGCAAGCGCTCTTGGGATCCAACGTTTTATCCTCATTCAATGCCCTAGCTGGTTTTACCCAACTAGAAATGCTGGAGGAAGACCGACACAAAATGGCCTTTCGATCACATCAAGGACCATGGCAATTTAGAAGGATGCCTTTTGGATTGAGGAACGGATCTTCCATTTTCTAGCAAGTCATGCAAAACACACTGGCACCCTATCTGTGGATATTCTGTCTAGTCTACATAGACAATAGAGTAATCTTTTCTAAGACCTGGGAGGATCATATCAAACACCTGGACCAAGTATTACAAGCAATAATTTCAGCTGGCATTACTCTTTCTCCCAACAAATGCTATGTAGGCTACAACTCTATTCTCCTTCTTGGACACAAGGTGTCACGGTTAGGCTTTTTGACCCACCAAGAGAAAGTACAAGCCATATTGGACCTAGCAACCCCAACTAAGGTGTCTGAGCTTCAACATTTTCTGGGTATGGTATTGTACTTCTTGGCTTACATACCCTTCTACACATGGACTGTATCCCCACTCTTCTCGCTACTCAAAAAGGGCATGTGATGGTCTTGGGGAGTAGACCAGGAACGAGCCTTTAACAATGTCAAGGCAGCCCTGAGCTCTTCTCCAGTTCCAGCACATCCCGTGATCGGAATGCCCTACCATCTCTAAACGGATGCCTCTGACTTCACCTAGGCTGCTGTCTGCAGCAAGTACAAAAAATGACTCTACGGGATCTAAAGAACATGAAGATCTATACCCAAGCGAAATCAGCATTTGAGCAGTCAAAACCAGTACCAATGTTTGTCACCCATTTTAAAACCAAGGTTCCCAAGATCACTTGGACAGACTCCTAGGCCAAACCATTTGAGGATACTTGCATTACAGTAGAGCGGGTTATTGCTTACTGGAATCGTACCCTCAAGAAACCAGAACACAACTATTCAGCCACAGAGTGGGAAGCATTAGCTGCTAAGGAAGGCCTGGTTCATTTTCAACCATTCGTGGAAGGGGAGCAAGTGCTCCTCATCACGAACCATGCTGCTTTACAATGGGCCAGGTCATACGAGAACACCAATTGATGACTGCCGCATGGGGGGCAGTGTATGCAGCATACCCAGGCCTCGAAATACTACATCACGCTGGACGAGTACACAGTAACATCGATCCCCTATCTAGACTACCACAAGTACCCCACTCAGTGAGTCCAGCTGGAGATGATCTCCCAACAATCGTGTCAAGCTCGCTCAGCAAGGGAACTGAGGAGATACCACAGGAGGATAATTCCGTGAGGGGAGCCATCTTTGCCACACAACGAGAACTAGTAGAACCCATCAGAACCCCAGAGGACACCCCACAAACGGAATGGGATTTGTATAACCTCCCAAGAGACGATGAAGTGGACGAATCGCTATTCTGTTCATTAAACCCTCAGCTGGTCCAGGGTACTAGGAGGAGGCAATCCTATAGTCCCCAGGGAACTGTCTGAGAGTCCTATGGTGGACTCATGGATCGTGGAATTGGAAAGTCACAGACAAATGGTGAGGGACTCAATCACCCGAGCACAAGAAACTCAAGCTCGATCTTACAACAAGCATTGAAAACCGGTCGAGGAGATCTCAGAGGGGAATCTAGTATTAGTCAACCCCCATTCCTTAGAATTGGTAGAAATTAAGGGTAGTGGAAGGAAACTAATCAAAAGATGCATCGGACCATTTCAGGTCCTGGAAAAAATTAATCCCCAAGTCTTTAGACTCAAAATACCACCAGAGTACCAAATGCACCCCGTCATTAATCGAGCCCACCTTAAGAAATATCACTCATCCCCAGAAGTGTTTGGCCCTAGGGAACTACTCAAGAACCCCAGAGAGCTAAGTTCAAATGAGGAAGAATACGAAGTCGAAGCCATTACTGGCCACATGAAACTTCAAAATCATCTGCTTTTCTGAATCAGGTGGAAAGGCTATGGGCCTGAGGAAGACTCCTGGCTAAACAGCACTGACCTCTGGAACACCCCAGCTCTACTCAGAGCATACAAGACGCTGCATCAGATTTGATGATGGGTATATGCAGTCTCGCCAAGAACCTGGAACCACTTCCCTCCCGAGAATGCAGCCTATTTTCTTTACTCTACTTGACAATCAACTCTAATTTTAACTTTTATTTCCTTTTCCAAAATTCGACTTCGGTCACCTCGCCTTCACTCCATGACCACCAACCTCTAGCCTATCACCTCCTCACCTCGTGCCAGTAACCAAGTGGAGTCCTAATCCCTAAGGATACAAGAGATGTAAAGTCGCTTAAGAATCTCCGACCTCTCTTTACCTTCAACCACTACCATCACACAACACCCGTGTGACTCACAATCATAACATGTCCCAACCACCTCTCTTGAAGTCCAAATTCCCAAAGTTCAAAAGGATCCCACAAACACCTGCCACTGAGCATCTATGGAATCCTGCCACCACCTCCTCAGGACCACCTCACACTGAAATAGTCGAGCGCCCTTTCTCTTACCATGAGGCCTCCACCTCTAATTCCTCGAGCTATTCCTCAATACACTGGGGATCAGCAGAGACTACCTTGAGAGTTGTTCATGATTCTCAAGGGTCGCCTCACACCGAAATGGTCGAGACACCTACTCCTTGTAATCAGGCACCTCCCTCCAGATATTGGGACCTAAAGGACATCCCTTGGGACGGAACCTTCGCTCGAGCCTGGGGATCAACAGAGACTACCTCGAAGGTCATCCACGATTCTCAAGGCTCACCTCACACCAAAATGGTCGAGACACCCACTCCTGGTAACCAGGCCCCTCCCTCCAGATGTTGGGACCTAAAGGACATCCCTTGGGACAGACCCCCCACTCAAACCTCCCCAGCCCCTTCACCCGAGGAAGTAGCCCGGAAACATCGCAAAAAGGAGGAGTGTCACACCCGAAACCAACAGGAGCTCAGGGAACTTAAAAGAAAGAGGAGGGAGAAGTTCGTGCAAGATCGGATAGCCAGGGGAGGAATGGAGAGAGTACCCTCAAAGGCCCAAAGGAGAGAGAGCAGGATTCAGGAGGGCTACACCCCTATCACACCAATTCTCCCTCCTCCGGAGAAGAAATGGGCGGATTTCGTAGAGACCAAGGAGAGTGATAATGGAACCCCCTGCATACGCACTGCTGGAGCTAAAAGCCGGAAAGGGAAGGACGGTACTACCTTTTACGATTGGGAACTGGTCAGATGGATTAAACTTCGAAGTATCAAGTTGACTCGAGGAGATGAAAAGGAACCACCCTCAGGGACCAATCCTCCTCAGGGACCAGCACAGAAAAGGTTTCGTGTCAGCCCCACCAACTCTTCTTCAGACTCGGAGGATAGTGACACCACCTATCCACGATACGGGGTGAAGTATCTGGGAGAGGACTCGTTCGAAGGGTTCTCACTACCAAAGCCCATACACTTCCTCTCTAGCAATCCAAATCAAAGAAGGGAACTTAAACCAACTGTCAGAATATGGCATGGGTATCGACCAAACAAGACCTCGACTGCCATTGCCACGGAAAACCCCATCCAACCCTCTCCCACACCTCCCCCTCTATCCGTTCCCACCCCATAGTTACAGGAGCGTGTGCCACCACAGCTACAAGACTCCTTGGACCACCCCCCGAACCTTCAGCTTTCTATACCTGCCACTACCCACGAGCTGCCAACAGCTTCATACCAATCAGAACAGGCCTGCGACGTTGTAATGCTCAACCCTCCAATCATCGAGCCACCCTCCATGTTTATTCCCTCACGTCAAAAGGCCAGCGGCAAACAAAGAGTCTCCCACCCAATCGAACCGGAGGTCCGGGAGACAGTGATAAGCAGGAATGAGGCTGATGGCAATGTCTGGGTGTGAATAGCAATCAACTACCACTCGGCACAGTTCACCATCAGCAAGGTCCCGAGTCAGCTACTGCCCATGCTACAGCCACCCTTGCTAGAGGGGAAAGTAAGTGACTGCAGAGGACTTGCATCACTGGAAGAGACCATGCTCGACTTTTACCTGCTTATAAACGATGCAGCAGAGGCAGAGAAGCTGCAAAGCATTGTTTCAGGGATCAAGCTGTCACCTTTCAGACAGCTGTCGGTGAACTTCCCTTGCACCCCTCCCGAAACTTCAATCTCTACCCCCCTTACTGATCTTGTCGATCTACTTGAGGAGCTACTTCCTGCTAGTGATGACTGGATAAACCCTGATTATGTGACCACGGACAGTACCTGTAAAGAGTGGCGGAAGTTCTGACCGTTCTATATATGAAGAAATGAGTAGAAAGGAAGAATATTGACCTATTTGGTGCAATATAAGAGAAAGTGAGAGAAAGAGCACGAGATGACGAAGGAGTCAACGAGTGCGATGGTTCGAGTGGAGGCCTCGACTATTACAGTTCGAGGCCAGAAGTGTTCAGTAGTTCAGATAATGCTACCTAAGTGGTAGCTGACACGTTACCCTGATCACTGCTCATAGTAGACCTAGTTTATGTCTTACGAGTGGTGGTTCTTGGGTTAAAGTGTGTCTGAGTTCTAATTGATGCTGAGTGCACCCACAAGTATACACAATGCTTCGAACTAATGAAATATGCAATATTCGAAGAATATGAAAGATAGAAAAATATGAATAGAATATGTAAAATATAAATGAAATAAAAGGAGTGTTTTACCACAATGATACTGTGGTAAAAGCATACTCCTCACAGTACCACTCCCCAGCAGACTGCACCTCATCTCCTTTCATGACTGGACCTTGACCCAGCTGACAGGATTCACCTCATCATCAGGATGTGACAAAAAGCCTACGGCAGCTGGGTATCCATGGTGCACAAAGCGGGACAATTGTCTCCCAACTCTCATGACTTGAAACTCTGTGAGATTGTAGGTCCCCTCTGTAACAAGCGGGAGGAATGGGGTCAAGCGATACTACAGCTAGGGGGTTCTGACAAGGAAGCATGGGGAGGAGTCCCCAGTAGGCTACAGGACTTTGCATGACATGGTCCTCCAAACTGGGGGGGCACTGTGAAGGAGAGGTCACATAGGAAGCGCAACTAAAGGCTCTAAGCCTTGACCCCTTAGCCACTTTATAATTCCATTATTTCCTTTATGTTTTATATTTTTATTTCCTTTTCTATCACTCACAAAAACGGGTCATACCCCTTTTTATTAGTTCGAGAGTCCATGTATGCTTGTGGGTGCTCTAGCCCACAAGAAGTATGCACATGTCACAGTAGTAGTCACATGTGAGAAACTTAGATGCTTTTCAACCCCAACAACCATCACCTGCAAGATGCAAGTACTGGTTTGGGGTATCATCTAACAAGACTCTTTCTCTCTCTCTCATCTCCAATTATCTATAACAACTCTTTGCACTGAAATAGTCGAAGTATGTTATTATTAATCGGTTCAACTTCAAGTTATCACTTTGCACAGTAAGAACATCCAGCATTGCTCACTTCTCTAGATTATTCTTCCCTTCTCGCAATAAACTCCTTCCCATTTCTACTCGGCCATCAGGCTAACTAGCTACACAGTCGGATCGCACCAGAAGGTCGATCCGCCCTTGTAATTACCTACCGATTGCACCTTGAAGGTCAATCGTAATCTACAATTTACTATCTAAAACTACTAGTCGATCGTTCTTTGCACTATCATTAGTCGATAACAATCGTATATTGAGTGGTAAATTACTCGACCCTTTACACCAAGTGTCCTCTTCTGGTCCATACCCTTTCCATCGAACTTGAAAGAGAAGTCGATTTCAATGCTTTTTGTGCCCTACTAATAGCTTCTACTTTGTACTCCTCATTGTTACGATCGAGTTCCTGCAGATTCTCGAGTAGTTCCCTTGATCCAAATTCCTTAGGAGAGAGGTGGTACTTTTTAAGATGGTCTCGGTTGATCACTGGGTGTAGTTGGTATTCCGAGGGAATGCGGAGTCAAAAGACTTGAGGATTGATCTTCTCCAAGACTTCGAATGGTCCTATTCGTCTTTGTATAAGTTTCCTCCCTGGTCCTTTGGCTTCCACAAGCTCGAGGGAATGGGGATTGATTAGGACATAATCTCCTTCTGAGATATCTTCCACCAGTCTCCTTTTCTTATTGTAGCTGCAAGCTTGCATTTCTTGTGCTCGCACAATCGAGTCCCGTGCCACCTGTCAATGGTTGTCCAATTCTAAAATACATTGGTCGGCTAAAGGGCTATCGGACAATTCCCTGGGAACCACGGGGTCATCCCCTCCTAGGCAGTGAGACACTCCTCTTGGTAGGTATCCCATAAGCAAAAAGGCCGGTGCGTAACTTGTTGAACTCTGAACCGTCGAATTGTAGGTATGAGCCACTACCTGAGTCCATTTAGACCATTCCTCTTTCAAAGAAGCACAGTACGCTCTGAGCATTTGCTCAATGATGGCATTGGTGTTCTCCATTTGACTGTCAGTTTGAGGATGATGAAACAAAGATACCACGAGGGCACTTCCATATACCTTACAGACCTCTCTCCAGAACCTACAGGTCCATCTGCAGGTCAAAGAGCTCCTTGTCAAGTGGAATGATCGACCTTAGTTTTCTGGCATATGTCACAGCCACGCAGTCATGCAACATCCTCGGCCAGAAGAAACGGTCCTTCATCAGCTGAAAAAGTCTGTGACCCCCTGCATGAGCTCCTTCAAAGGGGTTGTCATGTATCAATTTGAGTATGGTTGATGTCATGCTGCTAGGAACCCAGATTCAACTTTTCCAGTCCAAATCTCAAAAGAACAATAGCTTATTCTTGCCAATGAAATAATGCGAAGAGGTAGCTACCATATTTGGGGAAATGGGATCAGCGGCGTAATGATTTCTGAAGGTGGGGTCTTTCTGATATCCATCGCGAAGTCCCTTAGCATAATTTTCGTCGATTTCTATAAGCAATTGAGGATTTGAGAGAGTGAAGTTCACCTCATTGATTTCATCGTTCCTGGGGAGGTTGTGCAAATCCCATTGTGTTTGAGGGACCTCTTCTGTTGTTCCAACTGGTTCAACTAACTCGTGGTGAGTGAGAAAGATGGCCTTTTCCACTGGTTTGTTCTCCCATAATGTCTCGTTGTCATTCCGGTTGTAAGAATCTGCTAGGATTGGTAAGAGGTCGTCCCTCGTGGGACTAGTGCAGTCAGGTACTCGAGGAAGTCTTGACAGTGGGTCAACATTGCTGTGTATCATCCCACTCTATGTAAGATTTCCAGACTGGAGTATGCAGTGTATACCGCCCCTGTGAAGAGTCGATAGATTCTGACCGTTCAATATACGAAGTGTAGTGTTTATTCAACTACTATTAGTGGGTATTGACCGTTCAGTGCAATACCGTAGATTACTAGACTGACAGTACTAGCAAGGAGACATGCTACGCATCACAAGAGCAACTGTACAGTTGCTCTTGACGGCTAGAATGAGAGAATGAAAGAGTTGACCTTTACAGTACAACTCGTAGCTAGATGTAAAATAGATAATCACGAGAGGCTGAATATCTAAAGTAAAGAGATGGTAGTGCGAGTCAACTATAGTGTCGACGAGCGCAAAGACCTTAGAGTGGAACTCGACCTTCACGGTTCGAGTCTAAAGTCTGTTAGTATGTGAGAAAACACTACCTTTATAGGTAGTTGAGACGTTACCCTTGACACCTCTCGCTATTCGACGTCTGGGTCATTTACAAGGTGGTGTCTGCTGGGTAAAAAGATGTCTGTCTTTTGGCACCGAGAGCGCCCATAGGTATACACAAGACTTCGAACTAAGAAATACGGGTATGCTCGAAGGATATAGGGAATTAAAGAAAAGGAATAGAAACTAGATAATAAAGTACTATAATATGCATATTAATCCACTGTCCAATTATGCATACATGCATACCCTTCACAGCCCCCCATGCAGCCAGTCAACGATTGGTCCTCAACCTCGTCGACCTTGGAATACGGCTGAAATCGAGAGAGGCATCACAATGGAACCTACCCCTACCCCCCATCAGGGAATTCACCGTTCTCACATCGCATTCGAACGAATTCTGAGTAATCCTAATGTCGGTGATCAACAAGCTGTGACTAGGAATCGATCAGCTGCCAACAGGGGTCGACCGTCTTTCTCTACTGCATTCACTGAGGGTATAGCTGGTCATGTTGCTGGTCAAGGATCGTTGAATCCAGTCGATCCCCGCCATTCCTTGCCGATCTCCTCAAACCCCTTTCTGCCAGCAGGAGAACCCCCTAGTAATTCGTCTGGGAGTTCTAGTGCCTAAAGCTATGGAGGGAATTCGGAATGTGGGGGGCATTACGGTAGAGTACCTAACTCTCCCTTTCAAACTCTGATGCAGCCTCAAGCCAGCGCGCCTATCGATGACTTACCTAAGGATAAAAGGATCGCTCTTAACACCAACGACATCAAGATAAAATGGTCAGACCTTCCCGAATACGATGGAACTCAGTCCAAGGCATTGGATTACATCATGGATATTATGAGTCTCTCGGAGATCTCAGACTCCATGAGTACATTGTTGGGAGTTGCTCTGCCAAGATCTGGTGGAGCACCCTAGACCGTGAACATCGCACTGAATTCAGTTGATCTCACGGATCATTTCTTTGGGGTATCATAGAAGGATTACTTGGAACTCGTTGGTGCAAATCCTTAGCTCTAGAATGGGAAGCCATGAAATTTCAACAAATCGGGCACAATTGTGAGACACCTGTTCATTACATTCAGCGGAGGGTCAAGCTCTATTGATTCTTATACGGGTTCCACCAAAACTGAAAGGATGAAATGCGCAGACTCATCCTGACGCTGCCCACAGAATGGCTTTACCTTCTACAGGGACAACCTATCGACGACATCATGAGCCTGCAGACTTATGCGAACAATTTACAAGAGGCTCTGATTAACACTTGGGTTCAAACACATCGAGAGCGTTATCGGTTCCAAAATCCCAGAGTCATGATTGCCAAGCAAGACGAGTCGGATTCCTGGCATGAGGAAGAACACTCTAGGGGAATTGACCCCACTAACCGAGGTCACGTCCTCCTCGGTGAACTTGAGGATAAAACCGTCCCTAGGAGATCGAACGTGAAGCAGGGTAAGAAACACAGCAAGTTCTTTTTCGAACAAAGTGACAAGAAAAGCATCGCCAAACCCCCGAAGAAGTGTTGGATTTGCAGGAGTTTAGAGCATTTCAAGATCGACTGCCCCCACATGGGCAGGATGTCACACTATGTCTCTATTAACAAGTGCTCCACGCAGAACCCAATGGAGGAGGTGGAGGATCAAAGGGCTTATGAAACGGTTTATGGATTAAGCATACAGGGACAAGTACATAACATTGATGAGGAATCGATTTTCATTTCTGTCTACCTTCCTCAGCCAGAGGACAACATTGTTTCAGACGTGAACACATCTTCGAATGAGAATGAGACATCGCAGGTTTATGTTTCTATATCAGACTGTGATTTTCTCGAGAAAGGAGACTGGCTAGATGCTCATCGTCAGAACCGTGAAGGTCTGACTGAGACGAGGGTTTTATCGTGACCTGAACCTCCCACCATTGAGGAAATCGTCGACGAGGATGCATTTGCTAACCGATCTAAGGAAATAAGTCAGACCTATGTTATAGAAGACCCCTCTGAGTCAGAGGGATTGGAGGAGGAGAGCTTCCCCTTCAACCCAGGGCAATTACCCGACTTAATTCCTAGCGATGAATCAGACTCTGAAGCGGACGACTCTATTTCGAACGCCACTCCCAAGGTACCTAACGGTAGACATATCAGGAGGAACGCCAAACTGGCTACAAGAAAAGAAAGCAAAAGACCTAGAGTCCAATACCCCCAATGCAGTCGGCTTATGAAGGAGGATTCGACTATTATCTATCGCAGAAGGGACCCTCCGGGTGGATATTCCAGTATTGGGATTTCAGCATTACATGTCTACAGACACGTAGGGAATTCAGAAGCCTCAAATCCTATTAAAATCAAGCTGGACGCTGGGGCCGACCTCTCCTTAATTTCAGAAAACTTCTATAAGGAACTAGAGGACCGCCCTAAGCTCAAGCAAGGACTCAAGCTGCGCCTCATACAACTTACTGGTAATGCCAAAGTACTAGGATATGTCAACGTCCCCATTTATCTCGAGGACGACACCGGTATGCTCCTTAAATTTCCCACCGAAACGTACATTGTCCGAGGTATGACCGTCCCGATTCTTCTTGGAGAAGACTTTCACGTGAACTATGAGATTGGGACACTGCGAGACCAACCGCTGGGCTCTATATTGATTTTGCCTGGAAGAGCAGGATTTATCCCAGCCAGTTCTTCCAAGGAGCCGCAGCCTTTAGCCTTTTCGATTAGCGATTAGCAAGATCCCCCTTGAGGAACTAACCAATGACTCACCTGAATTGACTTCCAAACCAGACAAAGGAGTGCGTACTGAAAGAGTCGCACAGGCCTTTCAGGATTGTACTATAGAACCGGATTCGGCTCGACTAGTACCAATTTTTGTAGGAGATCTTACTGGTGACCAATGGATAGTCGAGGGAATTGTCTTGCCGAATGACGATGGGAGTATATTTGTGAAGAGTGGTAGAAGTTCTAACCGTTCTATATACGAAGAATATCGACCGTTGAAGTACAATACCACGATGTATTGACTGTCTAAGTCTAATATGGACCGAACGCATATTGACTACTTAGTTCAATACGGTAGAGAGAAGTCGCTATCTAAAGTAAGGTAGATAGCTAGAACAAATAAGCAGAATCGACTGGTTAAGTGCGATTCTGGACAACTGCTCGAGTGCAAGTAGAGTAGTTAGAGAGTCAAATAATAGAGTAGCATGGATGTAGTCCATGCGAGTTGAGATAAGGATTGAGTTTCGACTGATACAGTTCGAAACTCAGTTTGAATGAGTAGCTAAAGCCCATCTGTGACGGTCGAGACGATACACCAATCACAACTTACAGGACACTAACGGGTGTCTGGGGGTAAGTCGTGGTTGCGGTGTAAAAAGTGTCTGAGTTCTAAACTATGGGCGCTAGAATACATAAGTCTGGCATGTGTGCGCCCACAAGAGTCGATGTACCGCATACATAGGTCATCGAACTAATTATCGATATAATAAAAGAGAGAAAATAGAAATAATAAAGGAAATATAGTAAGAGCTCATCCGACTATATTTCCTGAGTGTATTTCACCATACCTCTCACAATATTAGCTGCTCCCACCACCGCCATCTCTAGGGATACCTCTCGCTAATCCCTCTCTGACGCCAAGAATCATTAGATGAGGGGAAACCGTTGGATTAATTCACAACGCTAACAAATGGGCCCAGACCCCTAGATCTTCGACTGAGAAAGCATCGATGCAGTCAACAGCAACCAAGATCGCCCATCTCGTCGAGAGTCTATCAAGAATAGAAGAGGAACATGTCCTTAATCCTCAATCTTCCAGACTGCCCCCAGAACGGGAACTCGCAGACAATTTCGACCTGGCAGGCCCTAAAATGTCAGAGGTTGCCACCACGGAAACATTTCGTGTGGAAGATTTGCATAAGCTGGTTAACTTAGGACCTGACATCCCTACTGACATCTCCTCCCGCTTGGAGTTGGTATTAACTAAGAACATCCTAGCCTTCGGAGTAGATGGGCGATTGGGACAAGTAGATGTCAAGGTTAATGTCCCGTTGAAAGAGGGCGCGCAACCTATTTCAATGTCAATGTTCCCAACCTCCCCAGCTAATAGGAAGGTCATTGATGAACAAATAAATACTTGGTTCCAGCAGGGAGTAATTGAGCCGTCCAAGAGTCCTTGGGGGGCGCCAGCCTTTGTCGTCTATCGTAATGGGAAACCACGAGTAGTGATCGACTATAGAAAGTTGAACACCCTAACAGTCCCCGATGAATTTCCACTGCCACGCCAGTCAGAAATCATGCAAGCGCTCTCAGGCTCCAACGTCTTATCTTCCTTCGATGCACTAGCCGGTTTCACCCAACTCGAAATGTTAGAGGAAGACAAGCTGAAGACCGCCTTCAGATCCCATCAAGGACTGTGGCAATTCAGGAGAATGCCCTTTGGACTTCGTAATGGACCTTCTATATTCCAAAGGGTTATGCAAACCGTGCTTGCACCTTACTTATGGATATTCTGCCTAGTCTATATTGACGACATCGTGATCTTTTCTAAGACATGGGACGATCATCTAGAACATTTAGACCAGGTTTTACAAGCCATAATTGCAGTGGGAATCACTCTCTCACCAAAAAAGTGCTACGTGGGTGTGAAGAGTCGATAGATTCTGACCGTTCTATATATGAAGAATAGTGTTTATTCAACTACTATTAGTAGGTATTGACCGTACAGTACAATACCGTAGATTACTAGACTGGCAGTACTAGTAATGAGACATGCTATGCGTCACAAGAGCAACTGTACAGTTGCTCTTGATGGCTAGAATGAGAGAAAGAAAGAGTTGACCTTCATGGTACAACTCGTAGCTAGACGTAAGATAGATAATCAATGAGAAGCTGAATATCTAAAGTAAAGATATAGTAGCACGAGTCGACTATAGTGTCGACAAGCGCAAAGACCTTAGAGGGGAACTCGACCTTTGCGGTTCGAGTTCAAAGTACTTTAGTATGCGAGAGAATACTACCTTTATAGGTAGTTGAGACGTTACCCTTGACACCTCTCGCTATTCGACGTCTGGGTCGTTTACGAGGTGGTGTCTGCTGGGTGAAAAGTGTCTGTCGTTTGGCCCCGAGAGTGCCCATACATATACACAAAGCTTTGAACTACAAAATAAGGGTATGCTTGAAATATAGAAAGAATGTAAATGAAGAAAATAAAAGGTAAATAATAAAGTACTATAATCCAACTATTATTCCTTAGTCCAATTATGCATATATGCATACCCTTCACAGTCTTCATCCCACACATCAGTCACCGGTCCCCACTTAGAATCCCGTCACTGCTCTAATTGAGCCCCGTTCCCGTTTTAGTCAAATGACCTGTCACGATTTAGGACTCCACTCCCGCTCCATTTCCCGTTATGGGTTATGCTTTGTCACGATTCGGACTCCACTCCGTTCCGTTCTGTTCCTAACACCAATTTGGTGTTTGCTATTCCCATTTTATGTTTTGTTAGTTTTGTTTCATTATTACTGGATTTGGTATGTCATTCATTCCACGGTCTATATAAACTGGCAGATGTTGTACATACAATCCAGTCAGAAAATTAGCTTAGATTCCCCCCAGTAATCTAATAACATTTTCCGCTCTAAAAACCTTACTTAATTCACATCGCTCGCACTAGTCGGAGCCCATGGGCTCCGGTGCATCTATCTCTCTCAACTATCTCAACTTACGACCCACGACCTCTGACTTATGACCTACGACCCATGAACCCCACCCAGACTCCCTGGGACTCCCATCCGTCCGTTTGAAATTGGACAACACAATCTAGCGAGGGCGCAGCCTATAAGCTGAAGCCAAGTCCTACCGGATATCCCACAGGTTTCTCCGGAAACCCGGCCTGTGTGTGTATCCTAACAGTATTTTCTGACTAATACTCGCAGATTGTTTTCATTATGCCACCAAGAAGAAGTACACGCGCACAGTCATCAATACCTGGACCGTCCACTCTTCATTCCCCGTTAACTCTGTATACCAGTCAGACACTTGGAAACCAGTCAGACCCCATGGAAGAAGCCCGTATCGAAGAAGTCCCAGAAAACCTGGATGAATCCGAGCATGAGGACGATTCCGTGGCCCCCGACAAGGGAAAAGGTGTTGAAATCCCTCTCGAAAATCCTCCGCCTGTTCAACGACCGCACTTGGGGGATCCTACTGCTGAATTTTTAGCAGGTACCATAGATAAATTCATGATGCACCTGCTCAAAGAACAAAAGAAAAAGGAACAAGAACCTCCACGGTCAAAAGTCAATGCTCCGGAACCCTTCACAGGTTCCAACCCAAACAAACTCTCTACTTTCCTCATTGTAAGGGCGACTCTCTAGACCGCACTGACTCGCACTAAGACAGAGTTGGGGCACTAGCAGAGGGAATCCGAAGTTAGTTTATATCTATCTAGTTATATACATACAAATTGCAGTACTACTTACCTAGCAGAGGGAATCCGAAGAGAAAAGTCTAAGGAACCCTCGGCTAGCGTGTGACTAACTAAAGTGTAGCGGAGTTTGAAAATGTGATAAAAATAAGGTACCTTTACCCTGGACTTATGAGACTAGACTCTGACAAGTCAAAAGTGAATTTGAGGAACTTAAGGTTGTCCCCTGACACTCATGCAATGTCACTTCAACTTCCGTGATCGTGCCGCTGCATTTTCCACGGACTCCCGAAAAGTCAACTATGCACTGTCATATTTGTCGGGATCCGCGTTGAAATGGTTCGAACTGGCTTTTAGCGGAATATCCGAGGAAGAGCTGCTCTGGCTTGAAAATTGGGAGGCTTTTGTTGAGGAGCTTGAAACCAACTTCACCCGTATGACCCGACAGGAGAAGCCGAGAATAGCCTCACAAATCTTCGTATGAAGGACATGCAGCGCATCATGGACTACATCGTCCAATTCAATAATCTTGCAGCTCATTGTCAGTGGGGCGATCCTGCTCTCCACCACCAATTCTATGCCGGTCTGCCGTCCCACCTTAAAGACGAAGTCTCGAAAGGAGAAGATGGCAAGCCAAAAACCCTGTCCCATATGCGCCTCAAAGCTCAAAACACAGACGCACGTTATTGGGAACGTCGTGCGGAAGTTGCCCGCGAGGCATCCGCGGACAACGTAAACAAGTCCAAGGACAATAAAAACAATAACAATAATTTGTCAACCAGCAACCAGAACTCCACGCAATCCGACAAGAAGAACGATAAAAAGTCTTCAAACAACAACAACAATAAGGACAATAAGGACAACAACAAGGGTCAACAGTCCAGCAAGCAAGCCAGAAAACCTGACCTCTCAGGCAAACTCGGACCCAATGGCAAATTGACCCCACAGGAAAGACAATGTCGTATGGACAACAACCTCTGTCTCTTGTGCAGGAAACCCGGTCATTGAGTCCCGGAATGTCCGCTGGCAAAAGCAAACTCTTCAAAGGGTCGATCAGCCAAGGCCTCCACGGAAACCCTGTCAAAGGACAAACCGGCTGCCGATTTGAAAAAAGAGTAAGCAACCCCGTGGACTCCGCGCAGGTTAGGGGTTGCATTGCCTCTCCACGCATTCAAGAGTTCACTCGCCTCAACGCATCCACTCTTTCACATTCTGATTCATTTTTCGTTAAACTTATGTCTAATATGATTCCAAAATTCGTTTTTTCAGCTCTCATAGATTCCGGCTCGACTCATTGTTTTTTAGATACAAAATTCAGGCAAAAAAACTTTTTGTCAACTTATTCGATAAATCCCGTCGCACTCTGCCTCTTCGATGGCACAAGTAATTCAGTTGTTACCCAAGCTTGTGATTTACCCATCAATTTCCCTTGTGGAACATCTCAATTGGTCACTTTCTATGTGACCCAGTTAGACTCAAGTTGCTCGGTGGTCCTAGGACATAACTGGCTTACCTGCTACAATCTGTTGATTGACTGGATAGCTAACAGTATAACATTCTGGACTCCCGCGGTGACCGAGGAAACTGTGCCTGTCTTGGCCTCCACGGCACCCATGGCCTTCCCAGCACCTGCAGTCTCGAGGACTCCTGTGATCCCTACGGCACCAACAGCTTCCCCAGAACCCACAGCACCTCCGTCCATTTCTCTGATTAATGCTGCAGCTTTTATTAGGGCTTCAAAAATGGATGGGTCCCAGGCGTTCACTATCAACTTAAAAATTGATGAAGCAACTGGACATTTTTCAACCCCGGTATCTGAATCTGAGCAAGCCACTGACCTAGAAGGCGTCCCGGAGAAATATCATGACTTCGCGGATGTTTTTAGCAAGCGGAAAGCTGACCGGCTTCCGCCTCACAGAGAATACGACTTAAAAATCGATCTTGAAGATGGTGCCCAGCCACCCCTAGGACATATTTACCCGCTTTCATCCACAGAACTATCCACAATCCATGATTTCCTGGATGAACATTTGTCCATAGGTTTTATTCAACCCTCAAAGTCTCCTTTTGGAGCACCTGTTCTGTTTGTCAGAAAAAAGGATGGATCTCTTCAACTATGTGTTGATTTTAGAGGACTCAATGCCGTCACCAAGAAGGATAAATATCCACTCCCACTCATATCTGACCTGCTCAATGCTCCACGGAATGTCTGGATTTACACCAAAATAGATCTCAAGCACACCTATCATTTGGTCCGGATTGCCACGGGTGACAAATGGAAAACCACTTTTAGAACCCGTTATGGGGCCTTCGAGTGTGAAGAGTAGTGGAAGTTCTAACCGTTCTATATATGAAGAATATCGACCGTTTAGGTATGACACTAAGATGTATTGGCTGTCGAAGTCTAATACAGAATGAACGTGTATTGACTACTTAGTTCAATACGGTAGAAGGAAGTAGCTATCTAGAATAAGGTAGAGAGCTAAAACGAATAAGTAGAATCGACTGTCAAGTGCGATTCTGAACGACTGCTCGAGAGTAAAGTAGAGTACTAGAGAGTCGAATAATAGAATAGCATGGATGTGGTCCACGCGAGTTGCAATAAGGATTGAGTTTCGACTGGTACAGTTCGAAACTCTGATAGAGTAGATAGCTAAAGCCCATCTGTGACGGTCGAGATGATACACCAATCACAACTTACAGGACACTAATGGGTGTCTGGGTAAGTCGTGGTTGCAGTGTAAAAAGTGTCTGAGTTCTAAACTACGGGTGCTAGAATACATAAGTCTGGCGTGTGTGCGCCCACAAGAGTTGATGTACTGCATACATAGGTCGTTGAACTAATTATAGATATAATAAAAGAGAGAAAATAGAAATAATAAAGGAAATATAGTAAGAGCTCATCCGACTATATTTCCTGAGTGTATTTCACCATACCTCTCACAGTGCCCCCCAGGTCAAAGAGCTATGTCAAAGAAGATGTCGAAGGATGCTTGGAACTCCTCCCCATGCATCCTGCGATGAACCCCCAAGGTGTAGAATAGCATTGCCCCAGGCGAGACGCTTGGCACAAAAGGAAAGAGTGATGTCCTCCCGCCTCGAAGCGTCATTGGCGGATGTCAACCCATCTAGTTTTTGGATCGACGAGACCCAACGACCGTAGGCCTTCTGGCACCTTCGAATTATGGTGCGAACGCGATCAGCGGAAGCGTCAGTAATACGGGCAATGAGAGGGGGTCGAGGGTGTAGTGATAGCGGGGTAGGAGTGATGAGCGGTGTGGAGCTCATGTCTCCCCCAGGGGGGATTCCTCTCGAGGTGTCCGAATCTGGCAACAGTTGCTCCAACAAGTCAACAAGGTCCACTGCAGAGTGGGTTGGTGTGTGGTCAGGAAGAACACAAGAAGAGTTGACAAGTAAGGACCGAACCATGGAGAGTTCCACCCGTTCGATATCCTCCACTAAACGCAGCTGTTCCTTAGGGTCGTTGACACATAAATAAAATGCACTCATGCGGTCCGACAACGTGAGAGGCCCGCTATACCCCTGGATATGCCCTTTAAGAAGAGGGTGCTGCAGGGTTGGTCCCAGTTGCGTTAATGTGCGTCCCACAGTGAAGATGTTGGAGGGGTAATTAATGGACACATGCATCCAACTTGACTGGTTCGGGATGGGAGGGGCCAGCCGTATCCTCAGAGTGGAGGGGAGAGGATGGCTGCGGCGGGGGGCTGCGAATGGGGTGGGCCGGGGGGGTCTGTGACAAGGGGCTCGTCGGCCTGAGTATCGGTTCTTCATTTCCCTTTTGCTTTTTCGCTTAAGGGGGGAGGCTCCTCGAAGGCTTCCATTGCTGGGGGGGGGTTCCTTGGAGATATCTGTGGCTGAGAGAGGCGTCTCGAGGACTTCCTCCATAGGCATTGCGAGAACTTCTGGGATAGAGTGATCAATATCCATTAATGTATTGTTAGGATGCTGAATGGGGCTTCCCAGAGAAACGCAAGGGGAGTAGGGAGAGGTGGGCGGTGGACTCCGCGTTGTCAAGGAAGTGAGGGGAATGTTAGACACTGCAGGGACCAAAGGCATCGGAGTAGAGTGGGAGGCGACGAGAAGGTCAGGTGATGTGCGGAGGGGTGAGATTGGCTGCGGTGCTGGAGAAGGCTTGGGTATGGATGAGGATGGTGATATAAGGGAATGTCCTGTGAAGGGGAGTGGTAGTGGTATAGGGGGAAGAGAAGGCAGCTTGGTGGATGGTACAAGACTTCCCGGTAACTCGGAAAAGGGTGTAAAGTGCTGGATTGTGGGTATGGAAGAGACCGGCAGAGGTGGAGGGAGATGAGAGGAACTAGATGGGGTTGCAGAGTCTGCTGGATGATACCCTCTCCAAACTCTGATGGAAGTTGGTAGCTTTCGTCGTTGGTTAGGATCACTCGTGAAGAAGTGAATGTTGTCAGGGAGTAGGAAACCTTCATGGCAGTCAGCACCGAGGTACTTGCTGTCGTAGGTGGGGTAGCGAGATTGGTCGTCCTCCGAGTCAGATGAAAGATCACCGGGCCCCATCTGGTAGGTCCGTTCCTGAGATCCATGTTGTGAAGGGGGTCTGGGAGGTAGTGCAACTCCATATCCATGTCACAATGCAATGCTTTGTAATTTGATCCTTCGTACTTTGTCCCAATCGTAGAAGGTGACCCCATCTTTTCCTTTCCTACTTTTTTGTCCTACACTCCGAACACATGGCATGCCCCCATCACTGCAATCCATTTCAGCGAAATCCGTCCATTTATGACCCGAAGGGGGAGCGATGATTGAAGGATTATCGTGCCCTTCCATTCTCCTCCATTCCTGCCGTGTCCGCCTTGAAGGGACATTATCCCTAGCCCCCATCCTCTGCTGTCCTTCCAAGTACTCCTCTCTCCTCTTCCATTTAAGTGTTTTCAATTCCTCCTGAACCTGCACAGAGAAAGCCTCAGACTGCTGTTTCCTTTTGATCTCCTGTTCTGTAGAAGGGAAAATACTACGAGAAGTTGGGGGGGTTTCGCTCCATGTTCCCGAGGGAGCCCCCCAAGTATTAGAGGACCATGGTGCAGCTTTTGAAACGGAGTCCATCCGCATAGAATTTGTGGATGATGAGGTCTCCTCCACGTGCTCGACAGTTTCTGTTCGAGGTGATGGGGCAGAAGGAACTGTAGTTTGAGGTCGAGGTATTCTTTTAAAATTGGGAGGTTGGGGTCTGGGAAGAGGAGTGTATGGAGTAAAGGCTGTTCCGTTCCCCGAGTTGGTGGACGTTCCCACAATCTCACCCTGCGCAGCGGAGGGTATTGGCAAAGGCGTTCCAGAATTACTCATGGAGTGCTCGACTTGTTCAGTACGAGACGGTGTGGTAGAGGTATTAATAGGTTGAGGTCGCGGTATTCTTTTGAAGTTGGGGAACTTGGGTTTGGGTTGTTGCTCCTGCGACATAGTGTACTGAGTAGAGAGGTTGACGTGGAGGGAAGAGATAGGGGGAATAAAATTTTCTTTAGTGAATTTACGTACTTTATATTAATTTCAAGCTCCGCTCGGTTATTGAAGTGAAAGGCTGAGGGGGAAGAAAGGGGGGGGGGGTAGAGCTAGAAGTAGATAAACAGTGTTGTCGTCAAAAGGATGTGAAATGATTATTAAATTCGATAAATAATCTTGTAAGCTCTAAGAAGAGCAGGAGCGTTACGAAGGTCATTGCCGTTTAACCAACTGTCCTCCTCCGGTCCATATCCTTTCCATCGAACCTGGAAAAGGAGTCGATTTTGATGCTTTTTGTGCCCTACTATAGCTTCTACTTCGTACTCCTCGTTGTTACGATTGAGTTCTCGAGGGTTCTCGAGTAGCTCCCTGGATCCAAATTCCTTAGGGGAGAGGTGGTACTTTTTAAGATGGTCTCAATTAATCACTGGATGTAATTGATATTCCGAGGGAATGCAGAGTCGGAAGACTTGAGGATTGATCTTTTCCAAGACCTCAAACAGCCCTATCCATCTTTGTATAAGTTTTCTCCCAGGTCCCTTGGCTTTGATGAGCTTGAGAGAATGGGGATTAATCAGAACATAATCTCCCTCTGAGATATCTTCCACTAATCTCCATCTCTTGTTGTAACTGCAAGCTTGGGTTTCTTGTGCTCGCGCAATCGAATCCCGTGCCGCTTGTCGGTGATTTTCCAATTCTAAGATCCATTGGTCGGCTACAGGGCTATCCGATAATTCTCTGGGAACCACAGGGTCATCCCCTCCCAGACAGCTAGACATTCCTCTTGGTAAGTAGCCCATCAGCAAAAACGCCAGCACATAGCTCATTGAGCTTTGAACCGTCAAATTGTAGGTATGAGCCACTACTTGAGTCCATTTAGACCATTCCTCCTTCGAAGAGGCGCAGTACGCTCTGAGCATTTGCTCCACAATAGCATTAGTGTTCTCCATTTGACCGTCGGTCTGAGGATGGTGGGACAAGGATACTGCAAGGGCACTTCCGTATACTTTGCAGACTTCTCTCCAGAACCTACAGGTCCACCTCTTATCTCGATCACAGATTATCCTTGAAGGCAGGCCGAAAGGAGCGGCTACTTTATTCACAAAGATTCGCGCGAATCCTTCTGTGGATAGATCTGAAGTGGTGGGTTCACAGATTAAGAAATGCGTAAGTTTATCCACGGCGACGAAGATGGTGGAATAACCACCCTCTGTAGAAGGAGGCAATCCAGTAATCATGTCCATCGAGACAACCTCAAATGGCCTTAGGGGTACATCCGTGGGTTGAAGAGCTCCTTGTCGAGCGGAATGATCAATTTTAGTTTTCTGGCATATGTCGCAGCTGCGAGCGTACACCATGCAGTCATGCAACATCCTCGGCCAGAAGAAATGGTCTTTCATCAGATTAAAGAGCCTGTGGCCGCCTGCATGAGCTCCTTCGAAAGGATGATCATGTATCAGCTTGAGTATGGTTGTCGTCATGCTACTAGGAACACAGATTCGACTTTTCCAGTCCAAATCTCGAAAGAACAATAGCTTATTCTTGCCGATAAAATAATGCGAAGGAGTGGCTACCATGTTTGGAGAAATGGGATCGGCGGCATAATAATTCCTGAAGGCGGGATCCTTCTGGTATCCATCGCCAAGTTCTTTAGCATAATTTTCGTCGATCTCTATAAGCAATTGTGGATTCGAGAGAGTAAAATTCACTTCATCGGTTTCATTGTTTCTGGGGAGATTGTGCAAGTCCCATTTCGTTTGGGGGACCTCTTCCATGGTTCCGACTGGTTCGACTAACTCGTGATGAGTGAGAAAGACGACTTTTTCCGCTGGTTTGTTCTCCCATAACGTCTCATTGTCATTCCGGTTATAAGAATCCACTACGATCGGTAAAAGGTCGTCTCTCGCGGGCCTAACATAGTCCGGTACTCGAGGAAGTCTGGACAGTGGGTCAACATTGCTATGTATTCGTCCTGCTCTATGTAGGATTTCCAGACCGGGGTATGCAGCGTATACCGCCTCCCATGTGGCCAGTCGATGATTAGTATTCTTGTAAGATCTGGCCCATTGTAATGCCGCATGGTCAGTGATCAGAAGGATATGTTCGCCTTCGATAAAGGGCTGGAAATGGACTAATCCTTCTTTAGCGGCTAACGCTTCTCGCTCTGTGGCTGAATAGTTACATTCTGCTTTCTTGAGCGTACGGCTCCAATAGGCGATAACGTGTTCGACCGTGACACTGGTGTCATCACAATCTGCGGCCCAGGAATCCATCCAGGTGAATTCCGGCTCCTTGGTTTTATAACGAGTAACGAAAATGGGCACATCTCGTGATTGATCGAAGGCTGCTCGTGCTTGGGCATAAATTTTCATATCCTGAAGGTCTTTAAGTGTCATTTTCTGTATTTGTTGGAGACAACATCCTAGCGTGAAGTCTGAAGTGTCTGTGTATAACCGATAAGGCATACTGCTTGCGGGGTGTCCGAGTACTGAAGCTGAGCTCAATACAACCTTGATGTCCTCAAACGCTCGGGCGTGTTCAGCATCCCAATTCCAACGAACTCCTTTCTTCAAGAGGTTGAAAAGTGGAGCGACCGTCCAGGAGTAAAATCGTATGTACGTGGAGAAGTACAGAACCATTCCTAGAAAACATTGAAGATCTGCTATCTTAGAGGGCATCGCCAATTCTAATATAGCGGTGACCTTTTCTTGATGGGTCGAAAAGCCAAGTCTAGACACCTTATGTCCTAGTAGTAGAATCAAATTATACCCCACATAGCACTTTTTGGGCGAGAGAGTGATTCCCGCAGCAATTATGGCTTGTAAAGCCTGATCTAAATGTTCTAGATGATTGTCCCATGTCTTAGAAAAGATCACGATGTCGTCAATATAAACCAGGCAGAGTATCCATAAGTAAGGTGCAAGTACGGTTTGCATAACCCTTTGGAATATAGAAGGTCCATTACGAAGTCCAAAGGGCATTCTCCTGAATTGCCACAGTCCTCGATGGGATCTGAAGGCGGTCTTTGGCTTGTCTTCCTCTAACATTTCAAGTTGGGTAAAACTGGCTAGTGCATCGAAGGAAGACAAGATGTTGGAGCCCGAAAGCGCTTGCATGATTTCCGACTGGCGTGGCAGTGGGAATTCGTCGGGAACTGTTAGACTGTTCAACTTTCTATAGTCGATCACTACTCATGGTTTCCCATTGCGATAGACGACAAAGGCTGGCGCCCCCCAAGGACTCTTGGACGGTTCGATTACTCCCTGTTGGAACCAAGTATCCATTTGTTCATCAATGACTTTCCTATTAGCTGGGGAGGTTGGGAACATTGACATTGAAATAGGTTGCGTGCCCTCTTTCAATGGGACATTGACCTTGACATCCACTTGTCCCAGTCACCCGTCCACTCCGAAGGCTAGGACATTCTTAGTTAATACCAATCCAAGTGGGAGGAGACATCGGTAGGGATGTCAGGTCCTAAGTTAACCAGCTTATGCAGATCTTCCACACGAAACATTTCTGTGGTGGCAACCTCTGACATTTTAGGACCTGCCGGGTCGAAATCGTCTGTGAGTTCCCGTTCTGAGGGCAGTCCGGAGGATTGAGGATTGAGGACACGCTCCTCTTCTATTTTTGATAGACTCTTGACGAGATGGGCGATCTTGGTTGCCGTTGACTGCATCGATGCTTTCTCAGTCGAAGATCTAGGAGTCTGGGCCCATTTGTTTGCGTCATGAATTAATCCAACGGTTTCCCCTCGTCTGATGATTCTTGGCGTCAGAGAGGGATTAGCGAGAGATATCGCGGCACGTTCCCTAGAGATGGCGGTGGTGGGAGCAGCTAGTATACTCCCATCGTTGTTCTGCAAGATAACTCCCTTGACTATCCATTGGTCACCAATAAGATCTCCTACAAAGATTGGTACTAATCGAGCCGATTCCAGTTCTATAGTACAATCTTGTAAGGCCCCTGCGACTCTTTCAGTACGCACTCCTTTGTCTGGTTTGGAAGTCAATTCAGGCAAGTCATTGGCTAATTCCTTAAAAGGGATCTTGCTAATCGAAAAGGTTAAAGGCTGCGGCTCCTTGGAAGAACTGGCTGGGATAGATCCTGTTCTCCCAGGCAAAATCAATCTGGAACCCAACGGTTGGTCTCGCAGTGTCCCGATCTCATAGTTCACATGAAAGTCTTCTCCAAGAAGGATCGGGACAGCCATAGCTCGGACAACGTACATCTCGGCGGTAAATTTGAGGAGTATACCGGTGTCGTCCTCGAGATAAATGGGGATGTTGACGTATCCTAATACTTTGGCATTACTGGTAAGTTGTATGAGGCACAGCTTGAGTCCTTGCTTGAGTTTAGGGCGGTCCTCTAGTTCTTTATAGAAATCCTCCGAGATTAAGGAGAGGTCAGCTCCAGCGTCCAGCCTGATTTTAATAGAATTTGAGGCTTCTGAATTCCCTACGCATCCGTAGACGTGTAATGCTGAAATCCCAATACTGGAATATCCACCCGGAGGGTCCCTTCTGCGATAGATAATAGTCGAATCCTCTTTCATAAGTCAACTGGATCGGGGGTATTGAACTCTAGGTCTTTTGCTTTCTTTTCTTGCAGCCAGTTTGACGTTCCTCCTGATACGTCTACCGTTAGGTACTTTGGGAGTGTTCGAAATAGAGTCGTCCACTTCAGAGTCTGACTCATCGCAAGGAATTAAGTCGGGTAATTGCCCTGGGTCGAAGGGGAAGCTCTCCTCCTCCTATCCCTCTGACTCAAAGGGGTCTTCTATAACGTAGGTCTGACTTATTTCCTTAGATCGGTTCGCAAATGCATCCTCGTTGACGATTTCCTCAATGGTGGGAGGTTCAGGTCACAATAAAACTCTCGTCTCAGTTAGACCTTCACGGTTCTGACGATGAGTGTCTAGCCAGTCTCCTTTCTCGGGAAAATCATGGTCTGATATAGAAACATAAACTTGTGATGTCTCATTCTCATTCGAGGATGCTTTCATGTCTGAAATGATGTTGTCCTCTGGCTGAGGAAGGTAGACAGAAATGAAAATCGATTCCTCATCAATGTTATGTACTTGTCCCTGTACACTTAATCCATAAACCGTTTCATAAGCCCTTTGATCCTCTGCCTCCTCCATTGGGTTCTGCGTGGAGCACTTGTTAATAGAGACATAGTGCGACATCCTGCCCGGATGGGGGCAGTCGATCTTGAAATGCTCTAAACTCCCACAAATCCAGCACTCCTTTGGAGGTTTGGCAATGCTTTTCTTGTCACTCCGTTCGAAAAAGAACTTGCCGTGTTTCTTACCCTGTTTAGCGTTCGATCTCCTAGAGACAGTTTTATCCTCGAGTTCACCGAGGAGGACGTGGCCTCGATTAGTGGGGTTGATTTTTCCAGAGTGCTCCTCCTCATGCCAGGGATCCGACTCATCTTGCTCGGCGATCATGACTCTGGGTTTCTGAAACTGATAATGTTCTCAATGTGTTTGAACCCAAGCATTAATCAGAGCCTCTTGTAAATTGTTGGCGTAAGTCTGTAGGCTCATGATGTCGTCGATAGGTTGTCCCTGTAGAAGATAAAGCCATTCCGTGGGCAGTGTCAGGATAAGTCTGTGTGTTTCGTCCTTCTGGTTTTGGTGGAACCCATACAAGAATCGATAGAGCTTGACCCTTCGCTGAATGTAATGAACAGGTGTCTCATGATTGTGACCGGCCTGTCGAAATTTCATGGCTTCCCATTCTAGAGCCAAGGATTCGCGCCAACGAGTTCCAAGTAATCCTTCTACGATGCCCCAAAGAAGCGATCCGTGAGATCGACTAAATTCAGTGCGATGTTCATGGTCTAGGGTGCTCCACCAGATCTTAGCACCGCCTGTGAGTCGTCTTGGCAGAGTGACTCCCAACAATGTACCCATGGAGTCAGAGATCTCCGAGAGGCTCATAATATCCATGATGTAATCCAACGCCTTGGATTGAGTCCCATCATATTCGGGAAGGTCTGACCATTTGATCTTGATGTCATTGGTGTTAAGAGCGATCCTTTTATCCTTAGGTAAGTCATCGATAAGCACGCTGGCTTGAGGCTGCATCAGAGTTTGAAAGGGAGAGTTAGGTACTCTACTGTGACGCCCCCCACGTCCCAAATTCCCTCCATAGCTTGAGGTACTAGAACTCCCAGATGAATTACTAGGAGGTCCTCCCGATGGCAGAAAGGGGTTGGAGGAGATCAGCAGGGAATGGCAAGGATCGACTGGATTCAGCGATCCTCGACCAGCAACTTGACCAGCTATACCCTCGGTGAATGCAGTGGAGAAAGACGGTCGACCCCTGTTGGCGACTGATCGATTCCTAGTCGTAGTTGGTTCATCACCTATGTTCATATTACCAGGGATTCGTTCAAACGCGACACGAGAGCAGTGAATTTCCTGATGGGGGGTAGGGCTAGGTTCTGTCGCGATCCCTCTCTCGATTTCGACCGTATTCAAAGGTCGACGAGGTTGGGGTTGATAGAGGGGGATACATATTTCCATTCCTTTTGCCTGAAGACGTTCCGCAACTTGCATCCTCATGTCCGATGGGAAGTCTTGCAAAATAATGGGATGATTGAGCGAATGAAGAAAACAAGTGTCGGGAGATCCATTCAGGGTACGAACAAACGAACTGGTTGTGGAGATGGGTGAATCGGGTACCTGGATGGAATCACCATAAGGGTAATGCACCTCCAAAACCATCTTATCGAGTCTTCTCTGCTTTTGCCTTAACCGACCCCTTAAGGTAAAATACGCAAATGAAGAATTCCGAGTAATCCCATTAAGAGATTCCTCCAGCATCCAAATGTATATATACTGGTAGTCGACTTTGGGGACCATGTGATCCCCACCGAGTAGGACGTGAAGGATTTGCAGCACATCATCATGCGTGCGGAGCGCCTCGAGAAATGAAGAGAACACTTCTTGTTTAAGAACTGTCCTTCCTCCTTCCATCTCAGAAGCAACTTCACTCGACCATTCAGGAATTGAGCGAGTCAAATCCTCAAGGGTTCCAGGTCGTGTGAATAGATCCTGCGCCGATAAAATAGCCTGATAACGACCTAACCAAACTGCTACAGTCACCGGTAAGAGGGGGTAGTCCGTATTGTACTCCTCCACAAAGGGAGTAACCTGTTCCGCAGAAATTCGATCAGCGTAGTACACATCCCATTGTAAGTCAATGGGCTGGGCATAAATCATATGACCCCTAAAGAATTGCTTAAGGATGACCTGTTTAGGCGGGAACGAGAGAACGGGTTCAGGAGCATGGGTAGTTTCAACATTAGCTCCGGGGACATTCAACTGCTCAGTTGATGGATGTTCTTCTCGTGGACTTGGAGGGGCATCCGTTGACGGTCCAGCTACTGCTTCGACGGAACTTCTGGGAGGAGCTGGGTTTTGAAAAGTCAACGAAGATTTCCTCATGGTGACGTTACGGGGTGGTTCCAGACTTGCAGGTCTTTGATGAGGTTTTGAACTACTCGGGGTCATTGAAGATCTCGGCATTTGGTTCTTGCCAGTGGTCATTTACGTGCTTAGAATTTGATAGTTGAAATAAATGTTTTTCTTCATAGGGAAAGAGCAGTCCGGCCTGGATCACCACTGTGAAGAGTAGTGGAAGTTCTAACCGTTCTATATACGAAGAATATCGACCGTTTAGGTACGACACTAAGATGTATTGACTGTCGAAGTCTAATACAGAATGAATGCGTATTGACTACTTAGTTCAATACGGTATAGGAAGTAGCTATCTAGAATAAGGTAGAGAGCTAAATGAATAAGTAGAATCGACTGTCAAGTGTGATTCTGAACGACTGCTCAAGAGTAAAGTAGAGTACTACAGAGTCGAATAATAGAATAGCGTGGATGTGGTCCACACGAGTTGCGATAAGGATTGAGTTTTGACTGGTACAGTTTGAAACTCTGATAGAGTAGATAGCTAAAGCCCATCTGTGACGGTCAAGACGATACACCAATCACAACTTACAGGACACTAATGGGTGTCTGGGTAAGTCATGGTTGCAGTGTAAAAAGTGTCTGAGTTCTAAACTATGGGCGCTAGAATACACAAATCTGGCATGTGTGCACCCACAAGAGTTGATGTACGTGAGTGTATTTCGCCATACCTCTCACAAGGAGAGAGGAGTACTTGGAAGGACAGCGGAGGATGGGGGCTAGGGATAATGTCTCTTCAAGGCGGACACGGCAGGAATGGAGGAGAATGGAAGGGCATGATAATCCTTCAATCATCGCTCCCCCTTTGGGTCATAAATGGATGGATTTCACTGAAACAGATTGCAGCGATGGGGGCACGCCACGTGTTCGGAGTGTGGGACAAAAAAGTAGGAAAGGAAAAGATGGGGTCACCTCCTACAATTGGGACAAAATACGAAGGATCAAATTACAAAGCATTGCATTGCGATGTGGAGACGGAGTTGCACTACCTCCCAGACCCCCTTCACAATGTGGACCTCAGGAATGGACCTACCAGATGGGGCCCAGTGATCTTTCATCTGACTCAGAGGACAACCAATCTCCCTATCCCGCCTACGACAGCAAGTACCTCGGTGCTGACTGCCATGAAGGTTTCCTACTCCCTGACAACATTCACTTCTTCATGAGTGATCCTAACCAACGATGAAAGCTACCAACTTCCAACAGAGTTTGGAGAGAGGGTATTGTCTAGCAGACTCTGTGATGCCATCCAGTTCCACTCATCTCCCTTCACCTCCGCCGGTCTCTTCTGTACCCACATTACAGCGCTTTACACCCTTTTCAGAGTTACCGGGAGGTCTTGTACCATCTGCCGAGCTGCCTTCTCTTCCCCCTATACCACTAACCCTCCCTTCACAGGACATTCCCTTATATCACCGTCCTCATCCGCACCCAGGCCTTCTCCAGCACCACGGCCAATCTCACCCCTCCGCACGTCACCTGACCCTCTCGTCGCCTCCCACTCTACTCTGACGCCTTTGGTCCCTGCGGTGTCGAACACTCCCCTTATTTCCTTGACAATGCGGAGTCCACCACCCGCCTCTCCCTACTCCCCTTTTGTTTCTCTGGGAAGCCCCATTCAGCATCCTAACGATACATTAATGGATGTTGATTACCCTATCCTGGAGGTTCTCGCAACGCCTATGGAGGAAGTCCTCAAGGCACCTCTCTCAGCCACAGACGTCTTCAAGGAACCCCCCCCGGCAATGGAAGTCTTTGAGGAGCCTCCCCCCTTAAGTGAAAAAGCAAAAGGGAAACGAAGAACCGATATTCAGGCTGATGAGCCCCTTGGCATTGACCCCCCCCCCCCCCGGCCCACCCCATTCGCAGCCCCCACCACAGCTGTCCTCTCCCCTCCACTCTGAGGATACGGCTGGCCCCTCTCATCCCTTCCAGTCAAGTTGGATGCACGTGTCCATTAATTACCCCTCCGACATCTTCACTGTGGGATGCACATTAACGCGACTGGGACCAGCCCTGCGGCACCCCCTTCTTAAAGGGCATATCCAGGGGTATAGCGGGTCTCTCACGTTGTTGGACCGCTTGAGTGCATTTTATTTATGCGTCAATGACCCTAAGGAACAGCTGCGTTTAGTGGAGGATATCGAACGGGTGGAACTCTCCATGTTTGGGTCCTTACTTGTCAACTCTTCTTGTGTTTTTCCTGAACACACACCAACCCACTCAGCAGTGGACCTCGTTGACTTGTTGGAGCAACTGTTGCCGGATTCGGACACCTCAAGAGGAATCCCCCCTGGGGGAGACATGAGCTCCACACCGCTTATCACTCCTACCCCGCCATCACTACACCCTCGACCCCCTCTCATTGCCTGCATTACTGACGCTTCCACTGATCGTGTTCGTGCCATAATTCGAATGCACCAGAAGGCCTACAGTCATTGGGTCTCATCGATCCAAAAACTAGATGGGTTGATATCCGCCAATGACACTGCGAAGTGGGAGGACATCGCTCTTTCCTTTTGTGCCAAGCGTCTCGCCTGGGGTAACACTATCCTACACCTTGGGGGTTCATCACAGGATGCATGAGGAGGAGTTCCAAGCGTCCTTCGACATCTTCTTTGACATAGCTCTTCGACCTGGGGGCACTGTGAGAGGTATGGCGAAATACACTCAGGAAATATAGTCGGATGAGCTCTTACTATATTTCCTTTATTATTTCTGTTTTCTCTCTTTTATTATATCTATAATTAGTTCGACGACCTATGTATGCAGTACCTCAACTCTTGTGGGCGCACACACGCCAGACATATGTATTCTAGCACCCGTAGTTTAGAACTCAGACACTTTTTACACCGCAACCACGACTTACCCAGACACCTGTTAGTGTCCTGTAAGTTGTGATTGGTGTATCGTCTCGACCATCACAGACGGGCTTTAGCTATCTACTCAATCTGAGTTTCGAACTGTACCAGTCAAAACTCAATCCTTATCTCAACCTGCATGGACTACATCCACGCTACTCTATTATCCGACTCTCTAGTTACTCTACTTTGCACTCGAGCAGTCGTTCAGAATCGCACTTGACAGTCAATTCTACTTATTTGTTCTAGCTACCTACTTACTTTAGATAGCCACTTCTCTCTACTGTATTGAACTAAGCAGTCAATACGTGTTCAGCCTGTATTAGACTTAGACAGTCAATACATCGTGGTATCGTACCTAAACGGTCGATATTCTTCATATATAGAACGGTTAGAACTTCTACCACTCTTCACACTGGGTAAGTCATGGTTGCAAGGTAAAAAGTGTCTGAGTTCTAATTACAGACGCTATAATACATGAGTCTGGCGTGTATGCGCCCACAAGAGTCAATGTACCGCATACATAGGTCATCGAACTAATATAAGTGTATAATAGAATAGAGAGAAAGAAGAAATAATAATGGGAATATAGTATGGGCTTATCCAGACTATATTTCCTGAGCATATTTCACCATACCTCTCACACTTCGCCCCCCAACAAGCTGGAGCCTGCAGCAAAGTTGTGGGGCTGGTTGCGAAGTGACCACCCTGCAGCATAGCAAGGGTTCCTAAGCTTGTCATCATCAAATAAGTGAAAGGAGCATGGTGGGTCCATGGGCGTTCTTAGGCACCACAGGCTGTCTTCGTGAGGGCATGGAGCGCCCGAACCCTCTTATTAGTCAGCGCAGGACCATTCCTGACGTCACGGGAGTATTTTGGCCGCTGCGGGAGCTTTTGTGCAGTCGTGGGAGTATTTCTTTAGCGCCGCAGGAGCATTTGTGATGCCGCGACGCCACGGGAGCTTTTCGCGGGAGTATTTCATAATGCAGTGGAAGCATTTTGGCACCACGGGAGTTTTTTGTCACAAACACGGAAGTACGTTCGTGACACTGTAATGGTGCGAGAGCTTTTTCAACACCGTGTCTCTTTGCCGGCGCGAGAACACAGGAAGCCCATGGTCAAGCCTCAAGGCTGCCACTCTTATCTCCCTTCCCTCTCTCACCCAGCCGTCTTCTCCTCAAAGTTGCCACCTGCAATTATTTCTCAAGATATTAAGCCTTTGTCAAGGTGTGTTAAGACTCTATTCAATCCCATTTAATGTGGCTTTTTCTAATTAATAATTATTTATTATCATCTTATCCTGTAGACAGAATCTGCCTCCCTTCTGGCCCTCTCCTCCCCATATTATAGGTGGACCTTCTCTAAGGTATTTCTGGACTTTGGAGGCCATATCAAAGGTGTGGTGAGCTTCTACCTATTATTAACTAATTTT
Organism: Hysterangium stoloniferum; assembly: GCA_015178975.1. NCBI lineage: Eukaryota > Fungi > Basidiomycota > Agaricomycetes > Hysterangiales > Hysterangiaceae > Hysterangium > Hysterangium stoloniferum. The sequence goes on along the minus strand of WHVD01000091.1, from coordinate 304,918 downwards.
TGCTGTTTTTACTGATTAAATACTGATTAAATAATGTATTTGCAGTCAAATTGCCCTTTCCCAGCAGTTCTTCTTCTTATTCATAATTTTCCCATACACAGTCTGAAGGCTTCTCTATAATTTCAGGTGTGTTTTGTGCTTTGTTATGTTGTTTTAAATTATTTATGCTTTATTCTTTGCATTTCTGGGCTATTTTAGACCCAATTGCCTAAACTATTTTTCTCTCAAACTCTCTACTGCTGTTGTGAGTGCTCCCTGTGAGTATAGGTGGAGTGTTGTTGTTAAAAAATATTTATGCATTATTGTTTGCATTTTTCTGGATGATTTTAGATCCATTTGTCTGATTTGGTTTGCTCTGACACTCTCCACTGTTTTTGTGAGTAGAGTGTAGTATTGAAGGTAGGTCCTATCCCTGTGTTTAATTTCACCTTTTCTTGCTTAATTATTATTCATATAGTGGACATTGACTCTTATTGTGTGGTTTCTTTGCTTTGTTGCTGTTTCTATTTCTATTCTCCCTGGAGATTAGAAATTCCTCAAGGTTAGTATTGATACCTTTCCTCATTCTGTGAAAAATTATTTATGCTTTATTTTTCACATTTTTGACTTATTTTAGCCTAATTCATTTCAACTCACTCACTGTCTCCTCTCCCCCTCTCTAACAGGTTTTCTGTGTCTGCTACTGCTGCTTGGTTATAGATAAGCCATATAGCTCCCTTGAGTGGATCTCTCTATTATTATGGATCAAACACCTGAGCGTGATTGGGAGGAGGAGCGAAGGCAGCATAGGGCACAGTTGCAAATGACATCTCCATCTGATCGTCATCGGCGTTTAGTTGTGAATTCTAATATACCACCCCCTGCTCAACCATTCCGAGATCTCCATCTTCCTGTTGGTAGAGGTCAATCAAATAACCCATTTTTGGTTGCTCAGCCAGGTGGCTCTACTGCAGGTGGCTCTACTGCAGGTGGCTCTACTGCAAGTGGTTCTGCTGCAGGTGGCTCTGCTGCAAATGGTTCTGCTACAGGTGGCTCTGCTGCAAGTGGCTCTACTGTAGGTGGCTCTGCTATAGTTGGCTCTGATGCAATGGCGCTCTTGCATAGGCAGTATGAAAATTTGCCACCATTACAACCTCTTAGGCGGGGTTGTGGACAAGGAAATCCAGCTGCTCAAATTGTCCAATCTGCACCAGTCCAGCATGGTCATCCACCTGTTAATTCCATGCCACATCTCCAGGCACAGGTACCCATTTTGCAGTTAGCCCCACCACAGCATCACCATCCACCTGGAAATCCAGCTGTACAACTACCACCACAACCTATTTTGCAGTGGGCACCACCACAGCTTCACCAACTACCTGGAAATCCAGTTCCACCACCACCACCACAACAACAACAACAACCAATTTTGCAGTGGGCACCACCACAGCTGCACCATGGTCATCCACCTGTGAATGCCATGCCACAACTCCAGGCACAAGTACCCATTTTGCAGTTAGCCCCACCACAGCATCACCATCCACCTGGAAATCCAGCTCCACAACAACAGGTACCTATGTTGCAGCTAGCACCACAGCAACAGCAACAGCCACAGTTGGCCCTACCCCCAGATATTCCTCCACCTCCAGTTATTCTCCCACTTGCCCTACCCCCAGCTATTGCCCTACCTGCAGTCAATGCCCCACCCCCAGCCATTCCAGATCCTGCAGCCATCCCTCCACTTCCACTTCCGCAGCCAGTTGTGGAGGCCAGGTTTCCAAGACATGATGTGGGACATATGAATATACAGTGTTCACACTGTGGAGCTTTACACTGGATGGATGAGCATCTGTCAGCTAGCTCTCGGACAACACCAAAGTTTGGCAAGTGTTGCAAGCAAGGAAAGATCATCCTTCCAATACTTGAACCAATCCCTCATACCTTAAAGTCTCTTCTTGAGGATAATACAGACAATGCCAAGGAATTTTGCAAAAATATTTGTGCATATAATAATGCATTTGCATTTATATCACTTGGTGTCAAATTGGATGAGTCTGTCTTGCGAGGTGGTCAAGGCCCATATGCCTTTAAAATACATGGTGGATTGTATCATGAGCATGGTTCCTTAATCCCATATGGGGGAGATGTATCACCCAGTTATGCTCAGCTTTACATCCATGATCCTGCACTGGCACGTGAGGATGCACTGGGGAATGCATTGCAGATAAGGCAGAATCACAGGGCAAATCAAAATCTAAACAATCAAACCTTTTCTGACTTGCAGGACATGATGGAGCAATATAATCCTTTTATGGCACTCAATCGCCAGGCACATGAGTGATTGAGAACACAAGCAGAGACTCCAAGATTACATGTTAGACTGAGCTACAAGGCTTTTACTGATCCCTGACGGTACAACCTTCCAACTGGTGATGAACTTGCAGTCATTGTGCCTGGAGATAGTGATACAGATTGGGGTGATCCAAGGGATATTATTGTTCAGAGAAGGGGGGGGCCCTTCCATCGATTGCATGAAGGACAGGCCATTTGTACACCCCTTCATTATGTCATGCTCTTTCCCAGGGGTGAGCATGGTTGGTCATGGGACATTCCCTATGCAAATAACAATTGGCAGCCCCAGGCTGCACAGCAGCATGAACAGGCTGAAGAGGAAGACAAAAGTCGTAAGGTGACCCAATGTGAATATTATGCCTATCACCTATTTCGTAGAGCAAATGAAGCCAAAACCATTTTTTATGCACAAAAGCTATTCCAGCAGTATATTGTCGATGCCTGGGCAGTCACAGAACAGAGCAGATTGAAGTTTCTGAGTGAAAATCAACCAAGGATACGTGCAGAACTCTACAACCAGGTCATTGATGCTCTTTCAAATGATGATATCAATCCCAATAGTATTGGTCAGAGGGTCATACTCCCTTCTTCATTTACTGGCAGTTCAAGGGATATGAGGCAAAGTCTGCAAAATTCTTTTGCAATTGCATGCAAGTATGGCAATGCCAGCTGCTTCATCACCATGACTGCTAATCCCAATTGGGAGGAGGTCACCTGTGAATTGCTTCCTGGTTAGACCCCTGCTGATCGCCCTGATTTGGTCTCACGTGTTTTTGCTATCAAAAAGGCTAAAATGCTGAAAATGATTACAGAGGGCCATATCTTTGATAAAACGGTAGCACATATCCATGTCATTGAATTCCAAAAGCGGGGTCTTCCACACATGCACTGTCTTATATGGTTTGAGGAGCAGGATAAGGCAAGGACACCTGCAGATGTCGATTCAATTATTTCTGCCTGTTTTCCAGATCCTGAAACACATCCCAGACTATTTAATTTAGTAGGTCAACTCATGACCCATGGCCCCTGCGGTCTTCATCATCCAAATGCTGCCTGTATGGCCAATGGTACATGTGGTAAATTCTTCCCAAAGGATTGGTGTGAAGCCACCATTGTCAATCAGGAAGGCTATCCATTCTACCTTCGTCCCAACAATGGAAGGGTTTATCAAACTCCCAAGTTCACATATGACAACAGATATGTTGTTCCTTACTCTCCTATTTTGCTTCTCACCTTTGAGTGCCATATCAATGTCAAGTTGGTCTTTACCAATAGATCAATGAAGTACATGCATAAATACTGCTACAAGGGTCCTGATCGCACAACTATGGAGGTTGGAAAGACACCAGATGAGATTAAACAGTATCTTGATGCACAATATGTTAGTGCACATAAGTCTGTCTGGCAATTAATGCACAATGAACTCCACACCCAGGTTCCTGCAGTAATGGCACTTTGTGTCCACCTCCCTGGGGAAAACACTGTCATTTTCGATGCTGATCAAGGTCCTGCTGAGGCTTTACAAAGGGCAGAGCATGCTGGCACAACTGTAATGGCTTATTTTGAAGCTAATGCCAAGGATCTCATTGGCTACAATGGTCGCTGTGCCAGGGACACATTGTATATGGATTTTCCTGAGTATTTTACATTTGTAGCTAGGACTAAATTATGGAAGCCACGTCAAAGTGGTTTTTCCATAGGACGCATCCATTTTGTCAATGCTGCCAGTGGTGAAAGATTCCACCTCCATACTTTGCTCACTGTCATCCAAGGTGCTACCTCATTTGAAAATCTAAGGACTTTTCAGGGTGAGATTTATCCCACATTTCAACAAGCCTGTGTTGCACGTGGTTTGCTTGAAGATGACTGCCAGTGGAACATGTGCCTTAGAGAAGCCAGTCACATACAGCCTGGCCTTCAACTTCGCAGGTTGTTTGTCATAATTTTGACCATGTCCTCCCCTGCACAACCCCAAGAACTCTGGAATGAATTCAAAGAATTTATCTGTGATGATTTGGACTGGATCCTGAGGGTTACATATAACATTGACAATGCAGCACCTGACACAATTTATGACTTTGGTCTCTATCAGATTGATAAAATCCTCCGCTATTCTGGAAAGTCTCTTTCACTCTATCCAACCATTCCACAAATCACTGAGAATTGGGATCAGTTCATTGGCAATTGTCTCATTAGGGAGCAGAAGAATTATAATCTTGATCATGAACATGCCAGTGCCCAGGCCAATCTTGAAAAGTTCAATCCTGAACAACAAGTTCCTTTTGACACTATCATCAAGGCAGTTGATGAGCAGCAGGAGGGCAAAATGTTCTTTGTCAATGGCCCAGGTGGAACTGGCAAGTCCTTTGTATGGAATACTCTTGCACATGCATGTCATGCCAAAGGCCTTTGTGTCGCCTCATCTGGAATTGCATCAATGATTCTCAAAGGTGGTCGCATGTTAAGTGCCGTGTCGGGAACTTATTCCGGAACTATCGGGAAGTCACCGGGAAGTCGGAAACTCGTAGATAGGGTCAGGACGTCAGCTTCAGCTTATGTGCTGCGCCTCTACGCAAACGCTCAATGTCCTTAATTTCGGAAGTGAACTAACGACGGAAGATATGGATATTCAGAGTTCCGAAGAGTTCCGAATATCGAGCGTACAGAAAGATGGGAGGAGGAATAAGAAACTAAGTCGATATCAGATCTAAAGTAAAGTACAAATTCGTGGAAACTAATATAAGTCTACTCGTTATTGTACTACAAACTGAGACCATAATAAGACGGAAACGGAAGTGTTCTTAAAACAGAAATACAATAAGACATATTAGGAAGACAATATTCCGAGACGGGAATACAACAACAAACGAGTGAATACTTGTCAACAGACAAATTACCAAATGCGGAACAAACGAAGAGCACGGATGATATGGTAACTATGATGTTCCGTAGTCGGATACCGGATATTGAAAGTGGGAGATCGGAAGTCGGATATTGAAACATCCGGGAACGGGTCGTAACATCGCACCTCTCATAGCATGTTTTCAATTCCTGTTCCCTGTGAGAAGGACTCCTCATGTCACATCAAAAAGGGCTCAGAAAAGGCAGAGCTCATGAAGCAAGTACACCTCATCATCTGGGATGAAGTTCCAATGCAGTCATGTTTCATATGTGAGGCAGTCGACAGAACTCTAAGGGATGTATTAGACAAAGATGCTCTTCCCTTTGGAGGCATTCCTGTTGCCTGGGGAGGTGACTTCCAGCAGACTTTGCCTATTGTACAACGTGCCTCTAAAGGACAGATTATTGGTGAATGTATTCAAAAATCTCAACTCTGGAACCATGTCAAGGTACTTTTCTTGAAAAAGAATATGCGGGTTGATCAGCATCATCCACACAGTGATCAGTTTGCTCAGTGGCTCTTAGATGTAGGCCATGGAAAGGATTTGCCTTTGGATCATACAATGGATATCCCTCCTCATATGATCTGTGGTCCAGAAATGTCTGATCTAATTGCTGAGATATATGCAGACATCTATGTGGATGGAGACCAAAGAGATTGGCAAGATGGAGACCCTTAGACTGTGCTATTCTGTGTCCTAGGAATTCAGATGTGGAAGAAATTAATTCAGAACTTCTGAATAGATTCCCTGGAGTGAGTCGTGTCTACCACAGTGCTGACACTGCAGAGGGTGACATGGAGGCAAAAGTTTATCCTGTGGAATATTTAAATAGTCTCAACTTTGGTGGAATTTCACCAAGTTGACTTGAGATGAAGCCAGGAGTACCTTTAATGCTACTATGGAACATAGATCCACAGATGGGACTTTTCAATGATACAAAATTGCGACTACTCAAAATGGAAAATCATTTGCTTTTGGTGCGGATCTTAACTGGACCATGTGCTGGGGAAGAGGCATTTATTTCAAGGATTAAAATCATTACAAATGATGATGAACTCCCTTTTAAACTTCATCGGGTTCAGTTTCCAGTATGACTGGCATTTGCAATGACAATTAACAAGTCACAGGGACAATCTTTGAAATTAGTAGGATTAGATTTGAGAATGGCTGTATTTGGACATGGGCAATTGTATGTAGGACTTTCAAGGGGAAGAAGTTGGAATAGGGTTAAAATATTATTAGAGAAGGAGTCAAAGAAAACTGCAAATATAGTGTACAAAGATGTATTATTAGATTGAGAATTTGATATATTTTGATTGTTTTTTTCCTGACAATGAGTAGATAGTTAAGAGTTGTGGATGTGGGGGGGTTTGCATAGCAAAGTGGTGGGGTACGTCATTTTGATTGTGATAAATACTTAAGAGTTGTTGACGTGGGGGGGTTTGGGGGGAACAAGCTGGAGCCCACAGCGTAGCAAGGATTCCTAAGCTTGTCATCAATATATAGTAAAGTTGCTTGGTGGGTGGTGGGCATTTTTAGGCACTGCAGGCCCTATTTGTAAGGGCGCAGAGTGCCCGAGTTTTTTCCCAATTTGTGAGGGTGCACAGCACCCAAACCTGACTGTGTGACTAAGCTGAAGGTGTGTTAGCACCCGAAGGGAGTTATTAGTCAGTGTGGGAGCATTTTTGCCCTCACAGGAGTATTTTTGGGGCCATGGGAGCATTGTGTGATGCCATGTGACACACGTGGGAGCTTTTTCGTGACTTTTTTGACACACCTGAACTATTTTGTGATGCATGGGAACATTCTGCACCATAGCCATGGGAAGCCCGGAAGCCCACTGCAAAGCCTTGAGGCTGCCACACTTTCTCCTTTCCCCTCTCCCTCCCCCAGCTTGGTGCTCCTTAAATTGTGAGAGGTTGCTCTTTGGACTATTTCTCAATGGATTTAGGCCCATACCAAGGTGTGTTGAGGCCTCTATTTAATTCTATTAAATCTTGCTTTTTTAATAATTAAATATATTATTCTGCAGTTAGAGTCTGGTCATCCACTGGCCCTGGACCCCATATTGAACAGTTATTATCTCTGAAGCTTTCCTCAACTCCTCAGGCAATATAAAAGGTGTGGTGAGCTTCTATCTATTATTATTTAATTTTCACTTTTTTTAATGATTAAATAATTTATTTGCAGTCAAATTACTCTTTCCCAGGTGTTCATCTCATTGGAACACACAATCTGAAGCCTGATCCATAATCTCAGGTATGTTTTGGGGTTTCTGATGCTGTTTTAATTTATTGATGCATTATTTTTCGCATTTTTGGGCTATTTTAGACCCATTTGTGTGAACTCCTTTTCCCTGGGACTCTCCACTGCTTTGTTGACTGCTCTCTGTGAGTATAAGTGGAGTATTGAAGGTGAGTCCTGTCCCTCTAATTAACCTTACTTTTCTTTGCTCAAATATTATTCTTACAGTGAAATTCCTCTATTCTGTGCTGCATTGCCTTGATTGTTGTTTCTATTCTTGTTAGGGTATGTACATGGTGGGTCTCTTGGAGAAACCCGGGTAATATCCAGTAGGACTTGGCTTCAGCTTATAGGCTGCACCCTTGTGAGATCATGTTGTCCAATTTCAGACAGGCAGACGGGAATCCCGGGGAGTCCGGGCAGAGTTTGTGGGTCAAGGGGTCGTAGGTCGGAGGTTGTGGTCGATAGGTCATGAGTCGAGATAGGTAAGAGAGATAGATGTGCCGGAGCCCGTGGGCTCCGACTAGCGTGAGCGGTGTAATTGTTAAGAACAGAAACTGACGGATGTCAGTTGGCCGATGGGGACCGATCAGAGGGACTTGGCTTCAGCTTATGTGCTGTGCCCTCACAAATATCCATCAGGTGTCCTTAAATTTGGGGTGGGTGAAGACTAGTCCTAACAAGTACCTTTCGGCGAATCACCAATCAGAACCAAAGGATAAGTCGAGTGTCAGGCCAAGAGGCAGAGGACTGAGAGTGGGCGAGTGCACACAAAGGTGGATAGCGGACTACTTAGTATGAGACTTCTAGAGCTATAAGAGGGTATTCTGAGTCGACATTCTGATTGCCTAGTAACTACAACTACAGCGGGTTCATATACAAGTATCAGGCATCTAAAAAACACTAACTAGGAGAAGAGTGGAAAGCAGTATTGACAAATAAGCTTGACTAGGAACAGGACAGTTACGATTAGTTTGGAGGTTGTGAGATACCCGAGAGTGGGATTATGAGAAAAGGAAATAGTCTGAGGGTTACAGGTATATATAGACATATGTGAAACATAGAGTAGAACGGATCATCATAATAAAAGGGGACATATCAGAGTTTAATCAGATAGTACGAGTATATTTTGACAGGGGCGTAAACAGAGTTTGATCACCATGAAGGTATACATCAGCATCAGCAGACCGACAGTTTCCAATGTGGTGTCTTGAGCGATAACTTGAATCGTCAATAGGTGGTGATAACTTGGGGACTGTCAGGTTGCGACATGGTCATAACAAAATAGCTGAATCCATTACAAGTTCCCTCAAGATGGCATTTTAGACTTTTGCCAGTACTGAATACCATCAGTGTCTGGTTCTTCCAGGTAACCCAGTTTGATCCATCTCAGTCAAGTTTTGGGACAATGAAGCTCTTGATACTAGATTCTGTGTGTGAAGAGTCGATAGATTCTGACCGTTCGATATACGAAGAATAGTGTTTATTCAACTACTATTAGCAGGTATTGACCGTACAGTACAATACCGTAGATTACTAGACAAGCAATACTAGTAAGAAGACACACTATGCATCACAAGAGCAACTGTACAGTTGCTCTTGACGGCTTGAATGAAAGAATGAGAGAGTTGACCTTCACGGTACAACTCGTAGCTAGATGTAAAATAGATAATCAACGCGAAGCTGAATATCTAGAGTAAAGAGATAGTAGCGCGAGTCGACTATAATGTCGACTAGCGCAAAGACCTTAGAGTGGAACTCGACCTTCGCAGTTCGAGTCCAAAGTACGTTAGTATGCGAGAGAATACTACCTTTATAGGTAGTTGAGACGTTACCCTTGACACCTCTCACTATTCGACGTCTGGGTCGTTTACGAGGTGGTGTCTGCTGGGTAAAAGTGTCTGTAGTTTTGGCGCCAAGAGTGCCCATACGTATACACAAAGCTTCGAACTACAAAATAAGGGTATGCTCGAAATATAGAAAGAATGTAAAGAAAGAAAATAAAAGATAAATAATAAAGTACTATAATCCAACTATTATTCCTTAGTCCAATTATGCATATATGCATACCCTTTACAGTGTGGGGCCCATAACCTATTGAGATTATTTGTGCAGTTCTAAGAATAACTCTCAGTGAGTGATAAAGCTTCACTGAGAGGCTATGGGATCGGTCTCCATCCCTTATATACAAAGGTAATGCTATTACTTCAACAGTATCAGTAAAGAGACCATTCAGAGATTAATAAAGAAGTTCATTCCTTAATGAATGACTTCCAAATGAAGCGATTGGCAATGCATTTCCAAGTCAGAACTATGTTACAACCCATTCCCAGATATTTCAATATCCGATCCCCAACTTCTGACTATCCAATCCTGACTTCTGACTATCCAATCCCAACTTCTGACTATCCAATCCCAACTTCTGACTATCCAATCCCAACTTCCGAGTATCCAATCCCAACTTCTAACTATGGAACATCATAGTTCCCATATCTTCCATACTCTTTCCTTTGTTCCGTATTTGGTAATTTGTCTGTTGACAAGTATTCACTCATTTGTCTTATTATATTCCATTTCAGAGTATTGTCTCTCTTATCCATCTTATTGTATTCCCATTTCAAAATATTTCCATTTCAGTCTTATTGTGGTCTTAGTTTGTAATACAATAATGAGAAGACTTATATTAGTTTCCGTGAATTTGCACTTTACTTTAAATCTGATATCGACTTAGTTTCTTATTCCCTCTTCCAGCTTTCTGTATGCTTGATATTTGGAGCTCTTTGGAATTCTGAATATCCATATCTTCCAGCATAAGTTCCATCTTTGAAATTAAAGACTTCCAAGCATTTGCGTAGAGGCACAGCACATATGCTGAAGCTGATGTCCTGGCCCTATCTGTGAAGAGTGGTGGAAGTTCTGACCGTTCTATATACGAAGAAATGAGTAGAAAGAAGGATATTGACCTATTCGGTGCAATATAAGAGGAAGTGAGAGAAAGAGCATGAGATGACGAAGGAGTCAACGAGTGCAATGGTTCGAGTGGAGGCCTCGACTGTTATATGTAGTTCGAGGCCAGAAGTATTCAGTAGTTCACATAATGCTACCTATGTGGTAGCTGACACGTTACCCTGATCACTGCTCGTAGTAGACCTAGTTTGTGTCTCACGAGTGGTGGTTCTTGGGTTAAAGTGTGTCTGAGTTCTATTTGGTGCCGAGTGCACCCACAAGTATACACAATGCTTCAAACTAAAGAAATATGCAATATTCAAAGAATATAAAAGATAGAAAAATATAAATAAAATGTGTAAAATATAAATGAAATAAAAGGAGTGCTTTACCACCATGAAATTGTGGTAAAAGCATACTCCTCACACTATCTGATAGTTCTGGAATAAGTTCCAACACAGCACTTAACAAACTACAACATTAGACTCAGGGAGGCTTTGGATTAAATTCTTATCCAGTGGAAATAAAACAATTAATTGTTACAACCACTTAGTTTTTGTTACCATTTCTTCTTGCCTGTTGATGTGAGGTGTGTTCATTGTAGATTCCAGGTTTTCATGCTACTTCACTTCTTGTGGTGAATATTGTCCACTCATCAGCCCCATGGGCTAAGGAGTATTACACCATTTGCTCTCTTTCAATCCCTATCCACATTCATAGTCAAGTATTTTGAGCTAAAGAGTGAATATTGAATGTCAAGGTCCAATAAATGAGGGTGAATGGACAGCGAAGTAACTGTGTAATGACATGACCATGTGCAATGCCAACCTTCTGTCCTGTCTCTTGTTGAGATCCACTTTCACTCAAGTACACTAATGTCCAGATAGGACCACAGGCTGTCCAATATCAAAGTCATAGATTAGTGTTTTCTCAACATACCACATGGAACCAGTCATCATCTCCAATATCTTTGTTGCTATGCTCTACCTGTGTGACCATATGAGAAACAAAAGTTGATAAAGGCAATGCAATGGCACAGAGGACAATAGAAGGCACTCACCCAATATGCGATGATCCCAGTGATCACATCACACATTGTGTGTGAAATTTCTTTGTCACCAGGAGAAACTATGGTCATGAACTGAGTCCATTAGAAAGACTGACATCTCTGCCCATGAAACCTCTGCCTGACAGTAAATCCCTGTTTAGCATGATGCTTCCCAGGGGCAGAATGTTCATGCAGCCAACATTGACATTCTCCTTGTGTGCACAACCAAAGCCATCAATACAACCTTCAGAGCATCCTGCCTCATCTTCCACTTCCACTCTTATCCCCAACCCATCTCATTTTCCAAAAAGAAAGTGTCACAATATTGATGGTTGTGTGGAAGCAGACACAGGCAAATGGCAATGGAAAGGCAAGAATGGTGAGGATGATGGTGCCAAAGGCAAAGACAAAGACAGCCAGACAGTGGTGGCACTGGCATGTTTGATGTCAATGCAGACCACAGTGGATCACAATAGTATGCACACCAGACCAAACACACCTCTGCTGCTGGACCTAAGATATGCACTCCACCTGCAGACAGCCACTCAACTCTGCCCTCCCCCTTCACCTAAGAAGAGGAAAAGAAAAAATGTGGAGAAGAAAAATGAAGAAAAATATACCCGGCCATATCGCTGTGTGGCTTGTTTGCATTTGTGCCTCTCTCAAAGTACTCAAAGTTCTGGCCATCAATCCTATCATTAATTGTTATTGCTATCACTTTCCTGCAATGTTGTTATGGCCAAAGGGTAATGTACAACAAAACATTGGCACTATTTCCTTGGATAACATGGCAGGGAAGTAGCAGTGAAGGCTGTGACAAATGGCAGGGGGTTTTAATGGTGACGGGAGGATGCTTAAAGATATCAAGAGTGAGGAGTCCATTTGAAGAGATGTCCACCATCATCTTGCTGTATGGACATTGACAAATCCGATCCAGCAGGGAAACCTGCTGGCCTCGGTACTCGCTCCCAACCGTATACTACCCACCACTGGGTCACCAAGATTCTCAGAGTTCGATGCACACGTAGGTCGGCACGAATCGACTATCTTATCACTCCCTTTGGACCAGGCTCAGTAGTAGACTCCTAATCAGTAATTCTGGATGGGCGAAACAGTCAGGGTAGCGGTATCCCCCTGATGAGAGCTCTCGTCGGCTCGAAACCGTTACTATCCCGTTTCCCCTAGCCACCCTCTACACTAGCTGACAAAGTTCGAACTTCGGAGACAACTGTTTGTGGCGAGTGATAAGGTGGTGGTCCACCCAGCGGCGCTCTGGTGGACGCTGGTGACCTCGCGTTGTCAAGGTCACCCGGCTATCCAATCAGATGTTATGAATATATTAATATATATATAATATTGTCACCCACAGTTGGCTGTCCACCTTCCCTAAAGAAAGGTACAAAAATAACATATATTGACACAGGTAGACATATAATTTGATGAATTCTACTACAGGTATTCTTGTCTTCTGAATATGATTATAGGTTGCTCATGAACAAAGAAAATTGAAAACTCGGAACACATAAACTTCTCAAATGAACTAGTAGAAAATGCAAGTGTCCACAGAGCATGTCACATTCGGGAATCGGATGAGATTGGTGGAACCGTTGTAATTTAAAATTGTTTTTGACCCACACTAACTTGCGCTGTGAACGGGATGTCATCTAATAGAAAGCCCTTGTTAGAGTGCGGGCAGCTAAACGACTTGAGATCGTCAGGGACGATGAAGATAAAGCGCCAATGTTTCCAGTCTGGGAGTCCTGCAAATCTATCGAGAACATTCTGGAGACTCGGTTTAATGCCATGTGTTGAGCCGGTGGTAAACTGGAATAGATACAGATAGCCATCGTGAAGGATGAACGAATCGATCGCTGCTTCATTAGCGGCACGTGGGATATAGTACGAAGCCTCCTTGATCGTAAGCTGCTCCGCATGATCGTATTCAATGGTACCCGCTGGAGTGACACAAAGAGAGAAATCGGAGGATGTGTCAAGTGACGCATTGCGGCGGGCCTCCTGAAAGCTGGAGGAACTGTGAAATGTAGAATGCCAACGAGAGTTCTTTGAGTGACCGCGAAACATAGGTTTGGCATCAATGTTGATGCCTTTGGCGAAGGTTCTTTGGAAGTGGGCTTCGAAGAGAAGGCCTGCCATTCCGCCATTAGGCACCCGAGTAAGATGTCGCAACATTTTGAGGATATCATTTGGTTCGATTTTCCCAATCTGAAGAAGAAGTTGTCGGCGTACAAAGTCTGTAACAGGATTGACAGTGTACGAGTTCATTATGTTGTGATCAAAACGACGCATAACACAAATTTTGTGAGAAAATTGGTCCATGAGTAAAGAATCGCTTTCATCTATGAACTTCCCAAGCGATTCTGCTGTTGCGGTGTTCTTGATCTGTTGATCTCGAGAAGTGTAAAAGTCTTTGATAGCTTGGGAGTCAAATGTCAAGCAGACCCGTGCACTCGGGCCCGCGTTATGATACCGTTCACGAATATCTTCAAGAATTCGATCGGGGTAAAATCGCGCCCTGAAACAGGTTTTTACATGACGCATCAAAGTTAAAATCCACCACTTACGCTGTTTTTAACTCATCCAAGGTCCACGGATTCATCACAATCAGCTGGGGAATTCTTCTTGACTGGACCAGTTTGCGCCAGCGTGACTCTTTTGGAGAGGTAACATAAACCGGAAAAAGTTGTATGCCCGGAAAGCAGATGTGATGGGGAAGCGTTTCAGAGGCGTCCATCGAATCCACAAAGCACCACGTGTGTTTCCCACCGCTCTGGTGAACGAGGGGATCGATGATGACCACACCCGACCTGGAAAAGAAAAAACAGTTCCCATATCGGTACCAGACAATGGGCCACTTCTGTCCAAGACAGTAGCGTAATGCGTAGCTAATCCAGGAAGATTTGCCTAGACAAAGATTAACAAGACGAACTGAACCTACAGACAAGGTCAGCCTATCGCACCAATTCCTGGTTGTCCAGTAACCACTGCAAGGCGCGTGTTGTGAGACTTCTCATGTATCACTTTGACTGCATCGAAAACTCGAATATACTCTGCACGAACAAGAAGCTGTTCAAGGGTATCGGCATCCGAGATGAAAGGCTCCCCCGGGAGGACGTCGCCGCTTGGTTGTTGCTCTTCGGATTCAGAATCCATGGCATTGTCTTGAGATGGGAGGGTTGTAAATGTTGCATTTAAGGGACTTCCCCAGAATCGACGATGGTACTCCAACATGTACGGTGGCACTCCTGAGCGAAACTTCAATGGTTTCTTAGCTCATCACATCTTGGACCAGAATTTATCAGCTACTTACGGGCTCCATGGACCCATCAGACATCACAGACCCCTCCATGTGCAGTCGTTTGGCCGGGGGTTCTCCTATAAGGAAAGAGTTGGGATTGTTCGATCATCGCAAGACGGACAACCTACCCATTAGGATACCGGAAAGTCCCGAATTGGATGAGTTGCTGGGGCTAATCCTCTCTGCAAATAGTTGCATAAGCTGTGAGGCCAGATAATGTAAGATGTTGCTCACTAGCCGGGACCTTGACAAGAATATGCAGCTGGTGCCTCGTCTGTTGAGACAGGCCGGACTCCTCAACGGTAAATGTCGGCTTAAGTCCCCACTTCCAAAGAACCTTCGCCAAAGGCATCAACATTGATGCCAAACCTATGTTTCGCGGTCACTCAAAGAACTCTCGTTGGCATTCTACATTTCACAGTTCCTCCAGCTTTCAGGAGGCCCGCCGCAATGCGTCACTTGACACATCCTCCGATTTCTCTCTTTGTGTCACTCCAGCGGGTACCATTGAATACGATCATGCGGAGCAGCTTACGATCAAGGAGGCTTCGTACTATATCCCACGTGCCGCTAATGAAGCAGCGATCGATTCGTTCATCCTTCACGATGGCTATCTGTATCTATTCCAGTTTACCA
Source organism: Hysterangium stoloniferum (assembly GCA_015178975.1). NCBI lineage: Eukaryota > Fungi > Basidiomycota > Agaricomycetes > Hysterangiales > Hysterangiaceae > Hysterangium > Hysterangium stoloniferum. The sequence goes on along the minus strand of WHVD01000091.1, from coordinate 289,494 downwards.
CCGGCTCAACACATGGCATTAAACCGAGTCTCCAGAATGTTCTCGATAGATTTGCAGGACTCCCAGACTGGAAACATTGGCGCTTTATCTTCATCGTCCCTGACGATCTCAAGTCGTTTAGCTGCCCGCACTCTAACAAGGGCTTTCTATTAGATGACATCCCGTTCACAGCGCAAGTTAGTGTGGGTCAAAAACAATTTTAAATTACAACGGTTCCACCAATCTCATCCGATTCCCGAATGTGACATGCTCTGTGGACACTTGCATTTTCTACTAGTTCATTTGAGAAGTTTATGTGTTCCGAGTTTTCAATTTTCTTTGTTCATGAGCAACCTATAATCATATTCAGAAGACAAGAATACCTGTAGTAGAATTCATCAAATTATATGTCTACCTGTGTCAATATATGTTATTTTTGTACCTTTCTTTAGGGAAGGTGGACAGCCAACTGTGGGTGACAATATTATATATATATTAATATATTCATAACATCTGATTGGATAGCCGGGTGACCTTGACAACGCGAGGTCACCAGCGTCCACCAGAGCGCCGCTGGGTGGACCACCACCTTATCACTCGCCACAAACAGTTGTCTCCGAAGTTCGAACTTTGTCAGCTAGTGTAGAGGGTGGCTAGGGGAAACGGGATAGTAACGGTTTCGAGCCGACGAGAGCTCTCATCAGGGGGATACCGCTACCCTGACTGTTTCGCCCATCCAGAATTACTGATTAGGAGTCTACTACTGAGCCTGGTCCAAAGGGAGTGATAAGATAGTCGATTCGTGCCGACCTACGTGTGCATCGAACTCTGAGAATCTTGGTGACCCAGTGGTGGGTAGTATACGGTTGGGAGCGAGTACCGAGGCCAGCAGGTTTCCCTGCTGGATCGGATTTGTCAATGTCCATACAGCAAGATGATGGTGGACATCTCTTCAAATGGACTCCTCACTCTTGATATCTTTAAGCATCCTCCCGTCACCATTAAAACCCCCTGCCATTTGTCACAGCCTTCACTGCTACTTCCCTGCCATGTTATCCAAGGAAATAGTGCCAATGTTTTGTTGTACATTACCCTTTGGCCATAACAACATTGCAGGAAAGTGATAGCAATAACAATTAATGATAGGATTGATGGCCAGAACTTTGAGTACTTTGAGAGAGGCACAAATGCAAACAAGCCACACAGCGATATGGCCGGGTATATTTTTCTTCATTTTTCTTCTCCACATTTTTTCTTTTCCTCTTCTTAGGTGAAGGGGGAGGGCAGAGTTGAGTGGCTGTCTGCAGGTGGAGTGCATATCTTAGGTCCAGCAGCAGAGGTGTGTTTGGTCTGGTGTGCATACTATTGTGATCCACTGTGGTCTGCATTGACATCAAACATGCCAGTGCCACCACTGTCTGGCTGTCTTTGTCTTTGCCTTTGGCACCATCATCCTCACCATTCTTGCCTTTCCATTGCCATTTGCCTGTGTCTGCTTCCACACAACCATCAATATTGTGACACTTTCTTTTTGGAAAATGAGATGGGTTGGGGATAAGAGTGGAAGTGGAAGATGAGGCAGGATGCTCTGAAGGTTGTATTGATGGCTTTGGTTGTGCACACAAGGAGAATGTCAATGTTGGCTGCATGAACATTCTGCCCCTGGGAAGCATCATGCTAAACAGGGATTTACTGTCAGGCAGAGGTTTCATGGGCAGAGATGTCAGTCTTTCTAATGGACTCAGTTCATGACCATAGTTTCTCCTGGTGACAAAGAAATTTCACACACAATGTGTGATGTGATCACTGGGATCATCGCATATTGGGTGAGTGCCTTCTATTGTCCTCTGTGCCATTGCATTGCCTTTATCAACTTTTGTTTCTCATATGGTCACACAGGTAGAGCATAGCAACAAAGATATTGGAGATGATGACTGGTTCCATGTGGTATGTTGAGAAAACACTAATCTATGACTTTGATATTGGACAGCCTGTGGTCCTATCTGGACATTAGTGTACTTGAGTGAAAGTGGATCTCAACAAGAGACAGGACAGAAGGTTGGCATTGCACATGGTCATGTCATTACACAGTTACTTCGCTGTCCATTCACCCTCATTTATTGGACCTTGACATTCAATATTCACTCTTTAGCTCAAAATACTTGACTATGAATGTGGATAGGGATTGAAAGAGAGCAAATGGTGTAATACTCCTTAGCCCATGGGGTTGATGAGTGGACAATATTCACCACAAGAAGTGAAGTAGCATGAAAACCTGGAATCTACAATGAACACGCCTCACATCAACAGGCAAGAAGAAATGGTAACAAAAACTAAGTGGTTGTAACGATTAATTGTTTATTTCCACTGGATAAGAATTTAGTCCAAAGCCTCCCTGAGTCTAATGTTGTAGTTTGTTAAGTGCTGTGTTGGAACTTATTCCAGAACTATCAGATAGGGTCAGGACATTGGCTTCAGCATATGTGCTGCACCTCTACGCAAATGCTTGGAAGTCCTTAATTTCAAAGATGGAACTTACGCTGGAAGGATATTCAGAGTTCCAAAGAGTTCCAAATATCAAGCATACAGAAAGATGGAAGAGGGAATAAGAAACTAAGTCAATATCAGATCTAAAGTAAAGCACAAATTCATGGAAACTAATATAAGTCTTCTCATTATTGTATTACAAACTAAGACCACAATAAGACCGAAATGGAAATATTTTGAAATGGGAATACAATAAGATGGATAAGAGAGACAATACTCTGAAACAGAATATAATAAGACAAATGAGTGAATACTTGTCAACAGACAAATTACCAAATATGGAACAAAGGAAAGAGTATGGAAGATATGGGAACTATGATGTTCCATAGTTGGAAGTTGGGATTGGATAGTCAGAAGTTGGGGATCGGATATTGAAATATCCGGGAATGGGTTGTAACATAGTTCTGACTTGGAAATGCATTGCCAATCGCTTCATTTGGAAGTCATTCATTAAGGAATGAACTTCTTTATTAATCTCTTAATGGTCTTTTTACTGATACTGTTGAAGTAATAGCATTACCTTTGTATATAAGGGATGGAGACCGATCCCATAGCCTCTCAGTGAAGCTTTATCACTCACTGAGAGTTATTCTTAGAACTGCACAAATAATCTCAACAGATTATGGGCCCCACAGAATTTAGTATTAAGAGCTTCATTGTCCCAAAACTCGACTGAGATGGATCAAACTGGGTTACCTGGAAGAACCAGACACTGATGGTATTCAGTGCTGGCAAAAGTCTAAAATGCCATCTTGAGGGAACTTGTAATGGATTCAGCTATTTTGTTACGACCGTGTCGCAACCTGACAGTCCCCGAGGTTATCACCACCTATCGACAATTCAAGTTATCGCTCAAGACACCACATTCGAAACCATCGGTCTCCCGATGCTGACATATACCTTCACGGTGATCAAACTCCATTTATGCCCCTGTCAAAATATACTCGTACTATCTGGTTAAACTCTGATAAGTCCCCTTTTATTATGATGATCTGTTCTACTCTATGTTTCACATATGTCTATATATACCTGTAACCCTCGAACTATTTCCTTTTCTCGTAATCCCACTCTCAGGTATCTCACGACCTCTGAACTAATCGTACCCGTCCCATTCCTAGTCAAGCTTATTTGTCAATACTGCTTTCCACTCTTCTCCTAGTTAGTGTTTTTTAGATGCCTGATACTTGTGTATGAACCCGCTGTAGTTGTAGTTACTAGGCAATCAGAATATCAATTCAGAATACCCTCTTATAACTCTAGAAGTTTCATACTAAGTAGTCCACTATCCACCTTCGTGTGCACTCACCCACTCTCGGTCCTCTGCCTCTTGGCCCAACACTTGACTTATCCTTTGTTCCGATTGGTGATTCACTGAAAGGTCCTTGTTAGGACTAGTCTTTGCCCGCCTGAAATTTAAGGACACCCGATGGATATTTGCGAGGGTGCAGCACATAAGCTGAAGCCAAGTCCTTCCGATCGGTCCCCATCGGCCAACTGACATCCGTCAGTTTCTGTTCTTAACAATTACACCACTCACGCTAGTCAGGGCCCATGGGCTCTGACACATCTATCTCTCTTACCTATCTCGACTCATGACCTCTCAACCACAACCTCCGACCTACGACCCCTTGTGAGAGGTATGGCGAAATACACTCAGGAAATATAGTCGGATGAGCTCTTACTATATTTCCTTTATTATTTCTGTTTTCTCTCTTTTATTATATCTATAATTAGTTCGACGATCTATGTATGCGGTACATCGACTCTTGTGGGCACACACACGCCAGACCTATGTATTCTAGCGCCCATAGTTTAGAACTCAGACACTTTTACACCGCAACCACGACTTACCCAGACACCCATTAGTGTCCTGTAAGTTGTGATTGGTGTATCGTCTCGACCGTCACAGACGGGCTTTAGCTATCTACTCTATCATAGTTTTGAACTGTACCAGTCGAAACTCAATCCTTATCGCTACTCGCGTGGACCACATCCACGCTATTCTATTATTTGACTCTCTAGTACTCTACTTTACTCTCGAGCAGTCATTCAGAATCGCACTAGACGGTCGATTCTACTTATTCATTTTAGCTCTCTACCTTATTCTAGATAGCTACTTCCTTCTACCGTATTGAACTGAGTAGTCAATACGCGTTCGTTCTGTATTAGACTTCGACAGTCAATACATCTTGGTGTCGTACCTAAACAGTCGATATTCTTCGTATATAGAACGGGTAGAACTTCCACCACTCTTCACACCTACAAAGAAAAACATTTATTTCAACTATCAAATTCTAAGCACGTAAATGACCACTGGCAAGAACCAAATGCCAAAATCTTCGATGACCCCGAGTAGTTCAAAACCTCATCAAAGACCTGCAAGTCTGGAACCACCCCGTAATGTCACCATGAGGACATCTTCGTCGACTTTTCAAAAACCAGCTCCTCCCGGAAGTTCCGTCGAAGCAGTAGCTGGACCGTCAACGGATGCCCCTCCAAGTCCACGAGAAGAACATCCGTCAACTGAGCAGTTGAACATCCCTGGAGCTTATGTTGAAACTACCCGTGCTCCTGAACCCGTTCTCTCGTTCCCGCCTAAACAGGTCATCCTTAAGCAATTCTTTAGGGGTCATATGATTTACGCCCAGCCCATTGACTTACAATGGGATGCGTACTATGCCGACCAAATTTCTACAGATCAGGTTACACCCTTTGTGGAGGAGTACAATACGGACTAGCCCCTCTTACCGGTGACTGTAGCAGTCTGGTTAGGTCGTTATCAGGCTATTTTATTGGCGCAGGATTTATTCTTATGACCTGGAACCCTTGAGGACTTGACTCGCTCGATTCCCAAATGGTCGAGTGAAGTTACTTCTGTTATGGAAGGAGGGAGGACGGTTCTTAAACAAGAGGTGTTCTCTTCATTCCTCAAAGCGCTCTGCACACATGATGACGCGTTACAAATCCTTCACGTCCTACTCGGTGGGGATCACATCGTCCCTAAAGTCAACTACCAGTATATATACATTCGGATGCTGGAGGAGTCTCTTAATGGGATTAGTTGGAATTCTTTGTTTGCATATTTTACCTTAAGGGGTCGGTTAAGGCGAAATCAGAGAAGACTTGATAAGATGGTTTTGGAGGTGCTTTACCCTTATGGTGATTCCATCCAGGTACCCGATTCGCCCATCTCCACAACCAGTTCATTTGTTCGTACCCTGAATGGATCTCCCGACACTTGTTTTCTTCATTCGCTCAATCATCCCATTATTTTGCAAGACTTCCCATTGGACATGAGGATGCAAGTTGCGGAACATCTTCAGGAAAAAGGAATGGAAATATGCATCCCCCTCTATCAACCTCAACCTCATCGACCTTTGAATACGGTCGAAATCGAGAGAGGGATCGTGACAGAACCTAGCCCTACCCCCCATCAGGAAATTCACCGCTCTCGCATTGTGTTCGAACGAATCCCTGGTAATATGAACATAGGTGATGAACCAACTACGACTAGGAATCGATCAGTCGCCAACAGGGGTCGACCGTCCTTCTCCACTGCATTCACCGAGGGTATAGCTGGTCAGGTTGTTGGTCGAGGATCGCTGAATCCAGTCGATCCTCGCCATTCCCTGCCGATCTCCTCCAATCCCTTTCTGCCATTGGGAGGACCTCCTAGTAATTTATCTGGGAGTTCTAGTACCTCAAGCTATGGAGGGAATTTGGGACGTGGGGGGTGTCACGGTAGAGTACCTAACTCTCCCTTTCAAACTCCGATGCAACCTCAAGCCAGCGCACCTATCGATGACTTACCTAAGGATAAAAGGATCGCTCTTAACACCAACGACATCAAGATCAAATGGTCAGACCTTCCCGAATACGATGGGACTCAATCCAAGGCGTTGGATTACATCATGGATATTATGAGCCTCTCGGAGATCTCTGACTCCATGAGTGCATTGTTGGGAGTTGCTCTGCCAAGACAACTCACCGGCGGTGCTAAGATCTGGTGGAGCACCCTAGACCATGAACATCGCACTGAGTTTAGTCGATCTCACGGATCATTTCTTTGGGGCATCATAGAAGGATTACTTGGAACCCGTTGGCGCGAATCCTTGGCTCTAGAATGGGAAGCCATGAAATTTCGACAGGCCGGTCACAATCATGAGACACCCATTCATTACATTCAGTGAAGGGTCAAGCTCTATCGATTCTTGTATGGGTTCCACCAAAACCGGAAGGACGAAACGCACCGACTTATCCTGACACTACCCATGGAATGGCTTTATCTTCTACAGGGACAACCTATCGACGACATCATGAGCCTACAGACTTAGGCGAACAATTTACAAGAGGCTCTGATTAATGCTTGGGTTCAAACACATTGAGAACGTTATCGGTTTCAGAAACCCAGAGTCATGATCGCCGAGCAAGACAAGTCGGATCCCTGGCATGAGGAGGAGCACTCTGGAAAAATCGACTCCACTAATTGAAGCCACGCCCTTCTCGGCGAACTCGAGGATAAAACCGTCCCTAGGAGATCGAATGCTAAGCAGGGTAAGAAACACGGCAAGTTCTTTTTCGAACGAAGTGACAAGAAAAGCATCGCCAAGCCTCCGAAGGAGTGTTGGATTTGTGGGAGCTTAGAGCATTTCAAGATCGACTGCCCCCATGCGGGCAGGATGTTGCACTATGTCTCTATTAACAAGTGCTCTGTGCAGAACCCAATGGAGGAGGCGGAGGATCAAAGGGCTTATGAAACGGCTTATGGATTAAGTGTACAGGGACAAGTACATAACATTGATGAGGAATCGATTTTCATTTCTGTCTACCTTCCTCAGCCAGAGGACAACATTGTTTCAGATGTGAAAGCATCCTCGAATGAAAATGAGACATCGCAAGTTTATGTTTCTATATCAGACCATGATTTTCTTGAGAAAGGAGATTGGCTAGACGCTCATCGTCAGAACTGTGAAGGTCTGACTGAGACGAGAGCTTTATCGTGACCTGAACCTCCCACCATTGAGGAAATCATCGACGAGGACGCATTTGCGAACCGATCTAAGGAAATAAGTCAGACCTACATCATAGAAGACCCCTCTGAGTCAGAGGGATCAGAGGAGGAGAGCTTCCCCTTGGACCCAGGGCAATTACCCGACTTAATTCCTTGCGATGAGTCAGACTCTGAAGCGGACGACTCTATTTTGAACACTCCCAAAGTACCTAACGGTAGATGTATCAGGAGGGACATCAAACTGGCTGCAAGAAAAGAAAGCAAAAGACCTAGAATTCAATACCCCCAATCCAGTCGACTTATGAAAGAGGATTCGACTATTATCTATCGCAGAAGGGACCCTCTGGGTGGATATTCCAGTATTGGGATTTCAGCATTACACGTCTACGGACGCATAGGGAATTCAGAAGCCTCAAATCCTATTAAAATCAGGCTGGATGCCGGAGCTGACCTCTCCTTAATCTTGGAAGATTTCTATAAGGAACTAGAGGACCACCCTAAACTCAAGCAAGGACTCAAGCTGCACCTTGTACAACTTACCGGTAATGCCAAAGTATTAGGATACGTCAACATCCCCATTTATCTCGAGGACGACACCGGTATACTCCTCAAATTTACCGCCGAGATGTACGTTGTCCGAGGTATGACTGTCCCGATCCTTCTGGGAGAAGACTTTCACGTGAACTATGAGATCGGGACACTGCGAGACCAACCACTGGGTTCCAGATTAATTTTGCCTGGGAGAGCAGGATCTATTCCAGCCAGTTCTTCCAAGGAGCTGCAGCCTTTAACCTTTTCGATTAGCAAGATCCCCCTTGAGGAATTAGCCAATGACTCATCTGAATTGACTTCCAAACCAGACAAAGGAGTGCGTACTGAAAGAGTCGCATGGGCCTCACAGGATTGTACTATAGAACCGGAATCAGCTCGATTAGTACCAATCTTTGTAGGAGATCTTATTGGTGACCAATGGATAGTCAAGGGAGTTGTCTTACAGAACGACGATGGGAGTATACTAGCTGCTCCCACCACTGCCATCTCTAGGGAACGTGCCGCGATACCTCTCGCTAATCCCTCTCTGACGCCAAGAATCATCAGGCGAGGGGAAACCGTTGGATTAATTCACAACGCGAACAAATGGGCCCAGACTCCTAGATCTTTGACTGAGATGGCATCGATGCAGTTGACGGCGACCAAGATCGCCCATCTCATCGAAAGTCTATCAAGAATGGAAGAGGAACGTGTCCTTAATCCTCAATCTTCTGGGCTGCCCCTGGAACGGGAACTCGCAGATGATTTCGACCCAGCAGGCCCCAAAACGTCAGAAGTTGCCACCATGGAAACATTTCGTGTGGAAGATCTGCATAAGCTAGTTAATTTAGGTCCTGACATCCCTACTGACGTCTCCTCCCACTTGGAGTCAGTATTAACTAAGAACGTCCTAGCTTTTGGAGTAGACGGGCGTGTAGGACAAGTAGATGTCAAGGTCAATCTCCCCTTAAAAGATGGCGCACAACCTATTTCAATGTCAATGTTTCCAACCTCCCCGGCTAATAGGAAAGTCATTGACGAACAAATGGACACTTGGTTCCAACAGGGAGTGATTGAACCATCCAAGAGTCCTTGGGGGGCGCCAGCCTTTGTCGTCTATCGCAACGGGAAACCACAAGTAGTGATTGACTATAGAAAGTTGAACAGCCTAACGCTTCCCGATGAATTTCTGCTGCCACGTCAATCGGAAATCATGCAAGCGCTCTCGGGATCCAACATCTTATCTTCCTTCGATGCACTAGCTGGTTTTACCCAACTTGAAATGTTAGAGGAAGATAAGCCGAAGACAGCCTTCAGATCCCATCGAGGACTGTGGCAATTCCAGAGAATGCCCTTTGGACTTCGTAATGGACCTTCTATATTCCAAAGGGTTATGCAAACCGTACTTTCACCCTACTTATGGATATTCTGCCTAGTTTATATTGACGACATCGTGATCTTTTCTAAGACATGGGACGATCATCTAGAGCATTTGGACCAGGTCCTACAAGCCATCATTGCAGCGGGAATCACTCTCTCACCCAAAAAGTGCTACATGGGGTATAATTCGATTTTACTACTAGGACATAAAGTGTCTAGACTTGGCTTTTCGACCCATCAAGAAAAAGTCGCCACTATATTGGAATTAGCCACGCCTTCTAAGATAGCAGACCTTCAACGTTTTCTCGGAATGGTTCTGTACTTCTCTGCTTACATACCATTCTACTCCTGGATGGTTGCTCCGCTTTTCAACCTCTTAAAGAAAGGCGTTCGTTGGCATTGGGATTCAGAACACGCCCGAGCTTTTGAAGACATCAAAGTTGCGTTGCTAACTACTCAGCCACAGAGTGAGAAGTGTTAGCTGCTAGAAGGATTGGTCCATTTCCAGCCCTTTATCGAGGGAGAACATATCCTTTTGATCACTGACCATGCGGCGTTACAATGGGCCAGATCTTATGAGAATACTGATCGTAGACTGGCCACATGGGGGGTGGTATACGCTGCATACCCCGGTCTGGAAATCCTACATAGAGCAGGACGGATACACAGCAACGTTGACCCATTATCTAGACTTCCTCGAGTACCTGACTGTGCTAGCCCCGCGAGAGACGATCTCTTACCAATCGTAGGGGACTCTTATAACCAGAACGACAACGAGACGTTATGGGAGAACAAACCAGCGGAAAAGGCCGTCTTTCTCACTCATCACGAGTTAGTCAAACCTGTCGGAACAGTCGAAAAGGTCCCCCCAAACGAAATGGGACTTACACAACCTTCCCAGAAACGATGAGACTGATGAGGCGGATTTTACTCTCTCGAATCCACAATTGCTTATAGAGATCGATGAGAATTACACTAAGGAACTTCACGATGGATACCAGAAAGATCCCGCCTTCAGGAATTATTACACCGCCGATCCCATTTCTCCAAACATGGTAGCCACTCCTTCGCATTATTTTATCGGCAAGAATAAGCTATTGTTCTTTCGAGATTTGGACTGGAAAAGTCGAATCTGCATTCCTAGCAGCATGACGACAACCATACTCAAGCTGATACATGATAATCCTTTCGAAGGAGCTCATGCAGGCGGCCACAGGCTTTTTAATCTGATGAAAGACCGTTTCTTCTGGCTGAGGATGTTGCATGACTGCGTGGCGTACGCTCACAGCTGCGACATATGCCAGAAAACTAAAATTGATCATTCCGCTCGACAAGGAGCTCTTCGACCCGCAGATGTACCCCTAAGGCCATTTGAGGTTGTCTCGATGGACCTGATTACCGGATTGCCTCCTTCTACAGAGGGTGGTTATTCCGCCATCTTCGTCACCATGGATAAACTCACGCGTTTCTTAATCTGTGAACCCACTACTTCAGATCTATCTGCAGAAGGATTCGCGCGAATCTTCGTGAATAAAGTAGCCGCTCCTTTCGGCCTGCCTTCAAGGATAAACTGTGATCGAGACAAGAGATAGACCTGTAGGTTCTGGAGAGAAGTCTGCAAAGTATACAGAAGTGCCCTTGCAGTATCCTCATCCCATCATCCTCAGACCAACAGTCAAATGGAGAATGCTAATGCAATTGTGGAGCAAATGCTCAGAGCGTACTGCGCCTCTTCGAAGGAGGAATGGTCTAAATGGACTCAAGTAGTGGCTCATACCTACAATTCAACGGTTCAAAGCTCAACAAGCTATGCACCGGCCTTTTTGCTGATGGGCTACTTACCAAGAGGAATGTCTAGCTGTCTAGGAGGGGACGACCCTGTGGTCCCCAGAGAGTTGTTGGATAGCCCTGTAGCCGACCAATGGATCTTAGAATTGGAAAATCACCGAGAAGCAGCGCGGGATTCGATCGCGCGAGCACAAGAAACCCAAGCTCGCAGTTACAACAAGAGACGGAGATTAGTGGAAGATATCTCAGAGGGGGATTATGTTCTGATTAATCCCCATTCTCTCGAGCTCGTCGAAGCCAAGGGACCCGGAAGAAAACCTGTACAAAGACGGATAGGGCCATTTGAGGTCTTGGAAAAGATCAATCCTCAAGTCTTCCGACTCTGCATTCCCTCGGAATATCAATTACATCCAGTGATTAATCGAGACCATCTTAAAAAGTACCACCTCTCCCCTAAGGAATTCGGATCCAAGGAGCTACTCGAGAACCCTCGAGAACTCAATCGTAACGATGAGGAGTACGAAGTAGAAGCAATAGTAGGGCACAAAAAGCATCGAAATCGACTCCTTTTCCAGGTTCGATGGAAAGGATATGGACCAGAGGAGGACACTTGGTTAAACGGCAATGACCTTTGTAATGCTCCCACTCTTCTTAGAGCTTACAAGACTATTTATCGAATTTAATGATCATTTCACATCCTTACAACGACAACACTGTTTATCTACTTCTAGCTCTACCCCCCCACTTTCTTCCCCCTTGGCCTTTCACTTCAATAACCGAGTGGAGCTTGAAATTAATATAAAATACGTAAATTCACTAAAGAAAATTTTATTCCCCCTATCTCTTCCCTCCACGTCAACCTCTCTAATCAGTACACTATGTCGCAGGAGCAACAACCCAAACCCAAGTTCCCCAACTTCAAAAGAATACCGTGACCTCAACCTACTAATACCTCTACCACGCCGTCTCGCACTGAACAAGTCGAGCACTCCACGAGTAATTCTGGAACGCCTTTGCCAATACCCTCCGCTGCGCAGAGCGACATCGTGGGAACATCCACCAACTCAGGGAACGGAACCGCCTTTACTCCATACGCTCCTCTTCCCAGACCCCAATTTCCCAATTTTAAAAGGATACCTCGACCTCAAACTACAGTTCCTTCTGCCCCATCACCTCGAACAGAAACTGTCGAGCGCATGGAGGAGACCTCATCGTCCACGAATCCTACGCGGATGGACTCCGTTTCAAAAGCTGCACCATGGTCCTCTGATACTTGGGGGGCTCCCTCGGGAACATGGAGCGAAACCCCACCACCTTCTCGTAGTATTTTCCCTTCTACCGAAGAGGAGATCAAAAAGAAACGGCAGTCTGAGGCTTTCTCCACGCAGGTTCAGGAGGAATTGAAAACGCTTAAACGGAAGAGGAGAGAGGAGTACTTGGAAGGACAGCGGAGGATGGGGGCTAGGGATAATGTCCCTTCAAGGCGGACACGGCAGGAATGGAGGAAAATGGAAGGGCACGATAATCCTTCAATCATCGCTCCACCTTCGGGTCATAAATGGATGGATTTCGCTGAAACGGATTGCAGCGACGGGGGCACGCCATGTGTTCAGAGTGTAGGACAAAAACGTAGGAAAGGGAAAGATGGGGTCACCTTCTATAATTGGGACAAAGTATGAAGGATCAAATTATAAAGCATTGCATTGCGACGTGGAGATGGAGTTGCATTACCTCCCAGACCCCTTTCACAACGTGGACCTCAGGAACGGACCTACCGGATGGGGCCCGGTGATCTTTCATCTGACTCAGAGGACGACCAATCTCGCTACCCCGCCTATGACAGCAAGTACCTCAGTGCTGACTGCCATGAAGGTTTCCTACTCCCTGACAACATTCACTTCTTCACAAGTGATCCTAACCAACAACGAAAGCTGCCAACTTCCATCAGATTTTGGAGAGGGTATCGTCCAGCAGACTCTGCAACCCCATCCACTTCCTCTCATCTCCCTCCACCTCCGCCGGTCTCTTCCATACCCACATTACAGCACTTTACACCCTTTTTGGAGCTACCGGGAAGTCTTGTACCATCCTCCGAGCTGCCTTCTCTTCCCCCTATACCACTACCCCTCCCCTTCACAGGATATTCTCTTATATCACCGTCCTCATCCATACCCAAGCCTCCTCCAGCACCGCAGCCAATCTCACCCCTCCGTACGTCACCTGACCCTCTCGTCGCCTCCCACTCTACTCCGACGCCTTTGGTCCCTGCGGTGTCTAACATTCCCCTCACTTCCTTGACAATGCGGAGTCCACCTGTGAAGAGTGGTAGAAGTTCAGACCATTCTATATACGAAGAAATGAGTAGAAGAAAAGGATATTGACCTATTCGGTGCAATATAAGAGAAAGTGAGAGAATGAGCACAAGATGACGAAGGAGTCAACAAGTGTGATGGTTCGAGTGGAGCCTCGACTATTACAGTTCAAGGCCAGAAGTGTTCAGTAGTTCAGATACTGCTACTTATGTAGTAGCTGACACGTTACCCTGATCACTGCTCGTAGTAGACCTAGTTTGTGTCTTACGAGTGGTGGTTCTTGGGTTAAAGTGTGTCTGAGTTCTAATTGGTGCTGAGTGCACCCACAAGTATACACAATGCTTCGAACTAATGAAATATGCAATATTCGAAGAATATGAAAGATAGAAAAATATGAATAGAATATGTAAAATATAAATAAAATAAAAGGAGTGTTTTACCACAATGAAACTGTGGTAAAAGCATACTCCTCACAGTGCCCCCCAGTTCGAAGGGATGTGCTATACGAAGTTCTGGAAAGCTTCGGGGATGCCCCCCCAGGTGTCTTGTGTAGAGCCCCCCAAACTGCAAGGTGCCGAGACCCCAGTATTCGAAGAGAGGTTGGTGGGTTTATGGGCAGTAAGGAAAGATGTCGATGTGGCAAAAGGGAGGGAAGGGAAGGGGGAAAAAATAGATCCATTCTTTTCCTTCAGTCCCTAGTCGAGTACTCCTTCAGTCCTCGAACAGCAAATGGACTACTTGATAGCCTTCTAGACACTGCCACATTGTCTCCTTCCAGGACACGAGGCATTCCTCATAGTAGATGTCCTGTAGGCAGACAGACTGTCATGTAACTCGTTGGGCAGTGCATCTTGGGGTTAGGAGGGTAAGCTATCATTAGAGTCCATCGGAATCTCCTCCTCCTTAAATGAGTACTGGAGGAGGTTTATGATGCTTTGCTGTGGCGAGATAGTGTAAGACTCGGGATTAGGATCTTTCCATGCTGCTAGTCTATGGGACCTAGCAGCATGCCAGGATGTATACCCTATACCCCCTATACCGCCCCCCACTTTGTGATATTGTGATTCCACCACGATCTCGCAAATTAACCATTATTGTGCACCAGTCTGTGTTCCCAAAAGGTCTAGCCCATGGTAGGTCTAGAAAGTGTCCAGAAATGCTGCGAGTAGGTGGGCAAGTCCGGAGGAAAAAAAGAACAAATCACGAAATCGACTGAGTTCAGTACGATTGTAATAATGAACCCGAATACGGTACTTGAGTTGGGTGTGTACGCATTCCTCGCTCCAAAATCCCAACACTGGCACATAACCACTTTTCCTGCCCCTGTTGCAGCCGAATTTGACATCACAAGTCACGCCTATCGAAAATGCGTGTCGTCGCTATGCCTAACAAAAGCACATGAACTGAAATCGAAAGTGAAAGGGGTGAAGGGGAAAGAGTCCCTGTCTGTTGGTGAGACATTGTCAGGGTATGGTGTTGCACAACCAGAGGGCTACAGGCACGTCGACATGTGTGAGAAGCACACTCATGAATTTGACTGCAAGTGATGAGCACATTGACGCAACTCGCAAATTCGACCACAAACGACGAGCATGTTGACATGGCTCGTGAATTCCATTAGAAGTCAGCATCCATCGGTGAGGTCATTGAGGCATGGTGTTGTGCAGCCCGTGAGCTACGAGCGCCTCGATGTAGAGTATCTTCAAGCTGTGCCCCCACACCACATTTGTGCACCCGTGTAGCACAAGTTGCGCACTCATGTAGCCCAGTCGCACAGTTGCATCATCGCGCAGTCGCACCGTCGTGCAGTCGCACCGTCACGCTGTTGCACAGTTGCGCAGTTGCGCCGTCGCACACCCGTGCAGTGCGGTTGTGCGGTCGTGAACTCTTGCAGTTGCACCATCGCGCAGTCGTGCACTTGTGCAGCGTGGTCATGCGGTCGCGTACTTGCGTACCCATGCAATGCCCTTGTGTACCCATAAAGCCGTCAAGTGAACATGCAGCTCAGGGAGGGAGATGTTGGTGCTGTGAAAGTGAGACCCATTGTACCTCATTGAACACTGTGTGCTGCACTGAACCTGTAAGTTGCGAAGGTCAGAAAGGCAAAGCTTCGACTATTTCAGTGCGAAGCTTTAACCCTGAGGAAGGACCTTGTTGAACAGTTTGTGCTGAACCTGTAAGTTGAAAGGCTTAGAAGAACAGAGCTTCGACTATTTCAGTACGAAGCTTTAGCAGAGGGGAAGGCTAAGAGTAGATGACGTTGAAGGTTGAGATGGTGAGGTGACACGGCCATGCATCCACATGTGTCCACAAGTTTTGGAGGTCAGTCTTTTACTCTGTCGTACTCGACTGTCAACCTCACCCCATCTCCTCATCGTTTGGAAGGACCAGGTAAGCCTTAGCACTGACATGTAGCAGTAACCCATCTCTATGAAGCTACATGCTCATGTACTGCATGCAGCTCTCGACTGTTCCATCGGTGACGATCCATATGCACCTTCCCCTATACAGCCCACACCTATGCACCCACGCACCACGCGCCGTACACCCACATCCATGCGCAGGACCTTCATTATCACGGAGTACTCGAATGACTGATGTTAATGTCTTCGCCGCGCTGCATAGCACTTCGCCATGGGATGGCTCTTTGAAAGTAGGCCTGAGTCCACTTCTCAGCATCGATTTCCTCAAGGTAGCTGTGCATAACCATATCACTGCCATCATCCAGATCCAGGTCAGTGACGGCATTGGCAGATGACTGCATTTTGTTGCTGCAGCTGCTTTTCTTGTTCAGTGGTAAGCATGAGTTCATCCTTGTCCTCTGTGCCACACCCTTACGCCCGCACCTATGCAGCGCACCCACAAGGTGCACCTGCGTATCTGTGTGGTGTGCTTGTGTGGTACGCTTGCACACCCACGCAGCACCCCGGTGCACTCATCCACTCGTGCCCCAGTGCACTCATCCACTCATGCGGTGCACCCACATCCATGCCCCACGTGCGCACACCACATCTACGCCCCACGTGCATGCACCATGTCCATGCCCCACACGCGTGCACCACATCCACGTGCCAAGCGTGTGTGCGCACCTCCACATGTCGTGCGCATGCACATCAACGTGTCATGTGCACGCATGTCCACACGTCGCACACACGCACCACCTCTACACCCCACACACACGCCCCCCATCCACACGCCATGCGTGTGCATGCACCTCCACGCATCGTGCGCACGCACATCAACACGTTATGCACACGCACGTCCACACGTCACGCACACGCACCACCTTTACATCCCACATGCACACCCCCCGTTCACACCCCGCACACATGCACCACAACCCACGCGCCGTGCACATGTGCCACGTCCACGTCGCGCACATCCGTACCCACACCGTGCACTTGTGCACTTGCAGTTGTGCACACTCGTGTAGCGCGGTTGCACGCACTTGTGCAGCGTAGTTGTGCACAGTTGTGCGTACTCTCAAACCGCACCCACCACCATGCGTCGTACCTATACGCCTGTTACGACCGGACAATCCCACCGGACTCCGGGCACTAACCTGTACGCCCCCACGCGCTACAAGCACCAATCGTCTGTTTATAGGATTTCCCGCCCGGACTCCGTTATGTCAAGACTCGTTACGTTCGACCTCATTACGACACATATCAGTCACCGGACTTCCCCCGGACTCTGTCTCTGTCTATGTCCGTCTTCGTCCCACGCATCAGTCACCGGTCCCCACTTAGAATCCCGTCACCGCTCTAATCGAGCCCCGTTCCCGTTTTAGTCAAATGACCTGTCATGATTTAGGACTCCGCTCCCACTCTGTTTCCCGTTATGGGTTATGCTTTGTCACGATTCGGACTCCGCTCCGTTCCGTTCCGTTCCTAACACCAATTTGGTGTTTACTATTCCCGTTTCATGTTTTGTTAGTTCTCGTTTCGTTATTCCTGGATTTGGTATGTCATGCATTCCACAGTCTATATAAACTGGCAGATGTTGTACATACAATCCAGTCAGAAAATTAGCTTAGATTCCCCCCAGTAATCTAATAATATTTTCCGCTCTAAAACCTTACTCAATTCACATCGCTCGCACTAGTCGGAGCCCACGGGCTCTGGTGCATCTATCTCTCTCAACCAACTTGACTCACGACCCACGACCCTCGACTTACGACTTACGACCCACAAACCCCGCCCGGATTCCCCGGGATCCCCATCCGTCCGTTTGAAATTGGACAACACGATCTAGCGAGGGTGCAGCCTATAAGCTGAAGCCAAGTCCTACCGGATATCCCGCGGGTTTCTCCGGAAACCCGGCCTGTGTGTGTATCCTAACAGAAGAGGAGAGAGGAGTACTTGGAAGGACAGTGGAGGATGGGGGCTAGGGATAATGTCCCTTCAAGGTGGACACGGCAGGAATGGAGGAGAATGGAAGGGCACGATAATCCTTCAATCATCGCTCCCCCTTCGGGTCATAAATGGACGGATTTCGCTGAGACGGATTGCAGCGATGGGGGCACGCCATGTGTTCGGAGTGTAGGACAAAAAGGTAGGAAAGGAAAAGATGGGGTTACCTTCTACGATTGGCACAAAGTACGAAGGATCAAATTACAAAGCATTGCATTGCGACGAGGAGATGGAGTTGCACTACCTCCCAGACCCCCTTCACAACGTGGACCTCAGGAATGGACCTACCGGATGGGGCCCGGTGATCTTTCATCTGACTCGGAGGACGACCAATCTCGCTACCCCGCCTACAACAGCAAGTACCTCGGTGCTGACTGCCATGAAGGTTTCCTACTCCCTGACAACATTCACTTCTTCACAAGTGATCCTAACCAATGATGAAAGCTACCAACTTCCATCAGAGTTTGGAGAGGGTATCGTCCAGCAGACTCTGCAACCCCATCCAGTTCCTCTCATCTCCCTCCACCTCCGCCGGTCTCTTCCGTACCCACATTACAGCGCTTTACACCCTTTTCAGAGTTACCGGGAAGTCTTGTTCCATCCACCGAGCTGCCTTCTCTTCCCCCTATACCACTACCCCTCCCCTTCGCAGGACATTCCCTTATATCACCGTCCTCATCCATACCCAAGCCTTCTCCAGCACTGCAGCCAATCTCACCCCTCCGCACGTCACCTGACCCTCTTGTCGCCTCCCACTCTACTCCGCCGCCTTTGGTCCCTGTGGTGTCTAACATTCCCCTCACTTCCTTGACAACGCGGAGCCCACCGCCCGCCTCTCCCTACTCCCCTTGCATTTCTCTGGGAAGCCCCATTCAGCATCCTAACGATACATTAATGGATATTGATCACCCTATCCTGGAAGTTCTCGCAATGCCTATGGAGGAAGTTCTCGAGGTGCCTCTCTCAGCCACAGACGTCTCCAAGGAACCCCCCCCAGCAATGGAAGTCTTCCAGGAGCCTCCCCCCTTAAGTGAAAAAGCAAAAGGGAAACGAAGAACCAATACTCAGGCCGACGAGCCCCTTGTCATTGACCCCCCCCCAGCCCACCCCATTCGCAGCCCCCCGCCGCAGCCGTCCTCTCCCTGCCGCAGCCGTCCTCTCCCTGCCGCAGCCGTCCTCTCCCTGCCGCAGCCGTCCTCTCCCTGCCGCAGCCGTCCTCTCCCTGCCGCAGCCGTCCTCTCCCTGCCGCAGCCGTCCTCTCCCTGCCGCAGCCGTCCTCTCCCTGCCGCAGCCGTCCTCTCCCTGCCGCAGCCGTCCTCTCCCTGCCGCAGCCGTCCTCTCCCTGCCGCAGCCGTCCTCTCCCTGCCGCAGCCGTCCTCTCCCTGCCGCAGCCGTCCTCTCCCTGCCGCAGCCGTCCTCTCCCTGCCGCAGCCGTCCTCTCCCTGCCGCAGCCGTCCTCTCCCTGCCGCAGCCGTCCTCTCCCTGCCGCAGCCGTCCTCTCCCTGCCGCAGCCGTCCTCTCCCTGCCGCAGCCGTCCTCTCCCTGCCGCAGCCGTCCTCTCCCTGCCGCAGCCGTCCTCTCCCTGCCGCAGCCGTCCTCTCCCTGCCGCAGCCGTCCTCTCCCTGCCGCAGCCGTCCTCTCCCCTCCACTTTGAGGATACGGCTGGCCCCTCCCGTCCCTTCCAGTCAAGTTGGATGCGCATATCCATTAATTACCCCTCCGACATCTTCACCGTGGGATGCACATTAACACGACTGGGACCAACCCTGCGGCACTCCCTTCTTAAAGGGCATACCCAGGGGTATAGCGGGTCTCTCATGTTGTCAGACCGCATGAGTGCATTTTATCTATGCATCAATGACCCTGAGGAACAGCTGCGTTTAGCGGAGGATATCAAACGGGTGGAACTGTCCATGTTTCGGTCCTTACTTGTCAACTCTTCTCGTGTTCTTCCTGACCACACACCAACCCACTCTGCAGTGGACCTCGTTGACTTGTTGGAGCAACTGTTGCCGGATTCAGACACCTCGAGAGGAATCCCCCCTGGGGGAGACATGAGCTCCACACCACTCATCACTCCTACCCCGTCATCACTACACCCTCGACCCCCTCTCATTGCCTGTAGTACTGACGCTTCCGCTGATCACGTTCGCGCCATAATTCGAACGCGCCAGAAGGCCTACGGTTGTTGGGTCTCGTCAATCCAAAAACTGGATGGGTTGACATCCGCCAATGACGCTTCGAGGTGGGAGGACATTGCTCTTTCCTTTCGTGCCAAGCATCTTGCCTGGGGCAACGCTATCCTACACCTTGGGGGTTCATCGCAGGATGCATGGGGAGGAGTTCCAAGCGTCCTTCGACATCTTCTTTGACATAGCTCTTCGACCTGGGGGGCACTGTGAAAGGTATGGCGAAATACACTCAGGAAATATAGTCGGATGAGCTCTTACTATATCTCCTTTATTATTTCTATTTTCTCTCTTTTATTATATCTATAATTAGTTCGACGACCTATGTATGCAGTACATCGACTCTTGTGGGTGCACACACGCCAGACCTATGTATTCTAGTGCCCGTAGTTTAGAACTCAGACACTTTTACACCACAACCATGACTTACTCAGACACCTGTTAGTGTCCTGTAAGTTGTGATTGGTGTATCATCTCGACCGTCACAGACGGGCTTTAGCTACTCATTCAATCTGAGTTTTGAACTGTACCAGTCGAAACTCAATCCTTATTTCAACCTGTGTGGACTACATCCATGCTACTCTATTATTTGACTCTCTAACTACTCTACTTGCACTCGAGCAGTCGTCCAGAATCGCACTTAACAGTCGATTCTACTTATTCATTCTAGCTATCTACCTTACTTTAGATAGCTACTTCTCTCTACCGTATTGAACTAAGTAGTCAATACATGTTTGGTCTGTATTAGACTTAGACAGTCAATACATTGTGGTATTGTACCTAAACGGTCGATATTCTTCGTATATAGAACAGTTAGAACTTCTACCACTCTTCACACCCTGTGCTAAGAAAAAGGAAGCTCCTCCAATATGAAATGAATGACCAAAGGTTGTTCCCTATCCCCATGCATTGAGGATCGAATTTATTCTGTATAGTGCCGCTTTTTTTATTAATGGTCGTATCTCACCTTTGTCATCCCACCAGCAAAAAAGTGGATCGTCGGGTCCGGCTGGTACAATCCTCGAAAGGTTGATGAGCACCTCAATTGGGCAAGCTCTTTGTTGGTCCGTTAGAAACACTGATTGGGATGTGCCAGTTCTGGCAGTTTTCGCTGAAGGTAAGTCCAGGCGTGCATACTGTTTGCCATCATTGTCCCGACTAATTAGGGCATCATTGCACTTCAGGTGTTTGTCAACGTTAAAATGTGACCTGGATTGGACAGATACCTTCCCAAATCTCATCAGCCCCCAAAATGCACATGATGATGCAGCCCAAACGCACATGTCAAAGGGGTTATCCAAATCTAAGGACATTCTCAGAGCAAACAACATCTTCAATTTCACTGGTGGTCTTGGGGGGTTCTTCCGAGTATTACCCTGTAAGTTTCCCAGTCCTCTCAATGACCACTCTATCTGTGTTCACTCATCTTCTGATAATGGCGGTGGCCAACCTTGGGCTATGTGCCATGCCCTAATCGCTGCTAGGAATTTCCACGTTACACTAATCGAAATTGTCTTGAATGCTGTTCCAGCCGTCAGTGCCTCCCCTAGCAATGATGGATCTGCTGCTGCCCAAAGGGCAAAGGAATGTAATATTGGGAAGGACGCCGGCAGCCTGTCCACTTCTGCCACTGAAAATATGTCGCAAAATATGTGAAACTTGCACAGGCCCAATCCGTAGCCACTTCCATCTCGTAGTGATGCCTCAGAGGCTATAGATGCGAGCATCTGTAATATTGGGTGACGCACTGTCACTGGTGGTGGTACGTTGATACCTTTCCACTTAAATAATCTTTCCCCGGCTTTGCATGGTGGTCTCAATACTGATGGGGCCAGGTGCAGTTGACTTGGCACTATTGGTTGCGATGATGCCGTGAATGGAGGTGGCACTCTGACTGGGGCTACCACAACTGGATCCGGTGTACCAAATGTCCAGGGATATCTGGGTTGGCCCATGTATGAGCTGATGGAAAGCCTTTGAGGAAGGCAGCAATTTGTTCTCGTGAGAGAGCGTCTGCGATATTTTCCCTCGATGGTACGTATTCGGCTTTCAGCTGCAAACGATTCACAGCTAATAACCTGTTCGTTTCCTTGAGGATCCTGTTCGTTTCCTTGAGGATCCTGTTCGTTTCCTTGAGGATCCTGTTCGTTTCCTTGAGGATCCTGTTCGTTTCCTTGAGGATCCTGTTCGTTTCCTTGAGGATCCTGTTCGTTTCCTTGAGGATCCTGTTCGTTTCCTTGAGGATCCTGTTCGTTTCCTTGAGGATCCTGTTCGTTTCCTTGAGGATCCTGTTCGTTTCCTTGAGGATCCTGTTCGTTTCCTTGAGGATCCTGTTCGTTTCCTTGAGGATCCTGTTCGTTTCCTTGAGGATCCTGTTCGTTTCCTTGAGGATCCTGTTCGTTTCCTTGAGGATCCTGTTCGTTTCCTTGAGGATCCTGTTCGTTTCCTTGAGGATCCTGTTCGTTTCCTTGAGGATCCTGTTCGTTTCCTTGAGGATCCTGTTCGTTTCCTTGAGGATCCTGTTCGTTTCCTTGAGGATCCTGTTCGTTTCCTTGAGGATCCTGTTCGTTTCCTTGAGGATCCTGTTCGTTTCCTTGCTGCGTGAATGGCCTTTGTTCAAAATAGCAACCACACCCATATTGTCCGATCACACTAAGAAGATCGAATGTGATGGAGCAAAGGAATGGCTTTATCCATGGAAAGATCAAAGCGATGTGCACTAGCTTCCCGTGAAGGCTCTCTGCCTCGTTCACTGAGAATCTGTTCCTGTCCGTCATCCAACACTTGATGAGCTCCAGCATTGCATTGAATTTCTCTTGTGGGAGTGATACTGTCTTGGTTTCCAAATTCCACATAAAACCTATGTATTTCTGTACTGTGGAGAAAGGTCTTGATTTGGTCATGCTCCATGGTACACCAAACTGTGCCGTTAAGGCGATGAAATCGTTCTCTGTCCATACTCGTCCTGGTAAGCGAATCGCCAGGAAGTCGTCCACCCATTTGAGCAGCCATCCAAAGCCCGCTTTCCGGTATAAGGCTATAAGCATATCTGGCTATGCCGCCAAATATCCCGGCACTTGAGGCCAAACCAAATGCGACTGCCCGATTGATGTACACCAAGCCATCCCAGTAAATGCAACAGACATTCTGCTGGTCTGGCCTTATGGGGTTATTCGGTATGCTGCAGCAATGTCGAAGGTTGCCGCCACCAAACCTTCTGGTAATGCTAGAATTAATGCTGCCACCTCTACAAATGTGCCCCATTCTGTTGGGAAATCACTAGCAAATGCCTGTGTGCCATTAACCATGCTATTTGTGCATCCAAAATTTCAATCTCCGAAGCAGAGGAATGGCCAGGCAGCCCAGAATTCATGTTGTCAGCAACCACATCTCCTGGTGGAACTGACAGCGTTTCTGTGCCTGGAAGGTACATCTTCTGGTGCTGCATCTGTGTGAGCTGGATGCCTACCCTCACTTAGGTTGATACCCAAGTGTGCAAATACCCCTTGTGGTACTACTCCAGAGGTCATGTTGTGGGATAAAATAAAACAGATATAAGTGACTAAAAGAATGATAATAGGTAAAGAGTGGTGATCCTTGGAATGTAACAACAGAGTTGTTGCAGTAGGAAGGAAAGAAAGGCACAAGACACTTCTGTACGCTCAGCTGGATGTTGAGAGCCAAAACTACTCCCGGCATGCCAGGGATTGTATGGCACTCGGCACTAGGAGGATATCTGAAAACTATTAAATATACCAAATTTTAATATACTCTAAATGTCATTTAAACATCTGGGATGTGATTCAAACATAATTTGGTTTTTAAAACTTTTTGAAAGTTTTAAACTCTCTCATACATTACAAACTAAAAAATCTTTCCAGACACAAGTAGACAATAAAAAAAATTAGTAGTTTGAAACACTAATACTTTTAAAAAATAGATACCTTTAGATAGTCCATTCCATGCATATGTATATCATTGGCACCTCTAAATACATATGTATTACTTTGGAATGGATCTGTCAATCTGAACAGATTTCTACTTGATTCAACATACCCAGAATATATAAGGGGTTTTACTTAATAAAGACAGCTGTGGTATGAAAAATTTCCAATAATATTTTACATATTTTACATGGAAATAACTACATTACAACTTTTAAAAAACAAAGTACTAATAAAAGTATTAGTAGGCATCTGTAAAAGGAAGGAAATTATATACAATGGAATTTGTTAAATAACTATGGGTTGTATAAGATGTAATATGGAGAACTATTTCTAATGGTTGTTTTTTGATGATATAATTGTTTCAGAATAGATATCACTATTTAAAAATGGAGTTTTGTAAAAATAAGACTTTTATTAGTAAATATTTGAGATTATAGTAATTATAAACACCCTCCATAGTAGATGTCCTGTAGGCAGACAGGCTATCACTGGAGACACCCCAAGATTTTTGGAGTTGGAAAACCTTCAGAAAATCTTGCTATTTGGCCAAATTTTCTAAGCATTTTTTGAACACAAAAACTGTTTGAAAATTTTGAGTATTAGCAAGTTTTTCTGAGGCCAAAAATTGTATCTGAAAATCCTAAAAATCTGCATCAGGAAATTGTAAGGAAACATTGTTAGAAATAGCCTATTTTTTATGGATTTTATGAATGAGAAAACTCTTAAAAAACCCTGTATTTTGTTAGGGTTTTTCCACCCAACATAATCCTATGAAAACTGTAATAATGTGCCTAGAGAAATTAATTAAAAACTACATATTTCTACTCAATTTTGCCCCTCAGGGAATTGAGTGAAAACTGTGATTTCCTGTCTGAAAAAATCTTGTGAGAAGACAAAGTTTTCTTAAAGTTTTGTCAAGGGGAAAACCATAATGAAATTTAAAATTTAATGATGTGAGTTTTTGTGACACTTTGAGACTTTTTGCAATACTTTGCGACTTTTTGTGACACTTTGCGACTTTGTGACACTTTGCGACTTTGTGTGACACTTTGCGACTTTGTGTGACACTTTGCGACTTTGTGTGACACTTTGCGACACTGCACAACTTTTTGCAACACTGCAAGACTTTTTGCGACACTTTGTGACTTTGTGTGACGTGACACTCTGCGACTTTTTGCGACACTTTGCAACTTTGTGACACTTTGCGACTTTGTGTGACACTTTGCGACTTTGTGTGACACTTTGCGACTTTGTGTGACACTCTGCGACTTTTTGCGACACTACACGACTTTGTGACACTTTGCAACACTACGCGACTTTTTGTGGCACTTTGCGACTTTGTGTGACACTTTGCGACTTTTGCAACACTTTGTGACTTTGTGTGACACTTTGCGACTTTTTGCGACACTGCACGACTTTTTGCGACACTTTGTGACTTTGTGTGACACTTTGCGACTTTTTGTGACACTTTGCGACTTTTTGCGACACTTTGCAACTTTGTGTTACACTTTGCGACTTTTTGTTGTGAAATGAGGGCTTATGCATGCTCTAAGATGTAATACAATTGGGAGTCAGTGAGAAGCATGTGATTTATGGGTATCATCCGGAGACATATAAATACACTTAAAGTACCAAGAGCTACCTCAGTCAATTCCTATCTACCTGTCGACTGAGATATAATAGGTATAATGTAATAGGGTTTTGATTCATAATACTTTTTGTGACACTTTGTGACTTTGTGTGACAATTTGCGACAATTTGCGACTACGACTTTGTGACACTTTTTGTGACATCCCACAAAGTCGGAAATTGTGTCACATAAAGTCACAAAGCATTTTGCGACAAGGCAGGCTGGGGTGGGTCTATAGGTACAAGTAGTTGAGTATCAATTGTTCGGATCTGCAAGCCTGGGGGACCACAGTGCGATGACTCTCAACACTTGGAGCGAATGCCACTAAGAGTTGAGCGGATAGAAGTTAACCGGTGATATAGCTAGGTTTCCAGATGAGTTCCTACTCTCATCTGGATGTAACTATATACTAAGATATATGGTCTGTGCACTTGGTTTGACGGAACTAAGGGAACACTAAACTAAATATAGCTAATCACATGTGTGAACCAGATCGGAAACATACATTCACAATACGAGGTATGATATAATACTAATTGTAATCATCATACTCTAACATCAATACCAGTATCATCAGGCACAGGATATAAACGAGACATTGGACATATTAGGTAGAATATACTTTTACTTGGACAAATCTTGAAAGCTGGCGCAGCGCTGGCCGGGGCGGGGTGACAAGGCGGGGAGAGGTGGTGTGGGCATGATGATGCGATATAATATGGTGAGCAAGAAAAGGGGAATCGAAGTCGAAGTGTAGGTAGAGAGGACAGGAATAGAAGTGGGGGGAGAAATAACAAAAGGGAGCTGGCCAGAGGAGACGATGGTGAAACGATCCCATTCATATCTCCATTTTCATCATCCGCATACTGCTCCACAGACTGCCATGCTGCACATTTGTGGGGAACAGCGCAAGCGTGGTCCCCAGGCCCGACAAGTGCTGGTACGACTGGCGCATCGTCGACGTGTACAGGTGATGTGAGCCGGTATACGACGTGTGGTGGGAGTCGTATGCCTCCCCGCGTGCGTGCGAGAAACAGCCCGGCCCCGCCCCCGATCCACCCCCCGCCGCACCACTCCAGCTCGTCGTGGTGGTGCTCGAGCTCGACATGGTCGGTGAGCCCCCAGGGCCCTGGGGGAAAACCGGCGCCGTCAGCCTCCCAAACCCCGGCGCGCCGCCCTCCCCTCTCTGCCGCTGCCGCCCCCACTGCCCGTGCCCGTGTCCGTGTCCACCACCACCACCGCTGCTGCCACCGTGTGGCCCGTGCCCCTGTCCATGGCCGTGCGGGCTGTGGCCGCCGTGCGTGTGCCCCAGCTTGGGGAAGGTGGGGCTCTCGAGCTTCGCGGAGGGCGGGAAGGCGGGGTGCCATGTCGTGGCGGGGGGGAAGTGGTTGTCAGGGTCCTCGTAGATGGCGGGTCCGTTCAGCGCGGGCACGGCATCTGCGTAGTGGTGGCTGCTGGAGTAGTAGGCCCCGGGCGGGACAACGTCCCCGGGGGGGTATAACAACCCCAGCGCAGCAGGGGGAGGGCCGGGGACAGGCGGCGGAGGCGGTGGCGGACAGAGCTTCAGAAGACACAGCACTGCGTCGACACCCGTGTCGGCAGGAGGCCCTGGTGGCCCTGGTGGCCCTGGTGGCGGCGGTGGTAGAGGAGGAGGAGGGGGAGGAGGGGGAGGAGGGGAGGAGGGGGAGGAGGGGGAGGAGGGGGAGGAGGCTACGCAACCGGATACCCGCACGCCCAGCTGCACGTCCACGTGCCGTACAAACTGCATCTCTTTCCCATGCCGCCGCAGCACACGCATGTGCACCACCCCCAGAACGCGTACCACCACAGCCACAATCCATTTGCGTCGCTCCTGGCGGCGGGCGCAGCGAGCGCGGGGGGTAGTGCCGCTGGAGGTGCAGGGCAGAGTGCTGGTGTTAGGATACTGTAATGTATTCAGGGGATTCTCTTAGATAGCTCAATAGATGCTATAGTGTCACAGAGCTTCAACAATAAAACAAGCAAAGGTCCAGTAATTTAAATACTGATAGATTAATGAGCTGCGCTATGAAGCTTAAACAACTCAAATCAATGCTTATTTTGATTATTGAAAGGTTCAATAGAACTGTGTATGACTCTTTTAGCAAATACAAGAACTATTCCTTGAGAATAGGGGCTGGAAGCTGAATATATGCGCAGTAACTTGGCAGAGACTTGATATAAGAGCTTCGGATTCTTGTATGCTTATTTGTAACTATTAATAGTTATTTAACAAGGTGTTAAATAATTTATTAATAGAGAAAATAAATTGTATTGGATTATCTGAGTGCTTGTACTTGATTAATTCAATAAACTTAGGGCTGGGCCTTGAATAATCTAGTATTGGCAGGGATTTCAGTAAGGATACTTAGATACTTATTAGGTTTATTATCTAATTAATAAGCCTAAAGGGTAGCTGTGAGGCTGGGGAACTTAGATGATTAGCTAAGTCCAAGAGTTGCTGACAAAGATTCAAGATGCTGCAAGTGTAGGTGCTTGCAGTTAGTGTATCAGACTAAGGCTATTATTGTCCTTAGGATGATGAGGTAAGCTTCTGTGCTGTACTGTAAAATGTGTGTGTGATAAGATTATTTTATTGGAAACTTAGCCCTCCTATATACATTTTGATAACTCAATGATTAGCTAACTATTTAGTTTATGAGGTCATTAGTGAGATCATAATGACCTCATATTCTACTCATTATTTACCCTTTGTTTAACATGTGATTCCCTTCTCTGAGACAAGGGTTCTAACCTCTTGCTTGAACATGAAGGTTCAAGGCAGCAGTCCCGGGACGGGAGCAAACGACGAGTCGGCGGAACCTAATAATGACTCGGGTAGTCACGTTCGTGACTTGTGTGACTCGGGTAGTCACATTCGTGACTTGTGTGACTCGGGTGGTCACATTCGTGACCTTTGTGACATCCCGACACTGGAGGCTTATGTAATAAGTCACATGACTCCAAAAATGCGCAAACTAGGCTGCACAAGGTGCCGAAAGGTAATAACTAAGTAAATAAAATATAAATAATTAGTTAAAAATTATAATAAATTAACTAAGATATAATAGCATAATATGAGTTCATATATGCTATTATTATGCGCAGTTAAAAGGAATAGAGCCTATATTTCACAATAAAAATATAATAAAAATACAATAAATTCGAAAGAATATTAAATAATCCACAGAAAATTAAGAGGATATTATGATATGATGCTGATACATCACAGATACACACACAGGGCGGGTTTCTGGAGAAACCCGTGGAATATCCGGTAGGACTTGGCTTCAGCTTATAGGCTGCGCCCTCGCTAGGTCGTGTTGTCCAATTTCAGACAGGCGGACAGGAATCCCGGGGAGTCCGGGCGGGGGTTCGTGGGTCGTGAGTCGTAGGTCGTGAGTCGAGAGTCATGAATCGAGATAGTCGAGAGAAATAGATGTGCCGGAGCCCATGGGCTCCGACTAGTGCAAGCGGTCTGATAAGAGTAGGGTTTTAGAGAGGAAAATGTATTAGATTACTGGGGGGAATCTAAGCTAATTTTCTGACTGGATTGTATGTACAACATCTGCCAGTTTATATAGACCGTGGAATGCATGACATACCGAATCCAGTAATAATGAGATGAAACGAGCAAAACATAAAACGGGAATAGTAAACACCAAATTGGTGTTAGGAACGGGACGGAACGGAGCGGAGTCCGAATCGTGACAAAGCATAACCCATAACGGGAAACGGAGTGGGAGCGGAGTCCTAAATCGTGACAGGTCATTTGACTAAAACGGGAACGGGGCTCAATTAGAGCGGTGACGGGATTCTAAGGGGGTCCGGTGACTGATGCGTGGGACGAAGACGGACATAGACAGAGACGGGGTCTGGGGGAAGTCCGGTGACTGATATGTGTCTTAATGAGGTCGAACGTAACGAGTCTTGATGTAACGGAGTCCGGGCGGGAAATCCTATAAACAGACAATTGGTGCTTGTAGCGCGTGGGGGCGTACGAGTTAGTGCCCGGAGTCCGGCAGGATTTGTCCGGTCGTAACAGCTGGCGCAGGGGCTGGTATGCTGGAGATGGCCTGGCCTGTGCATGGTGGTGGCGGTGGGCCGGGTGTACAGCCCGGGTCTGCAGGAGGGGGGTCAGGTGGTGGTGGCGGCGGCGGCAGCGGTGGTGGACCAGGGCAAGACTGGAGCCCGTACAATGCCTTGCTGAGAAGACGGCGGGTCGTGGCTGGACTATCTGTCTGGCATCCCGCGGGGTGCGTCTGGTGGCGGCGTGGGTGGTCCGGGTGGAGGCGGCAGGAACAGTGGGCGGAATAGCAATGCGGGCAGTGGCGGGGGCACGCTGAACATGGGCCTGGGGACACCGCAGCTCGGGATTGGACTCACCTCGGCGGGTGCGAGTGAGAAGAGGGGGAGTGTTATGGGGAGTGATGCGGGTGGGGAGAGGAAGCGGAAGCGGAAACTTTGATACTTTGCGACTTTTTGCGACACTTTGCAACTTGGTGTGACACTAGTGTGACACCAAGTTGCAAAAAAAGTCGCAGTGTCACACAAAGTCGCAAAGTGTCGCACAGTGTCACATAAAGTTGCAAAGTGTTGTGCAGTGTCAGAGTGTCACAACATGTCACAACATGTCACAAAGTGTCACAACATGTCACAAAGTGTCACACAAAGTCGCAAAGTGTCACAAAAAGTCGCAAAGTGTCACAAAGTGTCACACAAAGTCGCAAAGTGTCACAAAAAGTCGCAAAGTGTCGCAAAGTGTCACACAAAGTCACACAGTGTCGCAAAAAGTCACGCAGTGTCGCAAAGTGTCACACAAAGTCGCAAAGTCACAAAAAGTCGCAAAGTGTCACACAAAGTCACAAAGTGTCACAAAAAGTCGCAAAGTGTCACAAAGTGTCACACAAAGTCACAAAGTGTCACACAAAGTCACAAAGTGTCGCAAAAAGTCTCGCAGTGTCGCAAAAAGTCGCGCAGTGTCACACAAAGTCGCAAAGTGTCACAAAAAGTCGCAAAGTGTCACACAAAGTCGCAAAGTGTCACACAAAGTCGCAAAGTGTCACACAAAGTCGCAAAGTGTCACACAAAGTCGCAAAGTGTCACAAGAAGTCGCAAAGTGTCGCAAAGTGTCACACAAAGTCACAAAGTGTCGCAAAAAGTCACACGTGTCACAATGTGTCACACAAAGTCGCAAAGTGTCACAAAAAGTCGCAAAGTGTCACACAAAGTCGCAAAGTGTCACACAAAGTCGCAAAGTGTCACACAAAGTCGCAAAGTGTCACACAAAGTCGCAAAGTGTCACACAAAGTCGCAAAGTGTCACAAAAAGTCGCAAAGTGTCGCAAAGTGTCACACAAAGTCACAAAGTGTCGCAAAAAGTCTTGCAGTGTCGCAAAAAGTCGCGCAGTGTCACAAAGTGTCACACAAAGTCGCAAAGTGTAAAAAGTCGCAAAGTGTCGCAAAGTGTCACACAAAGTCACAAAGTGTCGCAAAAAGTCTTGCAGTGTCGCAAAAAGTCGCGCAGTGTCACAAAGTGTCACACAAAGTCGCAAAGTGTAAAAAGTCGCAAAGTATTGCAAAAAGTCACAAAGTGTCACAAAACCTCACATCATTAAATTTTAAATTTCATTATGGTTTGCCCCTTGACAAAACTTTAAGAAAACTTTGTCTTCTCACAAGATTTTTTCAGACAGGAAATCACAGTTTTCACTCAATTCCCTGAGGGGCAAAATTGAGTAGAAATATGTAGTTTTTAATTAATTTCTCTAGGCACATTATTACAGTTTTCATAGGATTATGTTGGGTGGAAAAACCCTAACAAAATACAGGGTTTTTTAAGAGTTTTCTCATTCATAAAATCCATAAAAAATAGGCTATTTCTAACAATGTTTCCTTACAATTTCCTGATGCAGATTTTTAGGATTTTCAGATACAATTTTTGGCCTCAGAAAACCCTGCTAATACTCAAAATTTTCAAACAGTTTTTGTGTTCAAAAAATGCTTAGAAAATTTGGCCAAATAGCAAGATTTTCTGAAGGTTTTCCAACTCCAAAAATCTTGGGATGCCTCCAGTGTATCACATAACTTGTTGAGCAGTACATCTTGGGGTTAGGAGGGTAGGCTATCATTAGAGTCCATTGGAATCACCTCCTCCTTAAATGAGTACTGGAGGAGGTTTATGATGCTTCGCTGTGGCCAGATAGTGTAAGACTTGGGATTAGGATCTTCCCATGCTGCTAGTCTATGGGACCTAGCAGCATACATGATGCTGTGAGCCTTCCTGGTAAGGGTGTATACGCTATACCCCCTATACTGCCCATTTGCAATATTGTTGTTCCACAGCAATCTCGCAAATTATCCATTGTCATGCACAGTTAGGTTGCAGTCTGTGTTCCCAAAAGGTCTAGCCCATGGCAGGTCTAGAAAGTGTCCATTAATGCTTCAAGTAAGTGGGCGAGTCCAGAGGAAAAAGAAAGAATCACAAAATTGACTGAGTTCAGTACAATTGTGATAATGGACCCAAATACGGCACTGAGGTTGGGTCACATAGTTCTGTCCAGACATATCTGATCTAGGTGTTTCACTGCAAGCTATTGAACCTTTTGCAGTTAGTCAACCACCGACAAAAGTAAAGTGGAGGGGAGGAGGGGAAAGGGTCCATGTAATGTATTAGCCTTATTTTAATATTATTTTCTGGAAAAAGGAGTCCAATGCTCTATCAAAGTGTGCAAATACTCAATTCACTACAAGGTAAAATAATTTAAGTATTTGATATTAATCAGTGGCAGCCTAAATAGACTTAGAACCCCTGAAGTCAAGAGTTTACTTGAATATATGCACCCTACTTCGCAAAGAAGGTTTTGAGAGCTGCTTGTGCAAGCTTGTTCTTTTTCTGTGATAACAACTACTAAAATAAGAAAAACAATTTACTGATTCCAAAGCTAAATTTAACTTCAATGCTAGCTAGTTTATATATATTTTATACTATTTGTCAAACAGTAAAAATATTTATAAACAGGTCAAAAGATTAGATATAGAATAAAACACTATTTGGCTAATATATGCTTTATTTACACTAACCTACAGGGTCTACTGTGATACTAACTTATCAGGATCTTAATGTAGTCTTAGGATCTTGCAAGGATATTCTCAGTATTTATTTATGTGAATATGCTTTACTGATTCACAATAAATGAGCAAGGGAACAGGGATTATTTGTAATATAATAATCAGTCAAATTACTCAACAAGAGGTGACTGAAGTTTTAGATTACAAATAACAAGAAATGTAACAAGGATTATTTGCAATGTAATAATCAGTCAAATTACTCAACAAGAGGTGACTGAAGTCTTAAACTACAAATAACAAGATATGTAACAAGCAGTCAAATTACTCAACAAGAGGTGACTGTGGTACAAAGGATTAATGCCAAATTACTCAACAAGAGGTGGCAGGGAATCCTGATTGGTAGAATTACTGTCAAATTACTCAACAAGAGGTGACAGGGAATCCTAGGTGCCAGATGCTCAACTAAGAGGTGGCAATAAACTGCTAGCTGCAGTGACACACTGATGTGTTGATAAATTGGTTGATAAGATTGGTTCTATTTCATGGCTGGAGCAGAGCTCCTGAAAGGCTGTCGGTATCAGCCTCACTCAGTCGGTAGCAGACAAGACAAAAGGTTCTTGTTGTAGACAGTAGTATGTGAAAATACAGATGTGCGATCGCTATTTCTGAGGGCGTGTACTAAAAAAGGACCGTAACTTCGAGAGGTGTAGCCAGTCTAATATATCCGCAGTCAACAGTGGAGCGGTGTTAATTGGGGTTTTAGGAACAAGAAATAGGATGAACAAAAGGGGTCAAGGCGGAGAGGTGAGACCGTAGATTTCAATCTAGTCGGAGGAACGATGTGATGGCGATTGGGAGATAATGATAGCACGATCGGTGATGAGGTCCATGTGGTAATGCGGTCAGGATTACAGCTCCTTATATACACTGAGATGTGAGACATTTAGAGACATATTGAACTTTATTTCTATCCTATTTTAGCTATTTTACTTGGAATGTTTTAGACATTTCCGCCATTCTCTATTGTAGCATATATGATGATGTAATATATGACATAATATTCCCAGATGACATAATATATGACTTAATATTCCCAAATGACATAATGTATGACATAATATTCCCGCACTAGTGCGCGTGTGACACACACGTGCCCTTGTGACCGTTGCGTGCCCTTGTGACTGTTGCGCACCCTTGTGACTGTTGCGCACCCTTGTGACTGTTGCGCGCCCTTGTGACTGTTGCGCGCCCTTGTGACTGTTGCGCGCCCTTGTGACTGTTGCGCGCCCTTGTGACTGTTGCGCGCTCTTGTGACTGTTGCGCACCCTTGTGACTGTCACTCGTTGTGACGACCGGTCACTTGTTTGTGATGGATATTCCCGCGTGTTGTGTAATAAGCGCCAGGTGGCCGGTTTGAAGATATATAGTTAAAAAAGAATAAAAAGTAGAAACTTCGTAGCTCCCTTAATTTATAAGATAAAAATGCAAAATAAATTGCATAAATTCAATATAAATTAAGAGAATATTGTACAACTTTTATAATCGCGATATAAGTACATTTTAGAAGCCTTTGTTAAGAATTCATTTTGGGGAAATTGCGAAAAATAGGAAAAACCTTTAAAAATACATAACAGTCCATCATGGTGTGTTGGTGAGAAGTTGTCAGGGCACAGTGTTGCACAACCAGAGGGCTACAAGCACATCAACATGTGTGGAAAGGATGCTTGTGAATTCAACTGTGAGTGACGAGTGCATTGACGTGACTCGCAAATTTGACCGTGAGCAATCCAATTTCAGACAGGCAGACGAGAATCCCGGGGAGTCCAGTGGGGTTCGTGGGTTGAGGGGTTGTAGGTCGGAGGTCATGGGTCGAGAGATTGTGAGTCGAGATAGATAGGAGAGATAGATGTGCCAGAGCTTGTGGGCTCCGACTAGCATGTGCAGTGTGATTCAAGTAGGAGTTTAGAGCAGAAAATGTATTAGATTACTGGGGGGAATCTAAGCCGATTTTCTGACTAGATTGTATGTATAACATCTGCCAGACTATATAGACCATGGAATGAATGATATACCAAATCCAGTAATAATGAAACGAAACTAGCAAAACATAAAACGGGAATAGTAAACACCAAATTTGGTGTTAGGAATGGGATGGAACAGAGCCGAGTCCGAATTGTGACAAATCATAAACCATAATGGGAAATGGAGTGGGAGTGGAGTCCGAATCATGACAGGTAATTTGACTAAAATGGGAATGGGGCTCTGTTAGAGAGATGACAGGTTTTCCGAGCAGGGTCTGGTGACTGATGTGTGGGATGGGGTTGGACATAGACAGGGATGGAGTCCAGTGGGTATTCCAGTGACTGAAACACAACATAACAAAGTCGAACGTAGACAAGTCTGATGTACGGAGTCCAGTGGGAATTCCAGTAAACTGACAATGGGTACATATAGGGTGTGGGTGTGTATAAGTTAGTGCCCGGAGTCCAGTGGGAATTCCGGTCGTAACAGTACCCTCCCTTTATGCCAAAGTCCCAATGAGGCTCTAGACCTCGATAAGGTTCTTGTTGGCTACGTGCATGTGTCAAAGTTATGTCAGTTACATGTATGTGTCAAAGAGTCATGTGATCTGGAAGGTAAGGTTCAGACGTGATGAGCCTATATAAAATTTTGAAAAAATGAAAATTTCTTCTTCTTTATTACCCCCATCTTCACCATATGGGTCCTAAACCAATGCCAAGAAAACCTATGCCAACCACCGGGCCCTCCATGGGCACTCCATATTGGGCACCTCTCAGTGCAGCCCCAATTTTGGTGTGGTGAGAGGAACAGTGCCGACAACATGAAGCAGAGAAGGAGGCCAGGGAGGCCGAGGAGGCCCTGGACAGGGAGTACCAGGCAGCATTGGCCACGGAGGAAGAGGCTGTGAGGCAGAAGAAAAGAGATGAGGAGGAGGCTGTGCAGGTGGCTGTGGAGAAAGTGTGGGTGGCTGCAGATAGGGCCGTGGTTGTTGCAGGCAAAGTCCCAATGTTTCAACTTGTCGAGTTTAACTAACTTGGTATTTTCAGCACAAAGCGATAGAGGTCAAATCAGAGTCCGAGGGGGAGCTGGAGAGCCTCCAAAAGGTAAGTCTCGGATCCATGGGAGCATCCAGGGAACTAACCATATCAACAGAAGGCAAGGAAGGTGGCACCAGTCCACCTACCAACACGGAACAATCCACAGTGTTCCGGTTGCAATGACCGGAACACGGAGTGCAATCAGAAGTCCAGGTGGGGACCAGGATGCTACCAGTGCACACACCCCAAGGCAAGGTGCTTGCTCATCCATGAGCAACCCACAGGATCCAGGGCATGGGACGTTAGCGGGACAGACAGGATGTCTGGGTTGGATGATATGTTGGGGTGGATCACGGAGGGCATTGAGGCCCAGAACAAGTTGCTCTGAAAAAGCAACAAGGTCCAAATTGTAGTGGCAAATGAGCTCCATGGACTCTGCTTGGAGTTTTGGAAGTTCCTCACGGAGTTCAGCGGATATATTTATGAGGAGCCACAAGCTGGGAGTTCTGAGGATGCTGGGTTGGATGAAAAACATAAGATCAAAGTCTGCAGAAAATCCACTTAAGGACTTGAAAACATGTCAGAACCTGTAAAAGCAAAGAGAGACATAGGGCGACAGGGAATAATGAAAATGAGTCCAAATGTAACATGGGGTCCACAGAGTGCAGTCAGAGAGATGATAGTGGTCCAGGTTTGAGTAGGTAAGCTGTATGAAAGTCAGTAACGATTTCCATGGCATTACCGAGTTCCATGGCCAAAATCCATGAAGTTTCTTCATCAGTGCCCTCGTAACCTGCCCACTTGACCAAGTAAAGCAGTTTACAAGTGTGTCAATGCTTGTCAATTTTCAAATCTAAAATTTGTGAGATTTCAAACTCAGGTTCTCCATCAATAATGACCAGAGGGGGCAGAGATTGCACGTGATCCGGGATAGTGTTAGCAGTACAAGGTTCTAACATAGAAACATGAAATACTGGGTGTACCACACGCATGCTATCCGGAAGCTGTAGGGTCCAAGAGACTGAACCTACTTGTGCAATAATTTTCAAAAGGACCTAAATATTTTTCAGCAAGCTTTTTTTATGGACAGGTAGTCTGGAAGAATTGAGGTTTGACAAAAACACGATCGCCAATTTTGAAGTTGGGTGGCGGGATCCAGTGTTTGTCTGCTGAAAGTTGGTATTGCTCTTGGGCGGACTTTATTGCAGTCCAGAGTTCCTTGTGGAGCTCGTGGAGGTCTGTGGTGAACTCTTGAGCATGAGCAGAGGCGAGATTTCATTCTGGATGTACTGTAATATTTGGATTATATCCTTTATTTGCAAAGAATGGGGAAACACCAGTAGTGGCTGAGGGTGCATTGTTGTAACCAAATTCTGCAAGTGGTAACAAGGATTTCCAATTGTCCTGTTGATAATTGCAATATACATGGAGATATTGTTCCAATGTCTGATTGACGTGTTCAGTTTGTCCATCACCTTCCGGGTGATGTCCGGACGTGAAATGCAATTTCATGTCCAAGGATTTCCCAAGGGATCTAAAGAAGTGAGACACGAACTCTGATCCTCGATCAGAAGTTACATGGGACAGAACTCCATGCTTGGAAAATACGTGGATAATAAAAAGTTCCGCTAACTGCATGGATGTAATTGTATCATATGTAGGAATGAATATACCTTGTTTTGAGAATCTGTCAACAATGACTAGAATGGCGGAAAAGCCTTCAGAATCCGGTAGGTGTTCAATGAAATCCATAGAGATAGAATTCCACAGGTGTTCCGGTACTGGGAGTTGTTTCAAAAGGTCGTATGGCTTGTGTCGCTGAGATTTCAAGCAGAGACAAGTAGTGCAAGATTTACAATAGTGCTTAACGGATCCACAGAGTCCGGGCCAAGTGTATTCTCTTCTTATTAATGATAGAGTTTTGTTGTACCCAAAATGTCCTGAAAGTGGATGATCATGTTTGTACTGAAAAATCCTGAGGTGGAGGCTGTCGGAGTCTGGTACATAGATCCGATCGTCAAGTCTAATGAAACCATGCTGATCAAGAGACCACTGGGGTTGATCGGGGTCCACGGAATTGTCAAGGTGAGCTTTAGTTATCGGGTCTAGCAGAATTGCCGATAGAATATCTTGATGTAATTTCTCAATATCCATAATGATAATTCCATGGACAATGGGATTGATGAGGAAAGTTGTGCGGACCGATGCAGTAAGTTGCTGATTCGTGAAAATAGGTTTCAGGTTGTGTGGATTTACCGTGGCATAGTCGTTTCTCCCCTCTTTAGGATAGATGTCCCATCATCTAGTTAAAGTGTCGGGTTTGCCACTGAGGTGGCCGGGTCGAAAACAGATAATCATGTTGAAAGCAGATAGATATTCAGACCAGTGGGCCTGCCGATGGGTCAAAAGTTTTGTAGTAGAAAAGTATTCCAGGTTTTTGTGATCTGTTACAACGTCAATCGGAGTTCCTGAGCCTTCCAAATAGTGTCCCCACGCTTTGAAAGCTGAGAAAATTGCCAGGAGTTCCTTATCATGAACGTCGTAGTTGAGCTCTGCTCCGGTAAAAGTCCGGGACAGAAAAGCCATGGGGTGGACTTCTCCATTGGAGTCCTGGATAGACAGAATGGCTCCAAGCACATAGTCAGAGGCATCTGTTTCAACAATGAGTGGGAGGTCCGGTTTCCAATGTGACAGAATAGGAACTGAAGAAAAAGAATTTTTTAAAAGATTGAAAGCTTTTTGACACTTATCATTAAAATTCCACAGAGTATCCTTACATGTAAGATGGGTAAGGGGAACCTTGATGTTGGAATATCTGTGGATAAACTGTTGGTAAAAATTGGCAAAGCCAAGGAAGGATTGTATATCTTTAACTTTTCAGGGTTTCTTAGAACCACTAGCCTGAGGTACGTGTCATATATTTTATCACTTTGTTCCTTTGTTTAACCTTTAAGGGACATTAGTCAAATAGTAGAGGACTGGGTCCTTTAATTTTGGCTCAAGAGTTTAAGATGTCATTGTTCTGATAACATAAGATTTGCCATGGAAACCAGCAGAGTCATGGATTACATACTAATAAGGTATCTCTAGCCCTTATAGTATGCAATCTACCCCATCTCCTTGACTATATATTGAGGGAGATGACTCATTGGTGAGTCATGTCAATATGACTATGCTATGAGTTATGATCAGAGCTATGACTCAGATACATAGTCATAGCTGGTTGGATGACTCTGAAATACACTTATGAGTCAAGTATGGGAAATACTGACTCATTCTCCTAGTCACATTACTTAGTAAGCAGGATCCTGGACTAGTATAAATACAGGCCCAAATCATGTATTTATTATCATTCAATATCACATCACTTGCTCATTTAGCTACACTTGCCTACTAGGTCCACACATTGTGCTTAAGTTGAGTACTCTCCTTGCCAATCTGTTGACCATCTTGTTTCCTTG
The DNA here is from genome assembly GCA_015178975.1 of Hysterangium stoloniferum. NCBI lineage: Eukaryota > Fungi > Basidiomycota > Agaricomycetes > Hysterangiales > Hysterangiaceae > Hysterangium > Hysterangium stoloniferum. Next base: position 250,160 of record WHVD01000091.1, on the reverse strand, counting down.
AGTTGAGCTTTCTCCTAGGAAAAGGGACACGGGCATGTAGTTGAATAAAAGTGGATACTGATTTAATTGACAAAACTCCTACATACAGATTAATTTGAATTTGAATCTCCTTTCTCAAGCTACGCTACTTAACTCAAGTAAAAAGAGTTTACAAGTACGCTAAATAGTAATAATACATTACAGTACGGGTTGGTCACCATCCTCGGGTTCGGGTTCTGGAGCTGATTGATTGTTAATCTCTTCAGGTGCTTCAGGTTCAGTTGCTTCAGTAACTTCTTCAGCATTGCCAGTAATTTCCACAAAGTGGGATTCTTTGGAGGTTTCTGGTTGCGGGGTTCTCAGAGTAGCTCAGTGTTAAGAACTGAAAACTGACTAATGTCGGTGGCCGACAGGGACCGATCGGAAGGACTTGGCTTTAGCTTATGTGCTGCGCCCTCGCAAATATCCGTAGGGTGTCTTTAAATTTCGGATGGGCGAAGACTGATCCTAAAGAGTTCCTTTCGGCGAGATACCGATCGGGACCGAAGGACAAGTTGAGTGTCAGGCCAAGGGGTTAGGGCCGGGAGTGGGCAAGCACACGCGAAGGCGGATGAGGGGATTCTTAGTATGAGACTGTTACAGACGTATGAGGGTATTCTGAGTCGATATTCTGATTGCCTAGTAACTATAACTACAGCGGGTTCATATACAAGTAACAGGTGTCTAGAAAATACTAACGGGGAGAAAGGTGGAAAACGGTATTAACAAATAAGCTTGACTAGGAACGGGAAGTTTATGATTAGTTTGGAGGCCGATGATAACCGAGAGCAGAATTACGGTAAAAGGAAATAGTTCGAGGACTACAAATATAGATAGACATATGTGAAACATAGGATAGAATGGATCAACATAATAAAAGGGACGTGTCAAAAGTTTAACCAGACAATACAAGTATTTTTGACGTGGGCATAAACAGAGTTTGATCATCGCGAAAGCATACGTCAGCTTCGGGGGCCGATGGTTTCCGATGTGGTGACTTGAATAGTAACTTGAATCATTGATAAGTGGTGATAAGCTCGGGACCAATAGGGTTGTGACACGGTCGTAACACTCGGGCTGTATACAGGAAAGGAAACTTGAGAGTGGAAGATTCTGCTTCGCCACTTGGCTTGGCATCTCTTTTTCTCAGAGGCATGATTAACGGAAAGTGTGAGTGTGAAATCAGAATATACTGTTAAGAACTGAAAACTGACTAATGTCGGTAGGCTGACGGGGACCGATCGGAAGGACTTGGCTTCAGCTTATGTGCTGCACCCTCACAAATATCCGTCGGGTGTCTTTAAATTTCGGACAGGTGAAGACTAGTCCTAACAAGTACCTCTCGGCGAGTCACTGATCGGAACCGAAGGATAAGTCAGGTGTCGGGCCAAGTGGTTGGGACTGAGAGTGGGCGAGTGCACGCGAAGGTGGATAGTGGAGAACTTAGTATAAGGCTTCTAGAGGTGTGAGAGGGTATTCTGAGTCAACATTCTGATTGCCTAGTAACTACAACTACAATGGGTTCATATACAAGTATCTGGTGTCTAGAAAATACTAACTAGGAGAAGAGCGGAAAACAGTATTGACAAATAAGCTTGACTAGGAATGGGAAGATTATGATTAGTTTGGAGGCTGTGAAATAACTGAGAGTGGGATTACGAGAAAAGGAAATAGTCCGAGGGTTACAAGTATATATAGACATGTGTGAAACATAGAGTAGAACGGATCATCATAATAAAAGGGGATGTATCAGAGTTTAACCAGATAGTACGAGTATATTTTGACAGGGGCATAAACGGAGTTTGATCACCACAAAAGCATACGTCAGCATCGGGAGACCGACAGTTTCTGATGTGATGACTTGAACGATAACTTGAATCGTCAATAGGTGGTGATAACCTTGGGGACCGTTGGGTTGCAACACAGTCGTAACACCCTCCATGAGCCTGCATGACACTTAACACAGGACATCATCATGTCATTTCAGACCAAACATGTGAATTGGGCCCAAGCCATCCTGCACCTGGGAGATCATTATATTCTCCATATTTTTCTCTATTTTCTACTATTTTTAAAACCATCTAATTCTTCAATTACACATGTTTATATTAGTTTGAAGATCTATGTATGCCTGTGGGTTCATAGACTTTATAAGTGCTTACATACTGTCACACTTTTGTACACTAGTGGGTGTAACTAAAAAAACCCAGACACCTTTATCCCATAACCTTGCCCAGACACCCCTTTGAAGTGTCCTGCAAGCTGTGATTGGGGTATTGTCTCAGCCATCCTGAATGGCCTTCAACTAGAACTTGCTATATCATTCTAGCTTCATACTATATAGTCAAAGCTCAAACTACCATCAGTAACTACTCACACCTCATTGTTCTCACAACAAGATCTCTTCTAACTCTTTACCTCATTGAATCTGTTCTTTGGAGTTGTACCATAAGGTTGATTCCATTCTCATTTTAGTTGCCTTAACTATCCTACAATTACTAAAAATCATATCTTACTATATATAGTGTACTTCAATAGTCAATATATCATCATATTGTACCTAGATGGTCAATATTCTTCATATATTGAGTGGTCAAAACTTCCACAACTCTTCACACCTTTGAAGAGAGCCCTAATTTGCACTTCTTGCTCATGAAATAATTGGAAAGTAAAGCTCAGGAATGAAATGGTGGCAGGGAGATGCATTAGTTGCAAATACTCTCTATAATGTCAGCTACAGTATGTACAACTGTATGTGAGATTTGGGGTCACGCGTGGAGTACTGTGGGCGGAAGTGCAGGATGATCCAGCAGGGTGCGGCAAAATAGTTTATGCATTCTAGTTAGGTCGGAGCAGGGGGCTATGCGGCAAGCCAATTAGACTACAAATAGAAGAAACAGGTGCCAATCTCATTCCTGCAAACTTAGATTACACTGCCTGAGCATCTTCCAATCGGCATATAGACGCTGGATTTCAATTCCTTAATGTATTAAGCTCCCCCATCTCTACGTAAACTTCTCTCCGAATCTCAATTCAACCCAGCATAACCGATCGGAGGGAGCACCTCCCGGCAGCCGCCCTCGTGCCAACGCTCCTACAAATTATGTCCCACAAGAAATAAGACTTAAATAAGACTTGGATGAAACACTGCCCCCTCGCCTACTCATAACAATGTCCCCTTCATATGTCATCCTAGTCCCATCGGGACTTGTACTTTTCTTCGCTTTCCGAATAGTTCTCCGTCGTCTTAGATCCCATTCATTGGCACACCTCCCCGGGCCTGAAAAGAGATCATCGTGGCTAGTCGGTATGTCATCTCTGATTATTGACACGGCATGAAGTATTTTAACAATGTTCAATTTTTTCCCAGGAAATTTGCCAGAACTCGTAAGACCGGCTGAAATAGGCGATGCTGATATGTTTTGGACAAGAGAGTATGGGACAACAATACGTATCAAGGGAACATTCGGCGTAGGTGATCAACGATCCAATCTGTGCGATCCTCAACTGATGAAGGAATCCAACCTTTCACTTGCTCAGCGTGATATCCTCTTCACATCGGACCCTAAAGCATGAAACATACTTTCTATGCAGAATATCGCTCATTAATGTTCCGTTTAGGCCTTGCGATATATATTTAACGCCTCAGGGTATAACTACCCGAAACCTGAGGACTTTAGAGCTTCAGTGGCCCTCATGGGCGGTAAGGGTTTATCCTGGGCAGAAGGTCGGATCACACGTATCATGTTGGGAACAGCACTTAGAATGCTCAATGCTTAATCAGGTTCCCAACACGCACGTCAAAAAAGAATAATGAACCCGGCTTTTTCACTTAGTTCCCTGCGTGCGTTTCTCCCAGTGTTCAGTCATTTTACTCAAAAGGTAAGTGGTTACGATGCCTGACCCAGGGTCCCCTTTTGTTCACGACATTCTCATGAATAGATGGTTCTCAAATTAAAGGAGGAAATCCAAGAAATCCAAGGCAATGAAAATACGTCTACTGTTTTGGATATTTTCTCTTGGTTGTCTCGTACGGCATTGGACTCTATAGGCGCAGGTCGGTCTGCTGGATGTTTTTGTTTTGTATACTAAAAGCGTCGGGATCTGCAGCGGGCTTTGATTACCAATTTAATGCAATCGATCAGAAAGGAGAATCAGAATTAGCTAAAGCATACAATAATTTTTTGTTAGTGCTGAATTATCTAATTTCGCTTAACATCGAAAAGACCAAATACCTTTGTCCAGCTCAGATTTCTTGTTTGACCTCCCCGACTCAATGATAGTTTTCGGGGCTATTATGGGAATAGTCCCTCAGTGGATGAGATCCTTCCTCTCACTTCTGCCTAATGAGCGGATGAACAGAATACGAAACTATATGTCAGTTGCTCGAGACGTGGCAAAAGAAATTATTGATAAACAAACCGACATCTATTCGGAAGGAAAGGAAGGGTCCAAGGATATTATGAGTATTTTAGGTGATCTGATTCCCTTGTTTTTACTCGTACATATCTGATTGACGCGTACAGTACGAGCAAATAGGGCAGAGGATCCCAATGCAAAGCTTAGTGAGGAGGAGATATTATCACAACTTACGTGAGTCGCCTAATTGCAACACGACTGGCGATTCCATATTTGACTGTAGAACAATAATTTTCGCGGGCCACGAGTCGACTTCTACAACTATTGCATGGGCTCTCTACGAGCTGGCAAGGCATCCAGAATATCAAACTCGTGTACGAGATGAGATCAGGGTGACACGTGCCCAAGCGGCGCAAAGAGGGAAGGTGGAATTAACAATCCCCGATTTGGACTCTATGCCTTATCTTTTGGCATTGGTAAAGGTAGTATGAATATCCATCTCTTGTCTCTATATTTAAGAGAGTATAGGAAACCCTGAGGTTCCATCCTATCATTCCCCACTTGATCCGGGAAGCGAGACGGGACGATATGATACCTTTGGAAACACCTATAACGACTAAAGTTGGACAAGTTATTACCAGTATCCCCGTCAGTCGCGGTCAACGAGTATACACATCTTTCGTGGCTTATAATAGGTCAGAAGCACAGGCACGATGTAATTTTCGTAACGATCTATTTATTTATTTATGTTGTATCAACAGGCTGAAGTCGGTCTGGGGAGAAGACGCCGATAAATGGCGACCCGAACGTTTCATTGAAGACACTGTGGCAACACAGAATACTGGCCTTGGAGTTTTTGCTAACGTGTATGTTTCTGTAAGTTATTCAAGGGTCGATCTCCATGTTTGAATATGCCTTGCAGAATCACCTTCGGCGGTGGCGTGAAAAGTTGCATCGGGTACGTGGGTAATACCAATGACAAAATTAGAGCACATGAGCTTACACTTTTCTCTTACTATAGATGGAGATTTGCGTGCGCTTTGCATATCAATTTCTGTGAGCTTGCTTCATTATTAACACATCTTTTCTCTTAGCGTCCTTGAAATGCAAACAATCTTGATTGAGATCCTGGAAAGTTTTGAATTCTCGCCACCTCCCGGTAATATTGAGATTATTAGAGGCGCAGCGGGTATAATGTCACCAATGTAAGTCATTGAGAAGAATTCCTATTGTCACCGTTTGTTTAAAGTTACCTTTGTAGGGTGAAAGGATCTGTGAAAGGTCGCAGCGAACTTCCTATCACAATTACGCCGTTGTAATAAGGATGTATGTTGGAATAACGAGCACGTTATCGTCCGGGGGTCCCGTTCTCCTTGATGTAACCGGAGCTCACACAGGATCAAAGAATAAGCTTGTAATAATGATATAATTCCCTCTGTGCCTTTGTCTCTCAGAACATTCTACTATATTCTGTCTGTTACTTTTTTTTCCATTTCTTGTGTTCCCCAAAATGGGGCTCTTTAGTTAGCATAAATATAAGCTCAGTGAATAGTCGAAAATATAAGCCTGATCGCGTACGACATGCCGATTCCATCACCACAGACGCGCCTAGTATTATTTTCATATATCGTTTGCCGTTACAGTCATTCGGGGACGGAGTATCAAGAAGTCCGCGAGTGGTGTGCCTGGTATCTTGGACTTCGCAGTAAGGACACAAAATATGCAAGGATCCATGTGATCCTGTATTTACAATTTTTTTAATTTGTGGAACGATACCAGAGAATTGGACAACCACAGTGGTAGAACCGACGGCCACAAACTTCTCTAGGGCATATTTGTATGGGACATAGCTGGAAATGACAGAGTTAGCCGAAGGTGATGTTACGATATCCTAGTCAGCATACTTTCCATGCCACGCAACAACGTCGAATGGCGTATGTTGCTGCTTGCAAAGGTGCAACGTTCCGCCAGCTCTAAAAAACGAACTGAGATGTTTCTCAAACTATGGTATTACTTGGGGGCACTTACTTGTATACGACTGTCAAGTATTTTGAACATCAAGATACGCTAGATAGAGTTTAAAGGACATCTTACCCTCCCATGGAGTTTGATCTATATCAAAGCATGCCACAGGTGATTCGAAGTCTCTAGTGTTAGCGAGACCATTTGCACCTAGAGGACCAAGCTCTGGAAGCTCATAGTGTGCCCCGAAAATTTCCTACCCATGGGAAACCAACTCCTCTAGGAAGAACGAAAGACTCACAACCACATGAAGCCCCATCTGGGAGGCAAACCTGAAATTATTGGATATAGTGAACTGCCTCGTTATGATACAAGTCATCAATGTTAACCTTAAACCTTATTCCCCGTTGAATGACTACGATTTCCCCTGGTCGAGCCATCAGTCTGGAAAAACAAGCCACCTTGTCAAATTCTGCATCAACGAAGATGCAATTAGATATTCTTACTTCCCAAACTCCGTTTGGATGTCAAGTCGACCGTTGCACGGTACAATAAGCATGTCCCCATCATTGTTCACGAATGCCTTCTTTGCCATGGAGGCGTTAGCGCTATACACGTGAACGGCGAGGCCGTCACGCAGAGTAGAGTCCCCACTACCCGCCATTGTTTTAATTCCTTCGATAAAATCTGTGCTAATGAGAGGAATAGGTGGTGCGCCCCAAGCTAGTAAAAATAATAATCAAATGCAATAGATGGCGAAGAAGAGACAACGTGAAACCTTACCGAGTTGGCCTGCGCTTATGGAGACTTTCGTGTTAATGGGAAGGAAATTGGATTCCAACTGGAAGAATTAAGGCCGAGAAAAGTCAGAGAGATATTTGTTGCAAAATGAATTACTGACATCTGGATTTGAAGGGAGGGGAGTAAACCCATCATGAACCACTGATGGTCGAATACGATACATCCATCTATAACGCTATTATCAATAAACTCGTCGATATGATAACAATTGGAGGAGGCAAAGATGCACGCGTTTTGATTATCATTCCTAGGCGCAACGAAAGCAGTGCCGTTTATCTAGGAAGATTCGTCATGTAAAAGTATCCAGGCCAGACAGTGATCAGGACGACAATACACACCTGTTCGGCATACAGATTATATTTACACTTCTGTGGATTGTTCTGTCCATACGGAAGGGTTCCTGGACTGTTGACAAGCGTTCCTGAGATCAATAACCGGCTCCACAGTGTCCTTGAGGGAAAAGCTCACACTGCCTCACTGGCAAAACGGTTTCCGAAGCCAACCTATAATGATAATATATAAAATTAGCGTTGCATAACATCCATGGCAAGTGTTCACCTGATAGATGTAAGGATCCTCTTTAGAGAAGGTCGTTGAAAAAGCCGCTGATGCTGAGATACTAGTAGACTGACACGAAGTCACCATAGTATAATGAAGTTAGACAGAGTGATTCTTACGTACCGCAGTGTCTTGATTCATTTTCGAGAGATTGTGAGAAGCTACTGACCTGACTTGGAGAAACTGCCGCCTAGGAGTACCACGTGTGTGGTCTTGAGGTTGCTGCAGTCACAGAGGAACACTTGTACGTAGTATCTCAGGATTCAAATTGGGTTTATGTATTTAATAAGGCATGTGATCTAACCCAGAGAACTTATTTAAAGTGATTAAATTTTACTAAGTATTCACAATTATATACAATTATATACTTTTTTTGGATTCATGGAATTTAAAAGACATAAGTCAGTCTCCTTTTGCAACCTTGCTGAATGCTTACTCATGGGTCAATAATAACACGGTGGGGTAGGAGTGAGAAGAGGTGCACAACTCGCATCCCCACCAGAGGGAAGTCCTCCCAGGGTGTCGGAATCCGACAACAGATGCTCCAACAGGTCAACTAGGTCGACAGCCGAGTGGATCGGCGCGTGCTCAGGAAGGACACAGGAGGAGTCAACAAGCAGGGACCGAAACATGGAGAGCTCAACCTGCTCAATATCCTCCACTAAATGCAGCTGTTCCTTAGGATCGTTGACACATAAGTAAGAGGTACTCATGCAATCCGACAATGTGAGAGACCCGCTATACCCTTGGATATGTCCTTTAAGAAAGGGGTGCTGCAAGGTTGGCCCCAGGCGCATTAATGTGCGTCCAACAGTGAAAAGGTCAAAGGGGTAGTTGATGGACACACACATCCAACCAGTCTGTAAGAAACGAGCTGAGTCAGCTGTGTCCCGAGAGAGAGGGGGAGAGGGTGGCTGTGGTGGGGGGTGGCAAATGGGGTCGGCTGGGAAATGGTCAAGGGGCCCATCCACCTGAACGTCAGCTTTCCACTTTCCTTTCGCTTTCTCGCTTAAGGGGGGAGGCTCCTCAAAGACTTCCATGGCTGGGGGAGGTTCCTTGAAGACCTCCATGGTGGGGGGGGGTTTCCTCAAAGACATCCATGACTGGGAGGCACCTCAAGGACTTCCTCCATGACTGAGGAAGGTGCCACGAGGATGTCCTGGACAGGGTGATCGACATCCATCAATGTAGTATTGGGTTGATGAATGGGGCTCCCCAGAGAAATGCAAGGTGAGCAGGGAGAGACAGGAGGTGGGCTCCACGCTGGCAGGGGAACCAGGGAAGTGTCCAACACCGCAGGGAAGATTGGCACCAGGGTAGAGTGGGTGACGACAAGGGATTCAGGGGACGTGCAGAGGGGTGGGGTTGGCCACGGTGCTGGAGAGGGCTTGGGTGCGGGTGAAGGCAGTGGTATGAGGGAAGATTCTGCTGGGAGGAGGGGGAACGGTATGGGGGGAAGAGAAGGCGGGTTGGTGGATGGTTCATGACCTCCCAGTAGCTCTGAAAAGGGTGTAAAGCATTGCAGTGCAGGCGGGAAGAAACAGACGGAGGTGGAGGGAGGTGAGTGGAGCTGGGCGGCATTGCAGGGTTGGTTGAATGATACCCCCTCCAAACTCTGACGGAAGTCAGCAGTTTTCATTGTTGATTAGGGTCACTCATGAAGAAATGAATGTTGTCTGGAAGTAAAAACCCTTCATGGCAATCAGCACCAAGGTACCTGCGGTCGTAGGTGGGGTAGTGCGATCGGTCATCCTCCAAATCGGATGAGGAGTCGATGGGTCCCATCCGGTAGGTTCCTTCCTGAGGCCCACATTGGGAAGGAGGTCTGGGAGGTAGTGTAACTCCATCCCCACATCGCAATGCAATGCTTTGTAGCTTGATCCTCCATACTTTGTCCCAATCATAGAAGGTGACCCCATCCTTTCCTTTCCTGCTTTTCTGTCCTACACTCCGAACACATGGTGTGCCCCCATCACTGCAATCTGTCTCAGTGAAATCTGTCCATTTATGGCCCAGGGGGGAGTGATGATTGAAGGGTTGTTGTTTCCTTCCATTCTCCTCCATTCCTGCCGTGTCTGCTTTGAGGGGACATTATCCCTAGCACCCCTCTTTCGCTGTCCTTCTAAGTACTCCTCTCTCCTCTTCCTCTTGAGCATTTTCAATTCCTCCTGAACCTGCACAGAGAAAGCCTCGGACTGCCATTTCTTCCTGATCTCCTCCTCAGTGGTAATTAAATATAAACTTAGAGAATAAGTTGTCATGGCCAGAAGGAATAGACTCACTTAGAAAATATGAGGATTATTCAGTAAAATTTTGTATATTCAATAAAGTGTGACCATCCTCCTAAGGTGTCTAGACTCGGTTTTTCAACCCATCAAGAAAAGGTCACTGCCATACTAGAACTAGCTATGCCTACCAAGATAGCAGATCTTCAACATTTCCTCAGGATGGTTTTGTACTTCTCTGCTTACATACCATTTTATTCCTGGACGGTTGCTCCACTCTTCAACCTCTTAAAGAAAGAAGTTCGTTGGACTTGGGATTCCGAACATGCCAGGGCTTTTGACGACATTAAAGTTGCGCTGAGCTCTACTTCAGTACTCAGACACCCTGTGAGCAGCATGCCTTATCAGCTATATATGGACACTTCAGACTTTGCATTGGGATGTTGTCTCCAACAAATACAGAAAATGACACTTAGGGATCTAAAGGACACCAAAATCTACACCCAAGCAAGATCAGCCTTCAATCAATCTCGAGACGTGCCCATTTTCGTCACTTGTTATAAAACCAAGGAGCTGGAATTCACTTGTACAGATTCCTGGGCTTCAGATTTTGACGACACCAGTGTCACCGTTGAGTGCATCATTGCCTATTGGAGCCACATGCTCAAGAAAGCTGAATGTAACTACTCACTCAACCACAGAGCGAGTGGCATTAGCCGCTAAGGAGGGACTAGTCCATTTTCAGCCCGTTATTGAAGGAGAACATATACTTCTAATCACTGACCATGCGGCATTACAATGGGCCAGATCTTATGAGAACACCAATGGCCAACTGGCCACATGGGGGGTGGTATACGCTGCATACCCTGGTCTGGAAATCCTACACTGAGTGGGATGAATACACAGTGTGAAGAGTCGATAGATTCTGACTGCTCAATATACGAAGATTAGTGTTTATTCAACTACTATTAGAAAGTATTGACCGTTCAGTACAATACTTTAGATTACTAGACTGATAGTACTAGTATAGGGACGCACTACATGTCACAAGAGCAACTGTACAGTTGCTCATGACGATTAGAACTAAAGAATAGAAGAGTTGACCCTTATGGTACAACTTGTAGCTAGAATTAAGAGAGATAATCAGTGAAAGACTAAATATCTAGGGTAGAGAGATAGCAGTGCAAGTCGACTACAGTGTCGACAAGCACAGAGTCTTGAGAGTGGAACTCAACCTTCGCAGTTCAAGTCCAAATGCTATTAATATGCAAGAAGACGCTACCTTTATGGGTAGCAGAGATATTACCCTTGACACCTCTCGCTATTCAACGTCTGAGTTGTTACGAGGTGGTGTCTGCTGGGTAAAAGTGTCTTGTCATTTGACACCGAGAGCGCCCATAGATATACACAAGGCTTTGAACTAAGAAATAAGGGTATGCTCGAAAGATATAGAGAATTAAAGAAAAGAAATAAAAACTAGATAATAAAGTACTATAATACGTCTATTATTCTACAGTCCAATCATGATATATGCATACCCTTCACAGTCCCCCTCAGTTCGAAGGGATGTGCTATACAAGGTGTCAAAGAGCATCTGGGACACCACCCCAAGCTTCCTGTGAGGATCCCCCAAGGTCCAAAATGATGTTTCCCCACCATTCCCTTTTCACTCTGAAGGATTCGGCTATTCTCACCTGAGCCAAATTACTAGAATCCCTGTGCAAGGAGTCGGCCCAGTGTCTGTAGGCCTTCTCTCTGCAACAAATGACTGCACAGACACTAACTGGCAGAGCGGAAATCTGCACGAGAAGGGGAGCATTGGGGAGGGGAAATGAAGACGTGGGTAGCGGGGCAGGAACAGGTGTCTGCGTAGTGGTCTCTGTGGGAGGCATCAGGATGAGGGCCTCAAGTAAATCTACGAGGCCAGCAATAGAGAGGACACCCACTGAGTCTGGGGGCAGATGGTGTGGTTCCACTATGATATGCCGGAACATAGAGAGTTTAATCTCCCAAGCTGCTCACGCAAAGTTCTCCCCCTCCACAGGATCCTCGAAGGAGAGATAGAAGTCTTCCATAATCTCAGACGACAGAGCAAGACCGTGACAACCCTTAAGGCTCCCTTGAAGGAGCAGTTGCTGGAGTACTGGCACCAGCTGCGATAGCACCCTTCCGACAGGAAACTGTTCGGAAGGGTAGTTGACAGCTACTCGTGTCCAGAAAGTGGTGAAGATGAGCTTGGTTGGGGGAAGCGAGCTGTCAGGGATGGGAATAGGGGATCGCTCTGGGAGAGGAGTGGTGAAGATGAGCTCGGTTGGGGGAAGCGAGCTATCAGGGATGGTAATAGGGGATCGCTCTGGGAGAGGAGTGGTAGCCTTCTGTATCTCCATTGCCTTTCCGCTCGTCGGGGGAGCGATGACGTCCAGTGTAAGAGGGTCCAAATTGACGTCCATTCGCTCCTGTGGAAGGTCATGGATAGGGCTATCTAAGGACACGCAATATGAATACGGAGAGTCAGGAGGGATAGCCGGTGACAGCGGAAGTGGGGTAGGAACTGGTATAGCCTTGGGGGAAGGGGGTAAATGAGGTGCTAGAATCGGGGCCGGGGGAGTGTGTGCAGGGTGGAGGATGGGAGGGGGCCTCAAAGTTGGCAAAAGATGTGGGACTGGAATCAGGGAAGGTTCGCATTCCTGTGACAGTTGACTAGGGTGACAACCCCTCCATACTTTGGATGATGGTTTCCGCGTTTGTCGTTGATTGGGGTCGCTGGTCACGAAGCGAACTTTCGAGGGGAGGAGGAACCCTTTGTGACAACCCTCTCCCAGATATTGGACACTATACGCATCATTCATCCTCGTCTTCCTCCTCATCCTCATCCGAGGAAAAATCGATTGGTCCCCTACGATATCCTTTTTCTCATTGGGGCAGTGCTTGACCATCCCCTCGGGTAAGGGTTATCTGTCACAACTTAATATGCCGGAGTAGTTCCCAGTCATAGAAGATGGTGCCCTCCTTTTCTTTCCAGCTCTTGGTTCCCGTTGTTCTAATGCAAGGCGTCCCACCCTCGCTATCATCTGTCTCTGCGAAGTCAGCCCATTTCTCTCCCAGGGGGGGAAGGATCGGCGCAGAAGCTCTGTTTCCGAATTGTACTCTGTCCTCACGCCACTGTCGCTTGGAGGGGACTCCCTCTCTTGCTCCCCTTGCCTCCTGTTGACTTCTATACTCAGCGTGTCTTTCTCTCTTGCAGGTGAGCCACCTTGCATTATGTTCTTCCATAAATGTTTCCTGCCTCTGCATAGTAGCAGTGACTTCCTCTGATGACGGTCTGAAGGATTGCCCTAACAGTTTACTCCAATCAGTACCGCTATCTCCCCCCAGCTCAGCACCAAAGGGGAAAGTCAACAGGGGGGTTGGTCCTAGGGTACCCTGATTGCTCTCGACATTGTCTGTACGAGGCATGCAGGTAATGAATCCCCCACCAGTCATGGATGCACTGGCTATTGGGGCCCGTGGGATCTTTTTGAACTTAGGGAGGACTTGCTTGTTTTGTTGGAATGGGAGCATCGTAGCACAGCAAGGTGGTGGAGTTGAAAGTAGAGGGAAGAACTGCAGATAGGTGAAGGACATGGTATGAAAGATAGAGAAAATTTATGCGAATTTACGTGTACTTTTTTATATATATATTGAATTGAAACTCTGCTCAGTTGGACGTTAAACGAGATTCATTAATTGTGGCTGGGTTTTGGGGTAAATGTGTCTGCTGCCAATGAATGGTTGTCCCAACAGACCGGAAGGAGAGAAAAAATGAAAGAGAATAAAAGCCAATGAGATGGCTCACTGAACAACTGAGATGTTTCTGAAAGGAAGTTACGAAAGAAATGGAATAAAAGATAGAATAGATGGTTCCTCGAGTGCATATATTCCATTAGATTTTGAACAGTGCCTTGTATGCCCTCAGAAGTGCCGGAGCATTTCTGAGGTTAGTACTGTTTAACCACGAATCCTCTTCAGGTCCATAACCTTTCCAGTGCACCCTAAATAGCAGACGGTTTCGCTGTTTTCTATGTCCAACAATAGCTTCGACCTCATATTCTTCATGATCTGGTTTCAACTCTCGTAGGTTCTCAAGTTGGGGTCTTGGACCGAGTTGGGAGGAGAGGGTTGGTATTTCCGTAGATGGTCCCAGTTAATGACTGGATGCATCAGAGACTCCAGGGGAATCTTAAGCCTAAATACTTGAGGGGTTCAGTTTCTCCAGGACCTCGAACAGTCCAATCCGTCTTTGTATTAGTTTCTTCCCAGTTCCCTTGACTTCCACCAGTTCGAGGGAGTGGGGGTTCACCAATACGAGGTCTCCCTCAGAGATATCTTCTACAGGTCTTTGCTTCTTGTTATACGCTCGTGCTTGAATTTCTTGGGCTCGAGCAATTGAATCCCATACCATCTGTTGATGATTTTCTAGTTTGAGAATCTATTGGTCGGCCATAGGGCTATCTGATAGTTCTCTAGGAACTAGGGGTTCATCACCTCCTAGAACTCGAGACATTCCTCTCGGAAGGTATCCCATTAATAAGAAGGCTGGAGCATAGTTCATGGAACTGTGAACGGTTGAGTTGTATGTGTGGACAACCACCTCAATCCATTGGGACCAGCTCTCCCTAGCAGAAGCACAATAGGCTCGAAGTATCTGTTCCATGGTCGCATTCATATTCTCCATTTGTCCATCCATCTGGGGATGATGAGCTGAAGATACCGCAAGGGTGGTACCATAAGTTTTACAGACTTCCCGCCAGAACCTGCAGGTCCATCTCTTGTCCTGATCACAGATTATTTGAGAGGGCAGTCCGAAGGGGCTGGCCACCTGTTTGACAAATATTCGTGCAAATCCTTCAGCCGTAAGGTTCGAGAAAGTAGGTATTGAAATAGCAAAACACGTCAATTTATCAATGGCGACAAAGACTGCGGAATACAAATCCTTTCCTGAGTCGGGTAGTCCAGTGATCAAGTCCATAGAAACTACTTCAAAAGGCCTAAAGGGTATGTCGGCAGGTCTGAGGGCTCCTTGACGAGCAGTGCGATCAACCTTGGTCTTTTGGCAGATGTCGCAGGTACGTGTGTACACGTGTACGACATGCAATCTTGCAGCATTTTTGGCCAAAATAACCGGTCTTTCATTAGCTTGAATAATGGCTGACCTCCGGCGTGTGCCCCCTCAAAAGGGTTATCATGTACCAATTTTAAGATAGAGTTAGTCATGGTACCAGGCACACAGACTCGACTTTTCCAGTCTGAGTCACGAAAGTACAGGAGTCTGTTTGCTCCCACAAAGTAGTGAGAAGGAGTAACAACCACATTGGGTGAAGGGGTATCTAGAGCGTAGAGATTCTTGAAAATGGGGTCTTTCGAGTAACCCTCTAGAAATTTCTTTATGTATTCCTCCTCAATACTGATTAGCAGCTGAGGATGATGCAATGCAAAGTCAGACTCGTCTTCTTGATCGTCCCTTACTGCATTATGAGAATCCCATTCTGACTGTTGGACCTTTTGAGTTGCTCCAAAAGGTTCCATAGAATCGTATGTGATAGAGAAGACCGCCTTCTTAGCAGGTTCGTCCTTCCATAGTTTTTCCTCAGTACTCTTATCCAGAGAGGTTGAGGTGATAGCTTACAAGTCATCTCTAATAGGGCTCACGAAGGCTGGTACTCGAGGGAGTCTGGACAGTGGGTCCACATTGCTGTGAACTCTTCCTGCTCGGTATAGAATCTTGAGACCTGGAAATGCAGCGTATATCGCCCCCCATGTGGCTAGTCGATGATTAGTGTTCTCATACGATCTAGGCCATTGCAGAGCTGCATGGTCCGTAATGAGCAGAACATGTTCACCTTCAATGAAGGGTTGGAAGTGGACTAGTCCTTCCTTCGCTGTTAATACTTCCCGTTCCGTAGTGGAATAGTTACGTTCAGCGCTTTTCAGAGTGCGACTCCAATATGCGATGACTCGTTCAACGGTAACTTCGGTCGCCTCAAAGGTGGGTCCCCAAGAGTCTGACCACTCAATCTCGGGCTGTTTGGTTTTATACTGATGAATGAAGGATGGCACATCCTGTGCGCAGTCGAAAGCCAACTTGGCTTGGGCATAGATTTTAGTGTCCATTAAGTCTCCTAAAGCCGTCTTCTGAACTTGTTGGAGACAACAGCCTAGGGCAAAATCTGAAGCGTCTGTATACAGCCAATAGGGCATCCCACTAACTGGATGTCCCAGCACCGGTGCTGCTCCTAGCGCAGCTTCAACATCCTCGTAAGCTCTGACATGTTCAGTGGTCCATGTCCAGGGTGTTCCCTTCTTTAGGAGTGAGAATAAAGGGGACACCATCCATGAATAGAATGGTATATACACCGAAAAGTAAAGGACCATCCCAAGGAACCATTGCAGTTCAGAAACCTTAGTGGGTGGGGCCAGTTCCAATATAGTGTGAACTTTCTCTTGGTGGGTCGAGAAACCCAACCTGGATACTTTATGACCCAACAACAAGATCGAATTATATCCGATAAAACACATTTCTTGGGAGAGAGAGTGATGCTGGCCGAAGCAATAGCACCGAGCACCTGATTTAGGTGAATCAGATGATCATCCCAATTCTTAGAGAATATTACTATGTCGTCGATGTAAACCAAACAAAAGATCCATAGGTAGGGTGCTAAAACCGTTTACATAACACACTGAAACGTGGAGGGTCCGTTTCTGAGCCCGAATGGCATCCTTTTAAATTGCCACAGCCCTCTGTGAGATCTGAAGGCTGTTTTGGGCTTATCATCCTCTAACATTTCTAATTGAGTAAACCCGGCTAACACGTCGAAAGAAGAGAGGACGTTTGACCCCGACAGCGCTTGCATGATCTCCGATTGACGTGGTAAAGGGAATTCGTCTGGAACAGTGAGATGATTGAGTTTCCAGTAGTCAATGACCACCCGTGGTTTACCATTGCAATATACTATGAAAGCTGGCACCCCCCAGGGACTTTTAGATGGCTCGATGACACCCTGTTCGAACCAGGTATCCATTTTCCCATCTATAACTCTCCTATTGGCAGGGGAAGAGGGGAACATAGGCATGGAGATGGGCTGGGCGCCCTCTTTCAAGGGGATAGGGACTTTGCATTCCACTTGCCCTAACCATCTGTCGACTCCGAAAGCCTTAACGTTCTCAGTCAAAACTGATCTGAGACGTGGCAGAACTTCCGTTGGTATATCTGGTCCCAAATTGACCAGCTTGTGGAGATCCTCTGAGGCCAGTTTCTCATTATCAGCCACCGCAGCCATCTTAGGACTGGGCAGTTCGAAATTGTCCACAATCTCTGGTTCAACAGGTGGCTTAGGCCTTTCTGAGGTGGATTGATGGTCCTCCTCAAGTTGAGAGAGACTTTCGATAAGGTGTGCAATCTTGGTCACGCCAGCTGCCATTAAATCCTTCTCCTTAAGTGACCTGGGCTTGTGGGCCCAACGAGTGGGGTCGTGAATTATCCCAATTGTCTCCCCTTGTCGGATAATCTTAGGGGTTAACGATGGATTGGCCAAGGGTACTGACGTGCTATTCCTTGAAATTGCCGTGATTGGGGTGGCTAATATGGAACCGTCCTCATTTTGTAATACGATTCCTTCGACGATCCACTCCTCACCCATTAGGTCCTCGACAAAAATAGGCACTAGTCTGGCTGACTCCAGATCAATGGTGCAGTCTTCCAAGGCTCGCGTGACTCTTTCAGTATGCACACCTTTATCAGGAAGAGAGGTGAGTTTGGGTTGCTCCTTTGGATGCTTCCCAAAAGGGGCCTTGTTGACAGTGAAGGTCAAAGGTTGAGGTTCCTTGGAAGAACTGGCTGGAATAAAACCCTGTCATCCCAGGAGAATAAGCCTAGATCCCAATGGCTGATCTCTTAGGGTACCAATTTCATAGTTAACATAGAAGTCTTCTCCTAAGAGAATTGGCACCATCATTCCTCTAACGACATAAGTTTCCACCGCGAACTTCAGTAAAATGCCACTGTCGTCCTCCAGGTAAATAGGAATATTAACATATCCAATGACCTTGGCATTACCCATGAGCTGGATTAGACGTAACTTGAGTCCCTGTTTCAACTTATACTGGCCCTGCAGCCCCTTGTAGAATTCCTCCGATATGAGGGAAAGATCTGCTCCCGTGTCCATTCTGACTTTAATGTGTTCAGGTGAATCGGGAGTTCCTACATGACCAAAAACATGGAGCGCTGCAACTCCTATGCTAGAGTAACCACTGGGGGGGTCCCGTTTTCGATAAAGGATCATAGTATCCTCCTTCATCAGTCGACTGGGACAAGGGTATTGGATTCTAGGCCTCCTACTTTCCTTGCGCAGGGACAGGCTTACATTCCTGCACTCACTTCGACAAGGAATATGTTTCGAGGGGGAATCCAATGCTGGATCGCTGTCACTGTCCTCTGGATCTGAATCATCGTACGGTAGTAAGTTGGGGGGGTTTCCAGGATCAAACGGGAATGTGTCAATGTCAGCTCCAGGTGAACAGAGCGAGTCCAAGCTAATTTGCTTGTGATAACCCTGAGTCTGACAGTGGTTCTTGGTCAGGCCTTCAAGGTCCTGCCGATGTGCACTCAACTGATCTCCCTTTTCAAAGAAATCTGCAGTGAGTATGGATACGTAGACCTCAGATGGAAGAGTTTCACCAGTCGTTTGATTTTCCTCCCTTACTAAATCGTCTCTGACTCAGGGTGTAAAGGGTCGAGTAGTTTACCACTCAATGTACGATTGTTATCGACTAACGATAGTATGAAATACAATCGACTAGTAGTTAAGATGTAGATTACGATCGACCTTTAAGGTACGATCGGTAGATAATTACAAGGGTGGATCGACCTTATGGTACAATTTGATTGTGTATCTAGCTGGGTTGATGACTGAGTAGATAAGGGAAGGTATATATGGCGTGGAAGAGATAGAGTATCCTAAGAAAGTGAGTTACGATGGATATTCCTACTGCGCTAGGCAAGAGCTTGAAGTCGAGTCGAATAATAGTAACTGACATCGACTGTTTCAGTGCAAAGTGTAGTTACGGTAATTCTATGACGAGAAATAGAGTAGAGGTTTGTTTTAGACAAGACCCCGAACCAGTACTTGTGTGTGCAGGTGATGGTTGTCGGGGTTGAAAGGTGTCTGAGTTTTTATCGTGTGATTACTACTGTGACATACACATACTTCTTGTGGGTGAGAGCGCCCACAAGCATACATGGACTCTCAAACTAATAAAAGCATATTTATGAGTGATAAAGAGAGAAATAAAAATATAAAACAGAAAGGAAATAATAACATTATAAAGCGGCTTAAGGTCTAAGGTTTAAAGCCTTTAGTCGCGCCTCTTATGTGACCTATCCTTCACACAGGGTGCATAAATGGGAACAATAGTCAATTTGTCATCAGAGCTATTTACTTGTCCTTGTATAGATAGTCCATGAACTGCTTCATATAACCTTTGCTCCTCAGTTTCCTCCAACATATCCTGTGCGGAGCATTTGTTGATAGAGACATAATGAGACATTTTGCCAGCATGGGGGCAATCTATCTTAAAATGCTCCAGACTTCCACATATCCAACATTCCTTGGTGGGTTTGACCGAGCTCTTCTTGTTACTCCTCTCAAAGAACATTTTTCCATGACGCTTTCCCTGCATTGGGTTAGCAGTGTCAGGGACGATCCTTCTCGTCGAGGCTCTCTCATTAGTCTCACTGACGAGAACATGGTTAGGTGAAGAGAGGTCGTCCGTGGCCCTAAAATCCAATTCCTGACCTTCTGATAACATTACGCGTGGTTTCTGGAACCGGTAATGTTCCCAGTGTATTTGGACCCAAGCGTTGATCAGAGCCTCCTGCAGGTTATTAGCATAAGTCTGCAAACTCATGATGTCATTGATGGGTTGTCCTTGAAGAAGGTAGAGCCATTCTGTAGGCAGCATGAGAATGAGTCTGTGCATTTCATCCCCTCTGTCTTGGTGGAACCCGTACAGGAAACGATAGAGTTTAACTCTCCACTGGATATAGTGGATGGGTGTCTCACGATTGTGTCCAGCTTGTCAAAATTTCATGGCTTCCCATTCTAAGGCCAAGGATTCATGCCAGTGAGTTCCAAGCAATCCTTCCACAATGCCCCAAAGAAACGACCCATGAGACTGACTGAATTCAGTACGATGCTCATGGTCTAGGGTGCTCCACCAGACCTTAGAGTTGCCCGTGAGTTGTCTTGGCAGAGCAACTCCTAACAGCGCACTCAAAGAGTCTGATACTTCCGCGAGACTCATGATGTCCATGATATAATCCAGGGCCTTGGATTGGGCTCCATTGTATTCAGGGAGGTCAGACCATTTGATCTTGATGTCGTTGGTGTTAAGAGTGATCTTCTTGTCCTTAGGTACATAAGTCATCGATAAGCGCGCTAGCTTGAGACCACATCAGAGTTCGAAAGGGGGTGTTAGGCACTCCATTGTGGCGCTCCCCACGTACTGAATTCCCTTCTCAGTCTGAAGTATTCGAACTCCCAGATGAATCACTAGGGGGTCCTCCTGAAGGCATTCTATCACCTGCGTCCTCATGTCCAGCGGAAAATCCTCCAATATCACGGGACAGTTGAGAGAATATAGGAAATGAGTATCAGGAGACCCATTTAGGTTGTGAACGAACGAATTAGTCGTGGAGAGAGGCGAATCGGGGACCTGAATTGAGTCATTATAGGGGAGGAGTACCTCTAAAACCATTTTATTGAGTCTTCTTAGATTTCGCTTCAGCCGACCCCTCAAAGTGAAGTATGCAAACAATAGATTTGGCATGACTCCATTGAGAGACTCCTCCAACATACAGATGTACATGTACTGGTAGTCAACCTTAGGCACAACATGATCTCCACCAAGCAGGACGTGTAGGATCTGCAATGCATCATCATGCGTACAAAGTGCTTCAAGGAATAGAGAGAACACCTCCTGCTTGATAATCCTTCTTCCTCCTTCCATAGCAGTTGTCACCTCGTTCAACCATTCGGGGATCGATCGGGTCAAGTCCTCAAGGTTCCCTGGTCACGTGAATAAATCTCGCGCTGATAAGATTGCCTGATAACAACCTAACCAGACTGCTACAGTCACTGGTAAAATGGGGTAATCCATATTGTACTCCTCCACAAAGGGAGTAACCTGATCCTCAGAGATTCAATCGGTGTAGTACATATCCCATTGCAAGTCTATGGGCTGAGCATAAACCATATGACCTCCAAGAAACTGCTTAAGGATAACCTGTCTTGGAGGGAACGTGAGAATGGGCTCAGGTGCTCAACTAGACTCAATGTTGACTCCAGGGGTATTCAACTGCCCGGGTGATGAGCGTTCCTCAGGTGGATCGGGGGGAATGTTCATTGATGATCCAGCTACTACTCCGGAGGGATCCTCCAGAGGAGCTGATCCTTGAAAAGTCGACGAAGACTTCCTCAAAGTGACATTATGGGGTGGTTCTAAGTTAGCAAATTTCTGATGAGGCATGGAACTACTTGGAGTTGATGAAGACCTCGGTGTTTGGTTCTTGCCCGTAGTCATTTGCATGTCCAAGTCTTAGTAGTCAAATAATAAGATCTTTCCTTGTAGGAAAAGAACGGTCCAGCTCAGATCACCACTGTGAAGAGTTGATAGATTCTGACCGCTCGATATACGAAGATTAGTGTTTATTCAACTACTATTAGAAAGTATTGACCGTTCAGTACAATACTTT
Organism: Hysterangium stoloniferum; assembly: GCA_015178975.1. Lineage (NCBI taxonomy): Eukaryota > Fungi > Basidiomycota > Agaricomycetes > Hysterangiales > Hysterangiaceae > Hysterangium > Hysterangium stoloniferum. Next base: position 228,449 of record WHVD01000091.1, on the reverse strand, counting down.
AGATTACTAGACTGATAGTACTAGTATAGGGACACACTACACGTCACAAGAGCAACTGTACAGTTGCTCATGACGATTAGAACTAAAGAATAGAAGAGTTGACCCTTACTTGTAGCTAGAATTAAGAGAGATAATCAGCAAAAGACTAAATATCTAGGGTAGAGAGATAGCAGCACAAGTCAACTACTGTGTTGACGAGCGCAGAGTCTTGAGAGTGGAACTCGACCTTCGCAGTTCAAGTCCAAATGCTATTAATATGCAAGAAGACGCTACCTTTATGGGTAGCAGAGATATTACCCTTGACACCTCTCGCTATTCGACATCTGAGTTGTTACGAGGTGGTGTCTGCTGGGTAAAAGTGTCTTGTCATTTGATGCCGAGAGTGCCCATAGATATACACAAGGCTTCGAACTAAGAAATAAGGGTATGCTCGAAAGATATAGAGAATTAAAGAAAAGAAATAAAAACTAGATAATAAAGTACTATAATATATCTATTATTCCACAGTCCAATCATGATATATGCATACCCTTCACACACAGCAACATCAACCCACTGTCTAGACTCCCTCGAGTACCTGTCCTGCAAGAGATGACCTCTTACCAATTGTAGCAGATTCTTACAACAGGAATGACAATGAGACATTATGGGAGAACAAACCAGCAGAAAAGGCCATCTTTCTCACTCATCATGAGTTAGTTGGACCAATTGGAATGATGGAAGAGGTCCCCCAAATGAAATGGGATCTGCACAACCTCTCCAGAAATGATGAAATTGACAAGGCAAATTTTGCTCTCTTGAATCCCCAATTGCTTATAGAAATTGATGAGAATTATGCTAAGGAACTCCACAACAGATACCAGAAAGATCCCACTTTGTGAAGAGTGGTATAAGTTCTGACCGTTCTTGTGAAGAGTGGTATAAGTTCTAACCGTTCTATATACGAAGAATATCGACCGTTGAGGTACAATACCACGATGTATTGACTGTCTAAGTCTAATACGGACCAAATGTGTATTGACTACTTAGTTCAATATGGTAGAGAGAAGTAGCTATCTAAAGTAAGGTAGATAGCTAGAACGAATAAGCAGAATCGACTGGTTAAGTGCGATTCTGGACAACTGCTCGAGTGCAAGTAAAGTAGTAGAGAGTCAAATAATAGAGTAGCGTGGATGTAGTCCACGCGAGTTGAGATAAGGATTGAGTTTCGACTGATACAGTTCGAAACTCAGTTTGAATGAGTAGCTAAAGCCCGTCTGTGACGGTTGAGATGATACACCAATCACAACTTACAGGACACTAACGGGTGTCTGGGTAAGTCGTGGTTGCGGTGTAAAAAGTGTCTGAGTTCTAAACTACGGGCGCTAGAATACATAAGTCTGCGTGTGCGCCCACAAGAGTCGATGTACCGCATACATAGGTCGTCGAACTAATTATAGATATAATAAAAGAGAGAAAATAGAAATAATAAAGGAGATATAGTAAGAGCTCATCCGACTATATTTCCTGAGTGTATTTCGCCATACCTCTCACAGTTCTATATACGAAGAAATGAGTAGAATGGGAGAATATTGACCTATTCGGTGCAATATAAGAGAAAGTGAGAGAGAGAGCACAAGATGACGCAGTAGTCAAAGAGTGCGATGGATCGAGTGGAGGCCTCGACTGTTACAGTTCGAGGCCAGAAGTGTTAGATAGTTCAGATATTGCTACCTATGTAGTAGCTGACACGTTACCCTGATCACCGCTCATAGTAGACCTAGTTTATGTCTTATGAGTGGTGGTTCTTGGGTAAAAGTGTGTCTGAGTTCTAATTGGTGCCAAGTGCACCCACAAGTATACACAATGCTTCAAACTAATGAAATGATGGAATATTCGAAGAATATAAAAGATAGATAAATATGAATAGAATGTGTAAAATATAAATAAAATAAAAGGAGTGTTTTACCACAATGAAACTGTGGTAAAAGCATACTCCTCACACACTTTCAGAAATCATTACACCGCCGATCCCATTTCCCCAAATGTGGTAGCTACCCCTTCTCACTATTTCATCAGCAAGCATAAGTTTTTGTTTTTTCGAGATTCAGACTGGAAAAGTCAAATCTGTATACCTAACAGTATGACGTCAACCATACTCAAATTGATACATGACAATCCCTTTGAAGGAGCTCATGCGGGCGGTCACAGACTCTTTCAGCTAATAAAGGACCGGTTTTTCTGGCCAAGGATGTTGCAGGACTGTGTGGTATACGCTCACAGCTGTGACATATGTATGTATGTATGTATGTATGTATGTATGTATGTATGTATGTATGATACACAGCCCAATAATATATAGCATTCTTTAGACACTTTCCACCCAAACATATGACCAAAACTTTTTCATTTTTTCAAAGGCCATATTTTGCCACTCTTGGAGCTTATACAAACGGATTATATAAGATAGCCGATTCCTGGTGCTACTCCTTATGATTGTCAACAAACCAAATAAATTGGATGTAATTATAGACTTCCAAGGGCAACGCCACTCGGAGATCATCTGGATTGGCTCCAACTTTTTTTGATTACCAGGGTAAAATTGCTCCGTCATACTGCTTAAACGTCCCGCTATCTGTAGCGGTCGCAGTAACTATGATATCGTACTGCCAGCTCACAGTGTCAGAAACATCGAGTACCGCACCCTCACCACCCATCTCTATTTATTGGAATATAAAAAATTCGTCAAAACCGCAGTAGGAACAACTCACTGGTCTTGACCCATCCGGGACTCATAACAAAGACAATCATGTTTGTCTTTTCTTTCGCCTGTTTCACGGTCTATATTACGTTAGTAAACAACTAAAATGGCTAGATATCTTGGAATACATACCAGCATATTGAGCCCCGCTTTACTGATGGCGTAATTTGCGAGATAGTAACCCGGAGGCAATGTGTCACCCTGAGCGGAAAGTATACTGCCAGTGATAGTGCCCATATTCATTACGACAGGTCCATTGGGGCGTTCGCTTCGTTCAAGGAGAGAGACACATGCCTTGAATATCATCGCGGGGCCAACGACGTTTGTTTTGAAAACATCGAGCATGTGCTGAGCGTCAAGTGTCGATGCCGCATCACCCATATCAGGTCCCTTGTTAGCATGTTCAATCTTGATTTCTTTTTAAGTAGAAACAACGAGGAACAGCCTACACTAGCAGCATTGTTCACGAGGTAATCCAGTCCTCGCCCTTGCAGTAGTTCGTCTACCTTAAGGATTGCCGCCCGGATACTTTCCTCATCTGTGATATCAAGCTGCAGAATGTGGATGGATTCCGGAGGAGAAGAGTCTTGAAGCTCTCGCAGTGCTACTGCAGCCTCGGGAGCACGAGCACCAGCAAAAACTATGCCGCCTTTCGAAACTATATGACGGACAAACCCAAGTCCAATACCTCGGGATGTTCTACACTTCATGAGTTCTCATACAAAATGTGGAACGTGTATACAAAATTGAAACTAGGACATACCCAGTGACCAACCACGTAGACATTGATATTGGAAGAGCAAAATGTTCTGATCTGGCGACACCCGTGACTAGTTCCTATGGGAAACACACGCGCATAATGAAGCGAATCAGCAACAGTCTGTCAGACGGTAACTCAGAGAGTGCTGAGAACAAGTTCTTCATCCAATGTCATTCCTGCCATCTATATTGGCTATAGGTGGACTGGAAATAACGAATCCTTCATCTAGCATGTCTGCTTTATCAGGTGTAAAAGTTGTGCAAGTGCACCTTCGTTATTGTTAAAGGTCACACAGTTCCCCGGGTGAGTCCTATGATTTCACTTCTATGATTTATGCCATGTTTCCGTTTCTGGTCTATTTGGTATGAACTGGTAGATATACAGCGGGCACGGAGGGGATGCCAGGGCTGCTTGCTTTGCTCTTTTAAACGCTCTTGCAGAAAAAGAAGAAAGGACGAGGAACGTCATAGGCCACTATGACTCCGGCATCACGTTGGCCTACGTATTTTGCGTTGTGGCGAGTAATTAGGAAAATGAATAAAAAAGAGGGAGAGGAGGATAGCAAGTGGCAAACTTCAATGCTCTGGAGCTCTGGGACCATAGGTTACTAGTAGTAGCCCGAGAAGTACTATCCCAAAGATATTTATATCTGAAAGTCGATTGAGAGTACTCAAATTTAAATGACCAGGATCATAAACTACTGAGCCTAAATATTCGAGTATTAGCTGGACCTGTAAATTTGAGGTGGAGGCCGGCAAGAAAACCTCAAGAGACAGAGTTCTGAAATACCGATCGAGTATGAAATCACGGCCGTCCATCAGGCTCAAAAACTGCGTATTTAATGACATTGACCTCGTGGCAAAGGATATGCGGTGATCAGACTTCAGGTAGAATTTGGGCGTGCATCTGTGGCCGCCAAAAGTGACGGCTTGTTTGTTACCCACCCATGAATATATACCCTAAGTTACCAGCGTTCCATCCTCGTAGCTACGGGAATAAGTTATGCTAGAGGCACACTCTCAGGTACGGCAGGGAAAACCTAGATTTTCCCAGGAATTACAATCACCCATTTTACCTAAGATCCATTCGACTACACGAGGTTCAGGCTTGAACCATACAAGGAACTCGTTCTAGAGATAGAATCAGGGCTAGAAAACAACTGTCACTCTACCATTAAGCTTTTCGATCAGATACTTACCTCGAGCTCTTTCATGATCCAGTCTAGGCCATCCATTTCTAGATTAAAATACAGTTTAACCTTTAATCTGAAAAAGAGGTTGTGTAGATCTGGGATGAGCAAGCTATAGTCCACACTCCCAATTTGTGGCAAAGAACGTGTCAGCATGGAAGCGAGGCATAACCTTTCAGACCCATGACCGATGTTGCGTATTATTGACGTCCATTGTTGCCTTTGGAGTAACACTGTCTGTAGACTCTCTTAGATTCAAATGATCCGTCGCTTGCAAGGTCATATTTTTTGGCAATATTCGCTAATACCCATGCCTTGCGGTTATACATTAGGCTTTTGAATCGGTTGTGAGCTAGCAGACTGGTGTCAACAATGGCGCACTTACTAACAAGCCTGCCAGTGAGCCACATCTGTTTGTGTTGACCACTGACAACGGTGTCCATGCACGCATCTCATTTTTGCCCTTTTTATTATTTGTCTTGCCACTTTACCAATCCCAATAGATTTCCAAAACAAATACCTATTTAAATCAACACTGCCGCTCAATATTTCATCTCGTCTGGATTCGGTGAAAGGTTAATGTCAAGGCAGCTTCACATTTGGTACATCGTCCAGACCTTGATAGGACTAGCATATATTCCTTGAGAACGGCGAGTACGATACAGATGATGACAGTAAAAATAGTAAAAACGACAACTGGCGCTAACTATATCACGTGACTTCCTCCCTGACCTGCCCACTGCGTGCCCCTGTGGATATGCACCCCTCCAAACGCGCGACCACATCTTAACGAGCTGCCCCCTTTACGAAGATTGGCGTGGGCCCCTACGAAAGGTCTCACGCGGTCTCGACCTGGCCCTTCTGCTGGGTACAAAGTCTGGGCTCAGAGCAGTTGCAAAATTTATCTGCCAAACCTCTGCCTTTGCACCACGCCCCTACGAACCCCCTTAGAGTCACCTGGTTCCATTGCAACACCGACTCCCCCGCTCGCCCCACACCTCTCCCACAATCCCTCCACAACAGATTGTCCCTGAACGCACGGCCGATGTACATATCCCTCTCCCGGTCTTCCATCCCCACCCTGACTCGAGCCCTCTAAAATCCATCGTAGACACGTAGCTCACTCGGAACTTCTTACCACCGTAGCATAGTTTCGCTGGGGGCCTTTCCATCCCCTAGCCGCAGTTAGCCATTGTTGCTTGAAGCGGGATACAAACATAAAACTATATCACGTGACCAATGTTCGAGTCTGGTCGCCCGACTCAATAAATGGCATAATCATCAGATATCTTATCGCCTTAAGTGAACTATAATCAATTAGCTTGAATGATAATCTCCCAATTAAAACCAGATCCACATATTTTATGGCAGTATTCAGCGCCACGATGCCATGTGTAAGTGGTCTTCGGATCATAACCCAAATGAGCGATCGTTTACGTGATCACTTCACCACCAACCAAAAGAGACCGCTAAACCCCAATCCCGCTCTATTTCTACGTTACGGATAGACATCGGACGTTATATGTTAATTTCACTTTAAAATTTGTTCTAGTATATCGCGGCGTATCCTGTCTCTTTTCTGGCTTTTCAAACAAGGCTGTGTACCTTACCACAGGTGGATATACCATAGTTCGTATGGCTGGCTTCTCTGCGTTGTCTGTATCTGCGGATGAAGAATTAGGGACGAATCTACAATGGACGGGAGTGTCAAAAGTACTGGGCCCGGAGGTATTGAAGATGCCGTTACTCACCATTGGAATGTTGGGTCTGCAGATGATCTGGTCGGTGGAGATGAGCTATGGTATGTGACTGTCGAATCAAATGTAAATACTCAACTCAATTAAAAACATGTTTTTTCTAGCATCGCCGTATTTAATATCCTTAGGCCTTTCCAGGAGTTTTATGTCAATTGTTTTCCTAGCTGGACCTCTCTCTGGCTTGATCGTACAACCCCTCATAGGTGTGTAATACAAAAAAAGCTAACAGACCATTCAAAATATAAGAGCATCAGGTGTCCTCTCTGACCGTTCCAATTCCCGCTTTGGTCGACGTCGGCCTTACATTGTTTTCGGCATAATCATATGCTTTATTGCTATGTATCTGCTTGGGTTTACACGACAGTTTGCAAATATAGTTACCAAAGATGGTAGTTCTGTGGTGGGTCACTTATCTACTATATGTTAATTTTGCATCTGAAAATCAAGCTTAGAACAATGCACTCACAATAGGACTTGCTGTCCTTTCGATATTTCTCATAGACTTTTCTATCAATGCTGGTATGTGGACCACGCTCTGATGCATCCGATTTAGTTATCTTTTTATCTTTTGCTTAGTACAAGCAATGGATCGTGCATTACTGGTCGACATCCTTCCCGTATCCGAACAGGAAGGAGGCAATGCATGGGCTGGACGGATGTTCGGTTTGGGGAGTGTGACCGGATTCTTCGTGTGAGTTTTTTGCCTGCGCGACTTTCTTGATTTTTCATCTCATTGACATGTTCCCTTATTTCCGAATAGCGGAAATGTTGATCTTACCTATGCTTTTTCATTTCTTGGAAGCACGCAACTTCAAATACTATGTGTTATCACATCTGCGCTCCTCATCATGACACACTTTATCACTATTTTTAATGTCAAGGAGCGCGCTCTCTTCAAAACTGCAGAAAGGTATGAACAAATTAAGAGATAAACTTTTCACTCCGGTACTCTGTTGACGTGTGCTCGTGATGATTTTTTAGCATAAGGCTTAGATCAGGATTTTTTGATATCATTAAAGACATCTGGAGAAATTTCTGGGTACTACCTGTAACCATCAAACATATTGTGAGCCTTTCGTGGTCTACGCTTGCACCACTAATAATAAATGCAAGTGCTATATTCAATTATTGTGAGTCATCTGGTTGATATTGCCCTTCGATCGATGTATATATGATATAAAAAGTGCTTGGATCGGGTGGTTTCCTGTGCTATTCTGGACAAGTCTATATGTTGGCGGATTACACAAACGGTACGATGCTCACTGCACTTGGCTATCCTCACTTTTTTTCTTATATTTGTTTGGATAAGTGCTTCTCCGATTCCTGATACCGAAGCTGCCCGAGTCGCTCTGGACTCGGAGGCAACCAGACTCGGTTCTCGTGCATTGCTTTGCAATGCTGTTGCCAGTCTTGTTGCCAGTGTGATTCTCCCTTTCTTTGTTACCGGCGTCGTGGGGGATGAACATTGCGCTGAAAATTATCAAAGGCGGGGACGTGGATGGATAGGGACATTAACACGAATATGGGAGGGGCGGCCAACATGTCATTTGACGGTATTATGGGCAATCTCCCATGGTATATTTTCAGTTTGCATGTTCAGTATATTGTGAGTATCAGATTCAGTACTAAGCGTCTTCTAAACGGAAAATATCGGAAACACAGTTTCATACACAACGTAGCGGCGGCTACGGCGATCTTGACACTTTCGGGATTCAGTTGGGCGATCACGCAGTGGGCGCCATTCGCATTGGTGGGTACCGCGACCACTTAAGAGATTTATAGTTCATTTTCTCTTCTTTTATTTCTTTAAATTAGATTGCGGAGGCTATTCATAGCGACTCACCCGACCCTGCTCACTTTATTCTTGGAGATGCGGATGATGGCAGTGATACCGAAGATGAATCCATCCCTCTCCGAGATGCACGTACCAACGGCAGATCCGACGGGGATTCACTTCGGCACTTAAATGAAGATCGAGAAGTTGTCTTCGAGGCTAAGGAGGACGATGATGCCCTTCGGGACGTCCCCTCTACGAAGAAGGTTCACTTTGCCGAGATAGACTCCAGGTCGACCAGCCCCAGTCGGTCGAGCAAAGATTTCGATGCCATCCCACCCGTTAGCTCACCATTATTAGGTACACATGCTGCTTCACAGGAAAACCGAGAGGAGATAAATTTTGAGAATCCCGAGGAGTATGACGGTGTCGGCGTGAGTAGGGAAGACCCGAGACGGGTTGAAGTGGCGCGCAACAATAGTATAGAAGACAAGGCTGGTATCATTCTTGTGAGTAATTTGTTTATTGTCTGGTTTCGCAGACCTGTTACCTCGTTTCTCCGCCGTGCTTCTTTGCGTGTATCGGCCAAAGACACGAAATGATCATTTTCTGAGTGCATACCTTCCCCGTGTCGCATCACTGACTCATCTCCCTTTCTGTGACGATGTCAACAGGGCATACATAATGTTTTCGTCGTGATACCCCAATTTCTCATTACTGGGATATCGTCCATCATTTTCGCAATTATGGATCCTGAAAAATCCGGCTTACACTCACAGGGTCATGCCGGCGGTCCGCCGTCCATTCCAACGGAGACAAATAGTACGGCAGAACGCGGCTTACTGCGGGCGAGTGTTATGGTGCCTCGCGCGGGAGGGGAGGACGCCACGAAGAGTGTCGACTCAGTGACAGTAATCTTTCTGTTCGTCTGTTCCTTTGCATTCCGGGTGGATCCGAGTTATCTGACGAGCTCGTTCCCCCTTCTTTCTTCTATCCGCTAGGTTGGGTGGCTTCAGTGCCGCAGTTGCATGCATTTTGGCTGTTCGGCTAGCAAGAAAGCTCAAGCGAGCACATCGGTAAAGACGATTCAATTGCGTTGGCACATGTTACCTCTAATGTAAAGCCTTGGTGGCAGATAAAATTCTCGACGTCAGGGAAGCCAACATAAGGACATTCGCGACAAGATACGTAGTATACAATGACCATACCAGCCCATTTTACATTAGGACAAGCTATATCATAGCTTTAATCTAAAACACAGTACCATCAGATTCGATGTCAATTGGGGGACCTCCGGTTGTAGGTCGTTTCTGTTTTGCTATTTCTCGGCCCCCTTTCCACGTAGCGCTCTCAAGCACCTGAGCGAGACTCAGGCGCGGACTGTCTAAATTCTTACGTATCATTTCAGCGATACGATCTCTAGAATAGTAAGGTACAGTGCGTGGGGTAATCGTGAGACCAATTTAGACGCCAGAGAAGATATGAACCCACAGTTCTATGACTGTCATGGCTCGCCATTCAATGATGGCCGGATGAGAAGGTGGAAGTCGAGGGATTGATGACGATTCATCCGGATAAAAAAATCGATCGATTACATCCGGCCGAAGCGAAAGAACACCGAGATCGACCAGCAGACCCCCGTTTCTGTATTCAGGAAGACCGGTTAAATCTTCTGTCCCTTCCACCTTCCACTTTAAGATCTTCTCAATGGGTTCAATTAAACTATATGCAAGCCATTGGGAAAGTTTGTGGAAGGGCACTAGATCATCTGCTGAGTCGGCCGCGTTGGGATTTGACGATTTCAGGGCAGAGCACGGCCATACATCGCCAAGAGAAATGCCTGCAAGTTGAGTACGAGATCCAGGCCAAATTACGGCCAAACCGTCTATCAGAATAGTCCACAATACTGAGACGTGAATACGAGCGTTATATTCGGGCGACTCCGAGGGCAGTGACTCGGATGCGAGGAAATCTGTGACGAAGAATGGCATTGTGAGATTGAAAAGCGGTTATGTCAATAATCCGTTGAAGCCGCACCAAGCATATTACCAGGACGTCCGTCGGGACCGAAGAAGGTAGGGTTCGATCGTAGAGCCTTCGCAAGATTGGCTAGCAGAGTTGCACGGCCGTCTATACCCGTCATTGGATTCGATGCACTCACTTGCATCGCCGAGGACACGCGCTCGGCTGTTAGGTGTGAAAGTCCATCGGCTTCCAGGACATGACAACCAGCATTAGTTCATCCATCGATGAAACCATGATGAAAGAAATAATACCATCCACACGGTAAGGCTGTCTGCTTTCACCCGAAAATATACCAGCTCTGAACATATCGAGACTGGCTATGGCCAAACCCTCAGATCTTTGGTACTTGTGATCACTGCCTTCTTCACGGTATGTCCAAGTGTTTCCTGCACCGGCGTCGAGAAGCACGGAAACAAGAAAGAGATCGATTATCCGTTTACAAACCTCAAGCTCAGAGTTTGTTTTTGACCATTCAAGGATGAGACTGGAAATTCTGGGTCTCCCAGTATCAAAATGACGCCATCGCCCGTGGGGAGGAATCTAATAGTAAGTAGTCAAGCAATAATGTACAAGCGAGACTAGCCAGCGACTTACTGAGTTATAATTCGATCCGAAATCGCGCTAATAGGATAATTCGTATACTATTTAGGATCACAGTTTCAAGGAATAATATAACGATTTACTTGGATGATGTTAATACAGAAATTGACGACTTCGGCTTCCTTCTCGGGGGAGTACTTGAAAAACTCGAGACGGTCTTGCTTGGCCAATTCGTACACTCGAATGCATCGTTCCCGAATAGAGGGTAGAGTCTTTAAGTATGCCGCAGTTTGGATCGGAGATGACTGAATGAACAAGCTCATGGTCAACGATATTGGGGCGCGACTTTACGAATTTGAGTGTTATAAAAGCGGAGAATGAAATCGTGATCGAGATATATTACATTAATATACAGGAATTCAAATACAGGATATACACCAAGAAAATACGTATTTGAAAGAAAAATCAAACAGGGAAATTTGTCGTTCAGTGGGTACGGTTGAGGTAATATTGGCCTTCGTTATGATTTCCGCGATTGTTCTGGCAAGTCTGGACATGAACAGCGCAGGTTGGACAAAGTGTGTTCGATGTGGAAGCGATTAGATTTTTCGCAGGAGCACGGCTTAGACGAATCAAAAATAAGGAGTGGAAGTACCGGATGCGATTCAACGGGACGTACAGGGCTTTACAAGTGTATGAACACTCCGCGCTGCATGCTCCAGCACCATGGGCAGCAGAGAGACGGCACGTCCTAGATCTGCAATCCTCCTGATTACAGATTCAGTCATACGTCTTCCATTGATGTAACAAATACGAGACTCACGTCTACATGCGAGGTCTTGGGAAGTGAATGTCCGCAAGCGTATCCATGGCTGTGGATAAATCGTTGACACATTCTTGCTAGTAAAAGCGTTGTAAAGTCAGCAAACCTAGGCAATGTGCGTTCAAAAAGCTTTAACATACGCGGAGTGGGGGTTTGAGGAGGGATAAAGGTGATCGCTGAAAGGAGGGGGGGATTGCGAGAAATGCTTAGGAGACATTCTTACACTCTTTTAAAGACTGAAGGCTTCAGAAAAACGTGGCTTGAGATATTAAAGGGGGAAAAGAGCAGTCTCAAAAGTTGCCGGAATAGAACGGTGAATCTGACCATGGCTTCGGAAAATCAGAATGCATCCGGACCACCGTAGTATGTTCGTGTGTCCAACGTCTTTTTGACGGTCACAGAAGATCAGGAACGAGTCTGATCAGTGGAACGCAATTTTTCCTATCATGGTCTGTGAAATGCTCTAAGCAACATGTGAAAACAGGTGACATTGGGCTGTGGAGCCAGATCATCTATAGTGGGGATTGATTCCCCCACATCTTCTGTGTCTTGGGAGCCTTGCGGGGAAAGGGATGCCAAAAGGCCTTCTGTACATAGTATCGGTCGGCTGTTAGCGATCGGGTAGAGAAACTTCCGTGTATTTTACCCTGAGGGAAGGGGCCCTTACGAAATAACATTGTCATGATTTAGAAGTATCCCATAGAGATATTGATAGGAAGAAACATGATGGCACGCCCTTGTCATGACTTGGGAGAATATTGATAGAGCGTCCTACCGGAACCTCAATGACATGGTGGCTTAAAGTTGGGCGTCAATGCTCATGTTGACCGAAGTCACGATAACCACGCTGGTGTTGCGCTGGTTTTACTTTCTTGTGGGCATGAGGCCATGTCAAACGTTCGATTGCGGTATTATATAACATAATATGTGGCGCAGGTACTTTTATCAATCATCCCGGACCTTTCGTACCTCAATTTAGCCCAACTTGCATTCGACATGCGTCAAACACGTTGTGCAGGGATTCTCGTAATCAGTCGCCATCCTATAAACTCAATACAATCGTCGTGTCTACAATGTTTGTGCTTGTCTTTCTGCGGTAGTCACCGGATTTCGCAATGGTAAGTCAAAGGGGCTAGAAGTTTCAACTGCTATCAGATTACTTATGGGGGAGGCATCGAATATTTATATTCAGTTTTTTTTTAAAGAAATCCATTTATATTTAATGAGAGGCACGTCCTCTGTAAGATAATACAAAATCTGTGAATCCCTATATATAATTCTTATCCTTCCATATTCAGATATACTATCGGCGTTCTCGTTGACACTTAGGTTCCGCGCAACCACCCCCGAGGCCTATGCATATGGCGTTCTGTAACCGTTGTCTAACCTTACGCTCGTGGTTCCAGTCCGGATACCTGGATGAAGACTCGCTATCTAAGATGTCGCATATGACTATACTACATTCAACGTTTTCGCTGTCAAAAAGGTTTCCAAGACCTCCACAGGATCGATTTACTCGGCACAACCGTCACATGCGACTTCCTTCCACAGGTCGACAGTACTCATTCGGTGATATCTTTAGGCCTGCTGGGGTTGCTCGCTCGCCGCTTTGTGGCGTTGATCTTCTTTCATGTTGCTATTCGACCACGCAACTTCTTCTTCGTATCGACTATCTTAGGGAGGTTTATTATATCTGCAGCTCGTGGCCAATTACAATCAGATTGTTATCTTGGGATACTTATGCTGGCCCGATGATAACCTGTCCCACAGTGGCGCTTGCGGGTGGTCGGATGTGGTTCCGTAAGAGATTCAATTAAGTCTGAGACAGGCTTATTTTCATTTCATTGTCTGATATCCGAGCACTCACGAAGGCTCTTCATTTGTATCGGGCCTATCCGATAGACTCGCATTTGTATCATCACGTGAGCTCTTTATGGCCCGACGATAACATGTTTACATCGAGAAGAACTGTTCCGGTTCTAGTTGCGCAACTACATTTCTTGCGATGAGGGTCTTGGTTTGGGTAAATTCTTCCTCCCTTCTAAAGGCTATGTTCCGTGCCATGGACGCCAGTCAGCTAGAGCATATTTCACGGCACCACCCGCTAGTCACAAGTTCGTCCATTTCCTTTTGCGTCTAAAATATTGACATCTATCATTAATGACTATATAGATCTATTGGGCGATTGGCCCGATTGGTGGACTTTTCACGTCACTTATTAAGACCATCTTAATTAACGTTCTAGCCCTCGCCGAGATCTGTGGTTTGCGTGGTTCGCAGTTTTTTTCCTTGGCCGCTTGTTCTGCTGGCCCCCCTTTTCAAGTCATCCTATTAACAGATATGGCACAGCAAAGGGAAAAGCGTGTTAGAGGAGAAAGATAAAATGTCTTATTTTAAATGGAGCAATACCCTAACAGATACAAACGGAATAAACAAAAAGTCCCCGATCCTCACTTTTGGTTTATATTACGGGCCAGGTGGTAAATCGTCCCCGTGCTCTGCACGCAGATTTTGTGGATCTCCTTGACGGAACATTGTCGGACTTCGACGAATGATCAAAACATTCTTAGACTAAGTCTCTTTAATATCTCTCTGCCGTACACTTCTCGTCATACCTCATGTCTATTCCTGGCCACATTGACGTGATTGATTTATCGAAGGCATGAACAGTGCGTGCCGGATATTTCATAGAACATATAATCGAACGGATAATTCTACGGACTTCCGACCATTCTGCTATTATTTCTCTCTGCAATCCTAGTTTCAGGACAACTTTCCATCGAAGATATTACAAATCAATCGCCATCCGCTGCGCCTACCTTAGGAAGTTTCTACGAGGCGAGTCATCATGATGCCTCCGGCCGCCAAAAATATACCGAACTTCATTGTCGGAGTACATTTCCGTATACAACCCTGATCTGATTATCACATCACACATTCCTTTAAACCCCTATAGCCCCGCATGTCGAATATCCCTGGACCGGATCATAGTACTATAAAGAGTATTATTGTGAAAGCACATGTCAGAAGAAGCAGCGGTTGTGAATCTTTCGGGCACTCCAAGAACCCATGAGCCTTGAAGCGAGCCACGAGCCGGAGACATCTTTCTCCCTCGCCATGCGTCCTTACATTAGTGAATTCTCCTGAATTCTCTCGTGTCGCCTAAAAGAGCGGGGTCCCTGTCATTGACTTGTTCTGTTCCGTCCATACTCACTTTAGGTGAGAAAGTCAGAGTAGGTCGCCCTCCGAACTTTGTCTCTAATAATCTCGGAATCGGAGCTTGAAGATCGTATATTATTGAGTCTGTAGATACACGTGTCCCGCGGTTTCTTAGACTTCTGGAGGACATCGACACATCTGTCTGTACAGTTCTAACACATTGTATATATTATGCTTGTATGAGACCGGGCATAATTCCATCAGGATATTTAATAAAAAAACTGGTGTGTTGTCCAACAGTAAAATAAAAAATCAATCGCAATACTGGCATGGGTGAAGTGACCCTTTTCCGGAAAAAATCCCAGCATACCTATGATTTGTTAATGGCGAACTTTACAAGCTGGCCGATTCCGACTGCATTCGACTTGGGCCTCCCTAAGGCTTTTAGACTTATCCTAGGTATATTTGAACAAATCCCTTCGGTGTCGTCCTGTAAAATATATAGACGGACGGACGATAGAGCTGCGTTGCCATTGTGCATCAGGGAAATTGGCTCTCAAATATTTCCTCTCTTGGGAGGCCGAGACATTGTGGAATAAAATCAGCCCCACCAACGTGAAAGCATAATAAATCGGCAAATTTGTGACAGTCGTTTATTGAGCTGCTGGTTTCGACATCCTAGAATTTGCACGTCCCCTCTCCTTTAAAGAGCCTTTGTGGAGAGGATGTGTCCAGCATCGCCGTCTCTCCCCCCAGCTTAGACCCACAAGCCCATGCCAGGTTTGGTTTGTGAGCAGTGCAGATAGAGAAAACATGGGTGGAGCTTCGCATAAGTCATACGCATATACAGTGCACCCTGGGAAAACATTTTACGCACAACAGTGGAACTGCCGGTGTCATGAGTTGCGTCTTGTGCCCTTGAGGTTTGCGGGATATTGCGAGCGCCTCTAAGAATGCCGGGGGGAAGAAGATTACAAGCCTGCTTGTATCGGAGCTCAGAAATTAAACAAATAACATGTGTGCGGATATATGTTACTCATTGAAGCTTTCTGGCAAAAAACCCCTGAATTTACAAAGGCCGGTCTTGAACGTGGGTAAGTGCGCTGTGAACACTTGAGAATTGAAACCGGCATAGCATGAACTGAATTGGCAATATGTAGAGTGTACCTGTTTTTCTTTTACCCAGGATGTTGAAAAGAGTGTGTGGAACTCGGAGGAGTTTTTTCTTGGAGAATGCTACTCGAAACCTCGGAAGCTGCAGAATCATCTGAAAGCATGTAAATCAGCCACGAACTATGACACAAAGGGAAATTATTTACAGACACACATGTAGGGTGTAGCACAGTGCTAATAGCTGGATTCTCGATCTAAGAATACCTATGGAAAAGGCTTCCAAAACATGTTGCGGTAAGCACCTGTGAAGACATAATACTTGTCTCCCAAGGGACGTAATGTTTTCGAGGCGTCTTCCCCAGGTCTTCTAAGATGGAAAGGTCAATGGTAAGCGCTGTATAACAGTTGAAGAATATCCATGCGTTGAGCACTAAATATTTGCCATAATAGGGCAGGGGAAGATATGAGACAAGCACAATTTGACCATGTATAGTACGACGAGAATTAACTCACCATCTATGTTTATAATCTAATTATTAGAGAAAAGGGCTGCGCAATTTTAACTTTATATACATCTAAAGTCGAGCAGTGCACCCAAATATACGCAATGCTTTTTGGACAAGCTGGCTTGCCGAATGTGACCTGAGACACACGTGATCTCCATTGGCCGAATGATCCACGTCAGAAGGCGTCCAAAGTGTTCACAAAATGGACAAATGGACAACGCTTGAACCAGTTAGACTTTATTCTTCGGCCACAACTGGCTTTCGTTCTCGCGCTGCTGTCAAACCTGACCTATCGACGTACATTGGTCGACTTCCAAGGGACCTACATCTGCTAATTATCACATACTTACCAGTATATCAGATACCTTCATACAGTCGCGGTAATTGTGCGTTATCAAGGTTAACCCGAGATGAGAAGGTGTGGGAGGCTAGATGGGAAGCGTTAATAGACGGGCAGGAAGAACTAGCTCAGGTGCTTGACGAACTCGAGGCCATAACTAACGAACAACGAGCTACGGCTCGGGCGCGGGCCCCGCCGACACTGTCTGTTGATGCAGACGATGATTTTGGGGATTTTGCTTCGGTAGCCATGGGCCAGGCTGACCCAGAGGAAATGGGAGATTTTGTTGGTTCATTTACCGATGTGCCAGCGACACCTCGTACGGCTTTACCTGCAAATTCCACTTTTCGTGAAAAATATATTAGAGCGCATAATCTTCTGAAGCCGATGCTGGCCAGCTTAGATTCCCCTCCCCACCTTATTCTTTCCAATCTTTTCCCCTCTTCCTCAACCACCTTACGGCACCAGTCACAGACTTTACACTTGCTTCTTCTCTATCTTTCACTTGCTATCCAACCTCTTCGCAGCTGGCCTTCTCTACGTGCTGCATTACGAAGTGCCGCCGATCGTTTCGAGGCCAGTCTGCTGACTGCATTTGAAGCTGCCGACGGCTCGAAAGATGAAGAACGCATGAAGGAAGCTGCGTGGTCGAGTTGGGAAGTACGGGATACTCAACAAAATACTGAGTGGGAAATCGGTCGTGTTTGGACCGAGAAGCGAGAGGTCTTTTATGAAAGTGGGCAGTGGGACCCGCTAAAAAATTTCACGTACGTTCACGCATGATTTATCTGCAGCTTACAAAGTGAAGGTAGTACCATAGGAAGAATAATGCACTCGATTTCGATGCGATGGTTGAATTCATGACATATGTGAATAACATCGTACTAGAGCAAGGTTCTGTGGCAGTAAGAGTTTTCCCGCCGGCTGCCAATGTCCTTGTTATGTTTGCGGAACGAATATCCATCGAAGTAGTGAGTGCTAGTAACACTCAATTGGCAGAAGGGAGGTCTATATGACCACCTCACAATAGATTTCTGAGTATATATTGCCACTGCTCAGTCGGGCACGCGAGATCTCGAATGAAATATTCCTGAAAGCCACTGCAGCAAGTTTTGCTCAGGCATGGCGGATGGTTGATGTTTTATTGGAGGTTGGTGGCTCCACTGTTTCCAAGACTCAAGTGGAAGATGTTATGTTAGTGTCGGCGATATGAACTTTGTGGTTTGAGGCTCATATTTAATTTAGTTATCGAATGTTCGAACAAAATATGGACGAATACCTTGATGAAGAGGTCGAAACTGTTAAAGGAGTGCTCGAGGTGATCTGTCGAGGATGGGAGCGCAAGGTATACGTCTCCGTTTCCTTCATACTTGGAACGTTGTTACTAACCATTCATTATTTATTTTCAGCTGGCCACGCAATCGGAGGCCACTGCAGCTGATCACGCAGCCCGTTTCCTTGGCTCACAAAATCCTGCACTCATGAAACGGAACGTCCTTGCATCATTCACGGACATTCTACTGCTGCCAGTAACCATCGTCCCTCGGACTGTCAACGCTCTTGTAACAACTGGGTCTACTGCTGCAGTAAACGGTATCGCGATGTTGAATCCGCAGCGTTGGGGAGCTCAAACAGCCAACGGATATTCTACTGACTTCAATGGCAAAACTGGTGAACTTCTATTTGATGACACGGACCAAAATGAGCAGGAAAAAGAAGAAGAAAGTGCAAGGCGACCAGGTTTGGATGGTCCGCTTTGGTTAGAACTTAATAATTACTTATTATCTGCTAGCCTCTGTATCTTCTCGTACGACACTTGAAGTGCCACAATTAACAACTGGAACGACTGCTTCAAGCCGTTCAACCTCTCCAGCATCATCATTCGATCGCTTGGAGCTTCTCTTATCCCTCGATATTGCACTGGAATTAATCCATGCCGATCGTGAATCATTAAAGCGAGTCGAAACATTTCAATATTACCCAGGACATTATGGACATAAAGTACGGGAAACAATCGAGGAATTATTTATTATAATGTTGCAGGTATTAAGCGATAGGCATATTAGTCCTGGTTTTTCACGGTATATTTTAGTCTTTATCTGCCCGGAACGAATTAACCTTATAATGTATTTTTTCTATAGGGCGACAGAACAAATGATGACATATAAACCTGCAGAGCACCAAGAAACATCAAGCGTTGCGCCATTGTTGCAGTTTTTTGAGTTGGTGCATATTGGTGATACAATACAATCGATGAGTCAAGTTTATTTTGACAAAGAAATGGTAGGTATTGTGTACAAGGAGTTGTGCCTGATTTTAATATTTGAATGCAGGCACCGCATATTGATCGAACCGACTTTTTGAACGGCGTTGTTCGAGAAAAGAAACGTTTTGAGAATGCACTAGATGATGCTGTGGCGGCTGGTCTAAATGCCGGGACGGAGGTACTTATGAATCAAGTAAGGGATTTGGACTTCCTTTGTACCAACGACAATGTTGATTTTGGTCCTTTTCTTACTATAAGGTCGAGCACATCATTCTAACTCGAACTGCTCCGCGGGAGTACTGTCCCCAGGAAGGCACCGCGCTAGAATTGGGACCTACGAAAGGTTGTCAAGAATCAATCTCTTGTCTGGAAATGCATTGTCGATTGATGCGTGGTAGCACGAGTAAAGACGTTCTCGAAGTTTTCTATCAGGAGGTGGGGATTCGCCTCCATGCGTAAGACAAGCTTTTCACATAAATTGCGGCTTTTTACTAATTGGTAATGCGTAGAATCATCCAAAAACATTTGAAACGACAAATCATTTCGTTAGAGGGTGGATTCCAGGTGATTGCGGACCTTAACGCATACCATAATTTCGTATCGTCTTTAAAAATACCACAAGTCACAAGTGATTTTTCAAACCTTAAGATGCTCGGACACGTTTTCATTGTATCGGATGCAAAAGACCTGGCGCAGATTGTACGAGACGTTACGCGGTACGGTGGTTCTTTCCGTCCCGAGGTGAGCATTCCCCCAGCTTAGTGACACTTTTATATATAAACTTATTTAAAAATGCAGGACATCTATGAATTCATTCAGCGGAGAAGCGACTGGAAAAAGATCGAGAAAACCGTGGACAAGACAATGTACAATCTTAGCTTCAAGGAGGATTGTACCATCTCTTGAGATAAAGACTGGCAGTTGTGGTCTTCATCACATCTCCGATTAGCTAGGTCTGCCTCATCCCCTACCTTTATTATCCACAGCTGCTCGTTAACTGGATACTAGACCCTAAAACGCCGTGATTATTCCTTGGACCATACATCACTGCCGCCTCGATATAATTATTAAATGGTAATCATATTACTATGCATAAGTTTGTATGATAAATTTGAATATATGCGCTTTGCTGTGCAAAAGAACTGATAGTTTTGGGATGTTCGAGTCGAAAAAGTCACCACAGTATTGATTGTCGGTCTAAATGCTTTCCTAGACCTATTTTGTACTGAAGAACATGAAAGGACTTTTTGAATTCGGTTATCCAGGTGGCGGCCTGTAACTGCTGTGACTTTTTGCATCCCTGCTCCGTCACAGTCACTACTCTTCAGCCTCCTCTTGTTCCTGCCCTGGTAGCGGCTACCTCATGGTAAATGTGGATTCGTTCATGGAGATGTATATTTTAGATCGATTGAACATCCGGGTTGAACGATTCTATAGACATATACCTGAAATCATCCTGGATATCTACAGTGCCATTTGGGTAAATCTTATCTTCAATTTATGACTGGATGTTTTGAATCTGTGTGCCCTAACTCCTTACTTGTTCCCACATATAGGCTTTATCACAGTCTGATATGTTGCGTTGGGCATTCGGGAGATTCTTGTTACTGGTAGTTGATCTCGTTCGAGACACAATCCTCTTTCTTGCCTATATTTTTCATTTCGATCCGCCCACGTTCAATGCGCTGCGACACTATATCTGCGCCTATATGGACGTAAGTTTACCGTATAGAGTTATATTGTTTAGTACCTCTACTAATTTATATTAAAACAGCCCGTGGCGGACGCTGAACACAAGCAACTGTCTCTACAGCTGTCTAGCCTCCAACTAATCGTAGCGCAACTGAGGGACGATAAGATGCGTCTCGTTAGACTGAACCAACACCTGCGTCATCAAGTGGGTTCAATGGGAGATAAAGCTCTTCACACTCAAAAGGCGTTAACTGCAGAAAGGCACACTACCCGCCAACTGTTGCTTGGAATACTAGCGTGTCGGCATAAGACGCTAGCTTCTACCCCTTTGAAGGAGGTATCTCAGGTTCCTCTCATTGTCGTGACCAAGCTCCAGCCTGCTGGAATTCCTCAAGAGAGCGTCGATCAAGAACGGTTACAAGCTGCAGAACACTTGTGTTCCCGACTACTGGTAGAACTACTCGGTCATCGTCGTTCGATGAAGGCTGCTAATGCTGCTTTAGCCACCATGACTTCTGAACTGAAATCATTGCAGCATGCTCTGGACCACCAGAGAACTATCTCTCCGAGTCTGCTTCTAGTTGAGCTGCTCACTATACGAAAGCAAGCTCGGATGATATATTCCGAGAATCAGGTTAAAGCTCGTTTGGCATTCATGCTTGTTCAAACCCATTATCAAAAACGGAAAGTTATGGAGTTACAACATGAGCGTTTTACGCGGGATATTTTGGTTCAATTGCTTCTTTTTCGAAAACAGCTATCTCTTAGTCGTCCCTTAGCACGTGGATTGGGTGGTTCCGCTGGCTCCCCAGTAATAGTTCCCATTTCTGATCCTGGCGGGGAGCTTGAATCGCTCCGGCTTTCTGAAGCTCAAGTTCGTGCAGAAAAGGACAGTCTTGCAAACTCCCTTGAGAATATTCTCCGAGAGTTAGATTTTCTTAAACCCTTTAAATCTGCCCCAGAGACTCCACCTGTTACTGAACTTGTTTTGGCACTGGCTTTCGCTTGGAAGTCGCTGCGTAGACCAAAACCGGACGTCTCTCAGCGAACGGTTCCTGGTGTTAAACATAGCAGCAATGCGGGACACCAGCTCCTTCCTGTAGGTGTAGCCGC
Source organism: Hysterangium stoloniferum (assembly GCA_015178975.1). Classification (NCBI taxonomy): domain Eukaryota; kingdom Fungi; phylum Basidiomycota; class Agaricomycetes; order Hysterangiales; family Hysterangiaceae; genus Hysterangium; species Hysterangium stoloniferum. The sequence goes on along the minus strand of WHVD01000091.1, from coordinate 206,652 downwards.
CGACTCTGTCCGCGCTCGAGCATTTAGACTAGGTTTACCTGTGAATATGTCTGCTACTATGCGACCCACAACCAGACCAACATCGTATGTATATCGTCTATTAACCGCTATCTTACTTCATTAACGATCTTTAACTACCAGGGCCATAGCAAAGAATAACACCGAGCCGTATCCCACAGCTGATGCCAATGTCTTCCAAATTCGTAGTCAGAATCAGCTCAACTCGACCAATGATAGTTCCCACAGCAAACCGATCTCACATTGCACAAATCCTGCTCTGGTGCCGCCACCTGAGATACCACCAGGCGTGATGATTGGTCCAAGTCCTACACATCCCCACCAACCCACCAGTCAGAGCCAGAACATTAACGACACGTTTCCCATCCCGTCACATGATTTTCTCAAGCACAACCCAGCGGCGTATCCAGGTGTGAGACTTCCGCCCATTGGAGCGCCACCTCTGTATCGTGATAATGCCTGGCCGCCACCCGTAGGTGCGCATGCCATGTTTCCAGGACCAGCATCGGCGACATTCAACCTTGGCCTTGACCGCGACACAATCCGTCCATCACCTGTAGGTGCGCCCTCTCATTACAGCACTATTGTTTCTCCTATGTCCTATTCCCACCCTCATTTGCCTCGAGAGTTTTGGAAACATGATTGACTTCATACTTAGCTTGTAATAACCCATGCATTCTCCTTTCTGAAAATATATGCCTCTCTTTCTCTCTCTCGTTATGCATTCATGTATTTTGCATTGGTTCATTTTCGACATGTCATATTTCTATACCTTTCTCAGGATAAACACGTCATTTGCGATACAGTAGATCATGTCATATCATACATGAGATTTTTTATTTTACATTCGACCAAAATAAAACAAATTAATGACCATCGCCTTGTCCGCCTTCCATCTCAACATCTCCTGTAGAAGACGCGGCATCATCCTCATCGCGGTCTTCGTTGAGACCTCTCGCCGGTTCAGGAGCAGCAGCAGCAGCAGGTGGGAAGAGGATTGACCCTTTTGACTTCCATGCTTGTGCCATTTGCAAGAACTTGAATGTACTGGGGTTTGACTCGCGCAAGTCGTCTGGGAATACCATCTCCCACACTGTAAACTCGTCATTAGTGATAAAGCACAGCATCGAAACTGCAGATGAAAGTATACCTTCTTCCTGGTTGTATTCATCGATCTGTCTGCGGACTTTCTTAGGTGTGGGCATCAACGCTTGCACCTTCAGAACATCTTCCTCCGTGCCGTTTTCTTCTTCGAACGACTTCCAGGCGAGAAGTACATCCTGGCGCTAAGACGGAATAACCAGAATCAGTGTTTGCTCGTGTTATCAATGCAACTCTACATACCGCTTTCTTCAGCCTCGTCACCTCTTCATCCAAATTACGGTCATTCGCTCTAGTCGTCTCCTCCTTAAGGGCTTTGTAGCCCCTCTCGAAGATCACTCTGGCACGCACAGGATCACCAGGCTCCATGGGCACATTCTCTTCGTCCTCTTCCACATTCTCTTCTTCCTCCACTTGCGCCGCCCGAATTGGCGCTGCTTCAAACAACGCATACGATACCCAGACCTTCCAGTGACCACTCCGTTCGACCAAACGCTCATACAGCGCCCTGGCACGTTCCCGCTCGCCTTCGTCAACCTCAAAGTCGATGTAACTCTTCCACAGCAGTTCGGGCATTGAAAGGCCTTGGGGCTGGGAGAGTGCCAGCTCGTATATGGCACGCGTACGAGGAAGATCTTGAAGTGTCGTTTCGAGCTCTGCGAATTTTATCCATGCCGGAGCGTTTGTTGCGTCATACTGTCAGCAGGAAGTTAGATATACGGACGTTGATGGCTGCAAAATTTTACATACTTCGAGATATTTTTCATAAAGGGTCCGGACGCGATCGAACTCGCGAAGCTCAACTTCAAGATCGATATAGCCTTGGAAGAGCTTGGGTTTCGCACATAATCCGATACCTGCCCCAAGAACTTTCCTGGCCTCCGGAAGGCGTAACCGTCTGACTTCAAATCGTGCGAATAGTAACCAGAGCTTGGCAAAAGTGAAGCTTTTGTGCGGCACGACTTTTAATGCAGTTTGGTAGATCTGTCTTGTTCGCTCATAGTCCTAATTGATTGAAGGTAAGAAACCTGAACAAACGGTATATGTACGGCATACCTTAGTCTCGATCTCTTCAAACAAAGCATAATCCAACCAAAGGAAAATATACCGCCTCCAATGGCGTTTCTCCTGTCCTGGTGGAACCTGTGCAACGGCACGTTCATAGACCTCTCTCACCCGTCCTGTCGCCGCGTCAACAGCAACGTCATCCTCGCCATCCTCAATAGCAGCACGTCGTGCGCTTTCTTCGAGACGTGCATAGTCAAACCATACATCATAATTCCGTGGGTCATGGGTGACTTCCTCGTCGTATTGGATTCGACGCTTGCCTAGTACAGTCGACTCAAGCGTAGAACGAGTACCGTGTTGCTTCTCGAACTTCGTGTAAGCCGCGTATAATGTGCTGGATTTGGTCCGCGGTAGGCGGGAGAGGGCGAACTAGGAATTGTAAAAAGGGCGTTAGGTCGAATGCAAAAGAGAATTCGTGTTGTGGAGAACGTACTTTGTAGATGATCCGTGCTCGTTCAAACTCTTTCAATCGTGTCTCCATCCTAGCAAATGCAGCAAAAACCGCCTGGCCCTTTTCGATCTGCTCTTCATCATCTCCGAAGAATTCCAAGGCGGCATTAAAAATTTCCCTTGCTTTATCAGGGCGCTGCCTATCCTCTTCAAACTTCCCCCATTTAACCCACACTCTTGGATCAGGTCTAACTCCCACCCAACGCTCGTAAATAGCGCTAGCGCGATCCAACTCGTTATATCGCTCCTCCATTTTAATATACGCCTGCCAGGCCTTGTCGTCTGGCTCCCACTTCATCCAGCGTTCGAACACCTGACGGGCACCAGGTACATTTTGGAGCAATTCTTCCAGATATACATACTTGTACCACAGCTGATCGATTCGCGGTAGTAATGTTACGGCGCGGTCGAATAGATTACGGGCGTGTTGGACGTTACGGGCTTTAAGCTCCATTTCTGTATAGCTAGGACAATGGGAGTTGGCTTATAATGCTATGCTTTTTAACGAGAAGCCTTAGTGCGTACCTTAACCATAGCTGAACACTACGTGCATCGACATCCAATGCTCGTTCGTAGACTGATCGAGAACGGTCGAATTCGCCTTGGCTTGCTTCCCACGAAGCATAAGATGTCCATTCTTTCAACTGAAAAGGGTATTAGATATAGTAGATCACTAGATAAATTCAATCCGGGGTGGCACTTACGCTGCCTCTGGTACGACGGATGCGTTCTTCAAACTCCTTCCGCTTACGCCCTCGATATTCATGAAGCTCCTCATAATCTTCGACTCGTTGCTTGGGAGCCTTGAACTGAGTTTCTTGACGTTCTTGAGCTTCACGCAGCAGTTGCTCTGCAGTGATCTATCAGATGGTCATGAGCTAAATTGGTGGACAGACACAAGGAAGGAGAAATTATACCTGAACGGCGGCAGGAGCGCGGTTTTTTACTCTGCAGTAATGTTGCTTGAAAATATGTGCCGTTGAAAGCAAGTCTGGTACATACCGTGGTGCTCGTCCATCCTGCATTTTTCGAAGTTACTAGTAAGGACCTTTTCAATAGGCGCTCGAGAGCGGACTTTGTTCGATTAGTGGAAAATATTTATCTTCTCTTATCCTCTAGTTGACATTCTCATCGAATTATTTGCCTGGGTAGCTTTGGAAAAAAAAATTGGATGCCTACATGAATTAGTTAAAATGTTTGGTCTGAAACGACGATTCTTTCCCCCTGAAGATAGTTTATCTTGAATCTGACCCATTGATTCACTTCGTTGAAATCCCCCGGATATCCGTGGCTAAGCTCTATAATATTATTATATATCTAAAATATTAGAACTTTTCCTATATCTTTTCAAATATTTTTGAAGCACTTCCTACTTGCGAGTCCGATTAGCTGATGACTAAGCCATTAAGTCTTAACAAGATGCCTGATGTACCTCTAGGCAATCATGTATTCGACCTCGAGTTCCATCCCAAAAGTTGCCATGTCTACGCAGGTCTGTGTCCGTTCTAAACGCTGCGTCGGTTGTGGTTAAGTTCACAGTTCAGGTCTCCTCACTGGAGAAATCAAGGCATTCGAATACGACAACAACGACGGCTCATGTAAACCAACCTTTAGCTTAAGGCCAACCAAAAGATCATGTAGAGGCCTTGCAGTGGATGTATCCGGAAATAAGCTGTGGAGTGTGTCAAAGGACAAGGCTATACAGTAAGTTTGGTACACATGCCTATATATATGTTTGGCTAATCTTCTTTCCTGGCAGTGTCATAGACACTAGCTCTGGAGAAATAACAGAGATAAGATCGGGAGCACACGAGTCAGATAGTTACTGCCATTTAACCAGTTTAATTTTAACTATGAATCCACAGTTCGGCAATAAATCGCGTTACACATTTATTACCCAACATGGTGGCTACGGGAGATGATGAAGGGGTTATCAAGGTGGGATATGTGTCTGCTGTGGAACAATCCACTAATCTTAACAGTGTAAAGCTGTGGGACCCTCGAAAATCCGAACAAATCCGCGAATATAAGCAGCATTTTGATTTTATCTCCGATTTTTTGTGGCTAGAAGACAAGCGTCAGCTAGTGGTTACAAGGCAAGTTGCTATGTATATTAGCCTTTGATTTCTAATGCTAACCCCTGTTTAGTGGGGACGGCACACTGTCTGTCATGGACGTACGATCAAGCAAACCAGAACCGATCGCACAATCAGAAGACCAAGAAGACGAACTTTTGTCCATTGTTGGAATAAAGGGGTACCTATCCCCGCAATAGAATTTCTATATTCTTTCTGATCGAAATACACACAGGAACACAAAATTCGTCGTCGGAACACAGCTCGGAATTCTATCCATATTCAATCGTAGCAAAGGCTGGGGTGACTGTGTCGATCGAATACCAGGGTTTGTCCTACACGGCTCTGTCAATGTTGGCAGTACATCCTAATAAACCTCCAGACATCCCTCGTCGATAGACGCACTATGCGCATTAACACAGGATGTCATCCTCACGGGATCTTCCGATGGTCTTGTTCGCGCAGTGCAAATATTCCCTACTAAATTCCTGGGGATCATAGCCGACCACGGAGATTTCCCTATCGAACGTATGAAGCTCGATCGCCAATCTAAATGGCTGGGGAGCGCAAGTCATGATGAAGTGCTCAAATTGACTGACGTCGGGGATGCCCTGGAAGAAAGCGATGATGAAAAAACTGGAGAGGGTAGCCAGGAGGACTCCATGGACGCCCATAGTGACAATGGAGGAGGTGAAGCTGGACTTCGAGATATGGTCGCTCCTGCTAAGCAGGGGCAAGTTGTCGCGGAGGGACCAGAGGAAAATTCTGACGAGCCGGACTCAGAGGATGAAGTCACACAGAAGAAGAAACGACGTAAGAAAAATAAAGATAATATGGGCACTCGAAAGAAACACAATAATACGGAAGCGGCATCGTTCTTCTCTGAATTATGATTACTCTACATGAATTTAATACATACAGTATCAATTGCTATATATGCGTGCCGAATCTCAACTCAAGAAAGCTGATCAAACTGGATGCGAGGAAATATGAGGGATGTGTAGGTGCGCGATGCTAAGAAATGGAGGGTATTAATATGCATTGGTTATTGTTCTGATGGTAAGCTCCTCCTGGGGCTAAACGAACAGTGTGGCGTCCAAGCCATACGACCAGTCTAGGACCACAATATTATGATCATATGACGTGCTAGATGTCAGGCTTATAAGAATTCTGCCCAGGAAACAAACAAGAGAGGATCATACCTGACGATATGCGAGGCATCGAACCGAACGTCAAAAACGTGGCTGTGGTGCACATTCTTGAATTCACGTATGAGTTTACCCGCACGTATATCCCAAAGTTTGACAGTCTTATCGTAGCTGCCGCTTACAAGATGGCCAGTCCGGGGATTGAAAGACAAAGCCCGCACAAGGTCTTCGTGTCCTTGGAGCGTAAACAAGCACTGACCAGTGGAAACAGACCATACTCGAATGTTCTTATCTTTCGAGCCCGAGCATATATAATCACCCTGTGCTGTCGATATGAAATAACTGCGACAATTCCAAAATATGTCACAAACCTTGAATTCAATACATGCTAAGCCTATACCGTGCCCTCCAAAAGATCTCACTTTGGAACGGGTTGCTATATCCCATAGGATCATGCCCCCGTCACCGCTAGCGCTCACAATCTTGCCGTCTTGAAGGCCGACAGCGTTAACGGGTCCATCATGCCCCTGGAAAGCGCAGTACGGGTCAAGCGTTACCCGATCCCATACACGAACTACGGTGTCTTTGGAACTATAGCAGGCAGTACTGAGGAAAAGTATCAGATGTTAGACGGAATGCCACTCACCAGCTAACAATCCACTGCTTATCAAAGCAAAGATCCAACACGCCACTCTGATGACCCGTCAAAGTCTTCCGCACTTCTCGTTTCGTCAAATCCCACACCAGAATCTTTCGATCGCTTGACCCAGAAACCATGAACCCGGTTGAGTCGAATTTCAAACACAACACACTTCCTTCGTGACCCCGCAGTGTGTTCTTCAACTTTCCTGTTCGAAGGGACCATATTTTGATTGTTCGGTCTCGAGAACCGCTGATGATCTTGTGCGCATCGAAGTCGAGGCAGTAGACGCTGTCGCGGTGGCCGGTAAGCCTCATCAACCGTGGCTCTGTGCCTACAGTCGCATCCGGATTGTCCGAGGAAGAGACATGGGATGAGGACCCACATACTCTCCTCTCTATCTCATGACGTGCTTTATACATTGTCATCCAGTCTAATGCTAGCGGTGAGATTGTGGGGAACGGGTTTAATCCACCTATAACGGGAGATGACGACACCATCGTGTTCATCGAGGAGAGGCTTAGTCTATGTAATGTTCCACTACTGAGAGGACTTGGACTGTGTGGAGAGCTTAAATTTCCAGGAGAAGATGGGGATTGCCGCCTGCGGACAAGATTCAGGGCATTATCGACCTCGTCGCGGAAAGATGCCGCAACGGAAATGATGCTATTGGTACGCATAGTGCGCCAAGTTGGGGGACGCCCTGCCATAATGCGCTGTTGAGCTAGTTCATTGTTGATCTCCCATCCAGCAACGCGAAACAATGAGCGCCAAATTAGAGGATCGGATGCAAGGCGGCACCAGTTTCGAGAGACACGAAGACATATCAAAACAGTCGGAAGGTCTGCGAAAATTAGGATGTGTAGTGCAATTTCAGGGGGGAGAGAAGAAATTAGGTCTAAAGAAACTAAATTTAAAGAAATAATTTGCATAGAAAATGAGGCAACGAACCGATGGTTTTGGGGTCATCCACAAAGCATGCCTCATCATCTAGTAATTCCCCTTCCTCACCATCGAGAGGATAGTCACCATACGGCTCAAAATCATTTGCCTTTGTTTTTCCCTTTCCCTTTGCCATCCGCTTCAATCGAATGGTAGCTTCCCTGGTTGGAGAAGTAAGGGCTGTCAATAGTCGTGGAAGAATCCGTTTGCTTCCTGACTTCGTGGATGATGTATTATTCAAGTTAGGTTCTGAGCCTTGTAACAAAGGCGGCGTAAAGTATGCTAAGGACGAAGAAGACGTTGGAACAGATTCAGGCGTAACTGTCCGAGACGATCCACCCGGAAGTGCAACTGTGGGGGTGTGCGGGGTGGCGGGTAATGATGGGGCAGAGATTACACTGTAATCGATACTGCGTGTTAGAGAACTTGAACGAGAAATGGACACTTCTGTAGACTTCATGGCTTTCGTAGGCGAAAAAGAGGATCCAAGGACGGTATCAATTAATTTTGAGAGCTTTCCAACACCACGTCGGGCATCTTGTCCCTCAGTTAAGGAACGTACGTGCTTTGTCAGAAGACGACTTGTAGAAGATGATGCGGCACGTTGAGAAGTCTGATAACATAAATCTGAAAGGTCGAGAGGGTTGAGATTAGATATAGTCGGTGTAGAACGGGATTGAATAGAGGCTCGAATTAGCTGTCGCGGCCCTGAGAAAGGACGAGACTTCAGCTCGTCATTCGAAATGGGTGATTGCTTCATGTGAAAGGTGCGGTTTCTGGTACCAGTCTATAGTCCTATGCAGCATCTATCAGATACATGTCTGGAACCAATTAGTTGACAGGAAATAACTCGCAATTGGGCAGCTGTCCAAATGAATCAGCCGTTACTCTAGCTTTGGCGCAACCCTGCCTCTTGGGCTAGGAATCCCAAACTTCCTTTGAGAGAACAGCTTAGTATGATATATGAGAATGAAACTGGCTATCAAATGATATACAGATAATGTCTCGGAATATTTGGCACGAGTGTAATAGGGTTGGAAGAGTGCCAGGTGATGACCTCACAGGAGTGACAGACAGTCACAAGTCAAGTCACTCCGAAGTCTTCTAGTGAAGTAAATCTAATGGACTAACTAAAGGCAGGACTTCCTATCTTACTAAAATGCCTATGTTTCTGAGTAAATGAAATTAGGAATTATAAAAGTAGAAGCGATTGACTCCTCCATCATCTCCAGGTATGCCCCTTACAAAAAGATCCCAGGACAAACACACAGTTCATAGAACGACCTGATGGATTGCCACAGCCACAAAATACATTCTTTTCAATCCAGTACTTTTATTAGGTCAATTTGTTGAAGCGATGAAGGCACGTTTATACTCGTCATCAGAACTGAAAGCACCGATTATAAACCGTACCCCAAGTTTCTTTCTGATGATAGATGATCCATATGTGATGGAAATGCCTCTGCCGCCAATAAGCGAAAAACGGATGCAGAGCAAGTCGATAGATAGGAAAATAACCACAGTCTTGTGATGGTGATGGCGGTTTACTCTTTCTCGAGCTTATTTGCGCCTTTTCCTTATCAGAAATAGCGCCCCTTTCGTCACATGCCACGGAGCTCGTTTCTTCCTGCCATGTCAAACTCCCAAAAGATCTCTGGCTTGTCTAATGCTAACACAAAGGCAAAGACCGTTTCAGTAGTTCGCACGCGCGCCTGTCTTCCGTTGAATTGACTATTTACACATAATCCTGCCCACTTATAGTATGATTTTCCGGAGTTCTTCAGTTCTATCAAGACTTCGTCACGTATGCGAATGCCAAACCCGCACTAATAGTAATGGTATGTCCTTACTGCGCCTCGTCGTTATGCTGCCCATAATAGATGCAAAGCCTCCGAATGTGATCCTTACCTCATTATAATATGATATACGCGTTGCCTCTCCCGATGTGGCTACTAGATCCTATATAAGGGTCTTGCACCACCCGAAATATGTCAGGTTCCCAGGGCTCATTTTGCGATCAGTCACTTGACCTAGGGAGGATCCAGTTTCATCCTTGGTATGTCCCATGGATCCAGGGTGATTCCGACCCACGGATTATCCTCATTTCCTTAAATGCAGTCCCACAATACGTTAAACGGAAGTTCATCGCTTAACCTGCAAATGCACGGCGCACTGCCACGATCCAACATAATCAGTTCGTTGCCATTGCAAAGACACTGAAATATTATGTATTGTAAGTATGTTCTTTAACTTGTATATCTATCTATTTAGGCTGTACAGTAATCAGGTCTTTTTCATTTACTCCTCAAATCAATGAATCAATCACCGACTGTATTATAGTCATCCCACCTTTTGAGGATCCCCGCACCGTATTGTCAAGTTAATCAACGCCCTTTGAAGGGTTGAGGATTTTGAAGCAAGCAACAATACGACTGTCTCTCCAGATATATGTAAGAATATCTCAAGCCGTGCATAGCATCTGTCAGTACGCTAGCTTTATCACATGCTTAACCAAGTCGATATCCATCAGAAAGAGCATCGCAAAATGCGCGCCACCCACTTACCATTATATGAGTCACCGCAACCACCTCACCTTACTTGCACAGGCAATATTGTCCAAAGCTGGTCTCATTTTTTCAAAAATAATTGAGACAAGCTTAGGCGTCTATCAAGTATAGGACAATATTTAATTAAGATTGTTCATAGTTCCTTCACGTTATTGCTTCAAACCATCCATGTCGCTCCCTTCCTACTCTCCCTCGCAAGATCTCCCCTCGGACGGTCAAGAGCTTAAACATTCTCCACACGAGGACTTCAATTTGACTCTTTCGTATGGAACTGTCGGAGCATCAGATCTCACAAGCGAGGGGACGAACACGCAACTTGCTCCTCCTCCGCACCATGATGCTAAATGTGTGACGTCCGCTCTTCTTCCGGGCTGTGATCAGACTAAAGGTCTTTCCTCTGCAGTCCTATATCCCGATTGCTTTTCGCACAGTCCCCATAGCAGCTCTGGAAGATCATCCCCCAATGGTTCGACATTCTCCATGTATGAACCTTATAATAATAGTAGGTGTTGCATTTGAATCGGAATTTTCAGCCTTTTGAAACGTCTCTTTGCAGTAAATGATACTGTAGCTAGCGGCTCAGTGTATCAATCTCCGTCGCCATCCAATTTAAGTATTCAAATTGTTCGTTAGCTTGACTATTCCTTGATAAAAGCCTAATCCGTAATACATTCCAGCCCGACTACACCGAGAAAATCAATACCCAGGAGCCTTTGTATCATTTGAATCCCGCCACCATGGAAATAGACAGCTCGCCACTCAACCCTTCACTGGCTCTTGACTATTCTCTAAACAGGGTTTATGCTGCTGGTTTTTTTCCGTCTGAAGCTTTCGGAGCATCAAATCCCTCAGATGAAGGGGCGGAGATACAACTTGCTCAACTTCCGCAACTTGATTTTAATTGTGTGACCTTCACTCTTCTTCCGGGCTGTGGTTAACTAACGGTCTTTCCTCTGCAGTCCTGCACCCCTGTTACCGTTCTCGCAACAACTCCGACGTGTCGTCGTCCGGAGGTTCGACCTTCTCCATGAGCGACTCCTATGAGAGCAGTCCATCTCCCATGTCAGATATCCGTGAGGACAATGATGCCTTCCCCTGGAGTGAACTCCCTGGAAGCGGTATGTGTTGCATGTCACGCGGCCGAGATTTTCAGCCTTTTACGCCGTTTTTGTGGGCTAAATGATCCTGCAGCTAGCGCCTCAACACATCAACTTCCGGCACCGCCCAATCTGACAATTGAATTTGTATGTTGGCTTGATTGTTTCTTGATAAGATAACATATAATATATTTCAGCCCGACCATACCGAGACAGTCAGCACCCAGAAACATCGGTATGATCGGATACCCGCCTCCACAAAAACAATACTCCAGTACATTCAGGAGGTTACGAAACAAGATCAACAGTGGCTGAACTGTCAGTTCAATGGGTGTAATTTTTCATGTAAAGAACCTCAGTCTATCTTCCGGCACATGGAAAAGCGACATTTCAAAGGAATAAAGCTCTACGAATGTGTCTCCTGGTCAGTAATCATTAGAGTTGAAAGCATTTAGTCTAAACAATGGTATGCTTCAGTCACCAGCAGTTCGTGTCTGAAGCGAGTGCGAAGCGTCACCAAGCGTGTCAGACAAAAAAATACAGATGTTCCATATGGTGAGCGAAATAAGCCTCTTATTCCAAACCGCGTTTACTTAGGGAAGATGAAGTCATAGATCATACGCTCGGGAAGATTATCAGCGGTGGCATGAGAAAAAGCACCAATTGTAATCCAATAAATTTTCTTTGCGCTGTGCTTCCATATACCCATGCTATCCTTTATCGTGTTGCACGTAGTCACATTGGCATTTATGTACTAATGTGAAAATATTCTATGCAGAATGAAATCCCGGTCCAAATGTGCATCTCATGTCAGTTCAATTAGTAATATTAGCTTTGCAATTACCCCCATCCAAAGAAGATATAAACTAAAAACTGCAGTATATATGCTCGATCTTCATCGTAGAAATAGATCTAATGAAAACCGAGGTGACGAACTGTGCTATTGAGACGGCCTGGCATCACAAGCGACCAAGCTTTCAGGAGGGTTGGCTTGAATAGCCTCTTCTAAATTAATAGACTTTTCTCTAGGGAATACATTGCTTCTCCTTCCTCGACATTCTTTAATAATTTTCCGCATTAAACCTTTCTCAGACGTATCCGTTTGCCACGGAGATTCAGATAATTCTCTGGTAGAAACAAATGGATTCGAAAATCAAATTTCATAGCTTGTGCTACGCGATGAACGTTCCACAATAATCGTCACCGCCGTGTACTCTGTCCAATAACCTAGTTTATACCCGTCATGCTTTGCATCGGATGATAAGACACCGCTCCCCAAAGTAGAACACCTTTCTGATGGTACATTGAGGGTATGGCAGGGCCGTCGACAGACAAAGCGATGAAGCTAGATCAGAATTATCCATTATCCACCGTGAAGTGTTGATATGAGGACGATCTCGTCATTATCCCTTAGAACGTAGTCACCCTCCCCCTCAATTTCCCAATCAGTATCGTTGATTAGGACGAGAATGCCTGGCCGACTGCGATAGGGTCAGCCCTCCAATATATCATACACAGAGAGATTTCAAATTGAAAGTACTGACACGCTGTCCCCATCCATGAATAATTCTTCTCTTTCCTTCAACAAATTCTGCTTCAGCCAATTCAGTAAAAATGTCACATTAGCTGGACGCTGTGTAGGATCGAAGCTCCCATCCGTAGATTTATTCAGATTTTGGGGTATATATGAAGGTAACGAAACAGTATGTAATCGCTGATTTGAAAATAGTAGTTCGAGTCCTCCGCCAAACTCGACGTTGAGGGTGAGTTGGCTAGTCATAACGTGGTTGGTTACATAATATGATAGTCATGTGCGTCAAGGTACAGACAAGCTCCCTGACGTCACTAGATTCAGACTAACTACGTACCATCATGCCATTACCAGAAGAGCTAGCTATCGATGCAAATCATCCAGCCGTTAGAGAGTACTTGACTCTAGTAAGGTAACCACCTGTGCATATGCAAAGATCTATCACTTTGTCTAATGAATTGTCTCAAGGCTGCAGGTTCTAACACCGCTATCGGTTCTCATAAATATAGCAACGGTTACAGTCACGACCTTCCTTATTTCTCCTGGAATTGGTTCCATATCAAAAATACACCCTACGCCGATATCACCCTCGCCTAATTTATTGGGAATATATTTTTTGGTCCTTTTTGCTACTGAGATTGGATATTGTATTCTGTTGGTAATGGCCTCAAAAGATGAGACTAAGGTGGATAGTAACTTGTGAATGTATATCCGTTGCTCATACGTCTTGGATATTTTAGAACACAATTATCAACGGAGTTGGATATTTCCTAATAGTAGCCAATTGGCTCATGGCTGGATGGGCCGTCGCATGGGTATATTGTTATTGTAACCCTCCCTCCCAGTATACTCATTGAAATAACCTTCAGGCACTTCAATTTTTCACGCTTTCTGTCGTCTTGCTATCACTCCTAACTGCGGTTCTCTTGTATTCTAATGTTGCTCTTCTTCTTTTCTACCCACCAACTAGGACACGGCCTGTGGATACTGCTCTCATTCATGGGCCTGTGCGTCTTTTCTTCATTTTACCCGCCACAGTACTCCTCCCCCAGGCGATATTGTGAGTCAAGTACTCAACTCGAACTGGTAGCAATTATTGATAACAAGATATCATTAGTATCATGCTAGGAAAGACATGGGATCCAAAGCACCCGGACGATGGAAGATATGCCAATTATCAGTGGGAGGGCTTTGCCGTCGTATGCGTGACGAATGTAAGGGTCTTTTCTTTTGTAGCAAAGCCGATTGGGCTAATTCGCCTTCAAGATTGTGGGTTTCCTAATCATCGTCCTTCGTCGTGATATTGCCTGGTGTCTCGGTCAAGTCTGGCTCAACATCTGCATACTGGTTGAAAGACCAAAAAGTGCCCCTGTTGAGGTATGTTTTCTTTTGAATCATGATTATCTCCCCTGCTAAGATCTGGTTTTCGCCGTGTTCTTTCAATAGGGTGCTGCAATAGCATTTGTAATCATTCAACCGGTTGCCTTAATTGTCGCAGCTTCCTTTAGGGCGTTCTACTATAGACGGCACCGTGAGGGCGCTATAGCACTTCCATCTGAGGAGGAAGAGGATCAAGAACGCAATGAAGAACACGGCCGGAATGTCGGTAGAGTATGGGGTTGATAATAGTAGATGACGATCAAATGGAAAAGAAAAAGAGAGATCTGCTGCCCGGTCTTACTCAGATTTTTTTGTAACTCTACCCCAGTTAGCACCATATAGTCGATTAACAATATAAATGGCGTTGACTTACTTAAGTGATGCAAGCGGCAAGACAAAATCTACGTCAGGCATCATTCAAAACGATGCTTGACATAGGTTTAGCCTTGCGGCTTGCGTCGGATAAGTAAGTCAACAAGTCGGCAACTTTGGCGGGATTGTTGGTATATCCAACAGCTTATGTTCCTCTAAAGTAGGGGGATGACAGGGCGCCACAACCCAATTGGGAGAAACTCATTCTCAACCCCGAATTCAAACCATTAGGGTTTCGAGGCAGTGAGAACATAAGTGCCTGAAACGCAAGAATCTGTAGTAAATGTCAGTGACACCTCCAGGCGCGTGGCATTTAGCGGACGGACGGAGTCTTATCACCCCAATACCCCATACATATCTAACTCCTGACTCAGAGAAAAGCCCGAAGTACCTACCTCGTACACTCTACACTCTTGTAACAGCGAGTCCTATACCTATATGCGGAGGATACGGACGATAGAAGGCATTTACCATCTACGAGCCAGGGGTAGGAGGTGTGCTGCCCTGAACAGTATCTGCAGACTAGTTGAAGTTCAGAGATCTCTGATTTGTTTCCATGTAGATGTGGTTACATGCCTTGGGATTGTTTTGTATTGTTTGTGTAGGCTGTAGTAGCATGCGTTGGGAGCAAGGCAACGAGTAGCACTCATCATAAGTCCGGAGATTCTTGGCCATGATTAACAAGGATACCAAGTCACTCAACAGAGCATTATGCTGAAGCTGGGGAGACCACAGCGCAGTAACTGTCCTGGGAGGCCTGCCAGAGGTTGTGGTATGGGAAGAAGAAACAATCGACTGAGCGCCAAAGGCAAGATGTAAAATGTGTCTTAGTCTGTTATTGTGTCCATTTGATTTGTCTTAAAAACGACACCTAGGAAACGAGTTAATATTGTCGGAGTTTGCTGCGCTCGGAATATATATAATTAATAAATGCATATTAAGATTATGGTGATCGTCCCATGGGAGCCATGGACATCGTAGAGACACCTCCCTAAGTCCTCTTTCGAGAAACGTTGCCCACCGTACCTTTATCCCTACCTTTCTTGGCAGCAAACGTACCAGGTGTGAGCGAAGAATATGCTCCATGGGATTTCCTTGGTCATGGATCTTCTTATTGCCAGACCTATTTCGCGACTTATGTATCTCCGCCACCGCGACTGCCTCCTTCATCTTCTGGCTTCGGGATTTAACTATTTGTGACTTGTTGAGGGAAATCAGCCATTGTATGTATTACCGAAGGTTCTCCATTAGCGAAGTGAATTCTAGTTTGTTTGTCACGTACGGCTACTGTAAGGATATACAATAGATGTATAGTTTGAACAGCGCACCTTCTGTAAAAGCAACCGTCGTCAAGCATGCTGTCGAGCCTTTGGAGGATTCAATTTTTGCAACGTACGAACTAGTATATTTAAACAGCGCGCCTTCTGTAAAAGCAACCATCGTCAAGCATGCTGTCGAGCCTTCGGAGGATTCAATTTTCGCAACGTACGAACTAGTATATACAGCCCTCACCTAATGATCTACAGCATCATTCTCATGGACGCATTCACAAGGGCTCCAGACTTACAAGGCCTGCATGATGTTTCAATATACCTGGAGGATCATCCGTAGTAGAATCCGCAGGTCAACCGATGTTTCCCTGCGAGAGTCAAGACAGTGTGTAGGCTATTATCCAATGTCAACCGATTTGCATCAAATAATTGATAGTTCACACTTACACACACTTGGTTGCAGTTGTTGCTTCAGCGGGCTTGGATGGTATATGGAAGTATAATAGTGAGCCAAATGACGATATTCTAACTGGAGTCGTTGGGTAGAAATAATGGCAAGGTATGTCGATTATCAATGTCGCTGGAAAAACCACCGTCATTTTTTTCAAGTACTGCCAAAAAAATCACTGGAACATAACTCGGACCTGGTAGCCTCAGGCGCCAAACTTGTTCGTTTATACGAGTGGAAGAAGTAGAAATACCCACTTGGCTCCATAGGTACTATTTTAATCGCCTTTTCCACTTCATTGGAGCGGGAATTATCGACAACTGCTTCATTGTTAGGTGAATAGTACCACGCTTCTTACAGGCATCCAGGTAAGATAGACAAAGAGGACAAAATACAATACTTGCCTTCCGTGACCAATAGCGAGAAAAATACCCCTCCCCTACATCTTTGACAGAATTCGCAATGCGTGCGCATTCCTCAAAGGTATTTGCCTCGCATAGAGGTTCACTGCCTGCACGCCTTGCAACGGTTCCCAGCACTGGTAACTACGGACTGGGGCTTGCCGCTTGTGAACGGTCAAGATCGCGTGGAATGCCCACTCCGGAACACGACTCCAACTCCGTCTCTTTGAGCAATGATTGCCGGTCCGACAGCGACAACTGGATCAGAACACATGGTGTATTTTCAGATTTAATCCTATAAGGGAACTGATTGTGGAGAGGTGGAGTGGTGAGCTGTCCTGTCATGGCACCCTTGGCATACCGGGTAGTATTTCATCCCGAAGGCTTAACCACTGCAGAGGAACCAGGGATTCTCATTTTCACCGAATGTACATTGAACATCTAGATGGAATGTAATAACACATGTTCACATTCAACCATGTAGCGAGAGGCAACTTGAGCTATGGCACTAAACTGCGGTGACTAACGGTGTTCGGTACCGGTCGGGTGAAAAAGAGGACATTGTGCGTAATTTTGGCTCATTTTGTAACCTTGATGGGAGTCTGGGCACGATTTGCAGTATTCCCTCACCCTTAGTAGCTAGTTAGTGATCGCAACTATTGGGCTACAAAGTATACGTCCCTCGTTGTCTTTCGTTTCCATACCGAACTGGTTTGAAGCTGGAATATAAAAATAATATCTTTGATATACGTGTTATATATCAAAAAGTATATATAACAGCTGAAGCTCTCAGCGCTCAGACAAACTGATTAACTAACCGGCCATAGGAGGGGATGTAACTTTTGAATTGTTGACCTCTGGTCTTGTAATGATGATTCGAAGGGACCCAACTTGAACAGTTGAAGTATGTATGGCATAAGCTCTGGCATGTCACTCCAATGGCCTAGACCTCCAATGGAGTCGCATAAAGGCCGGGGATGATTGAAAGGAACGGTGAAATCTTTACTACCCCAAATCTAATCGGTATACACAGGAAACTGTAGCAAGCGAATAAAAAAGTTAGGCTAGGTAATAAATCTGTACCAGATGTCAAAAATATGTGCTTCCTATACGCACATAACCTCTCAGCATTGACCACTCACTAACACGGTGTTACATTGTAAAAGGAGGATGTCTTTATCATGCACTCCACTGGCAGCATATACCAGAAACCAACGGGATTGCGCATGGAAGTTTATTGCTGTAGATCAGTATATAAACCATATAACAAAGAAGAACAAAGCGACAAAGGGAACTGATGATACAGTTCGGCTGCTGCTTTGCTGGGAAATACTAACTTAGGATTATATGCTCAAACTCTAAACACTGAGATGTATATATATTTAATGAGGGTGCTTGAAGCGCCAGTGCGCTTATGGTTCACCTTGCCTTGGTAGATACAAGCATCTACTACTGTGGTTATGGAGTAGAGTTACCACTAGGCTGCATGGGGTCGGAAGAAAATATGGAACAGGCGTACGCCTTTGGATGTGAGTGTCTATAATGGTGAAATGTGAAGAAATGGAGAAACCTAGAAAGTTTCTTCATTTAAAATGGGGCGGGGGACACAACAATTGTGAATGAGATTCCGTGAAGAACATTTGTAGTTTTCGACTTTTTTTGTTGTGTTGTAGGATAATAGCTTTTGGGCGAGAAAGTCTTGGCTAGTCGCTACATGTGCCCCCGAACATAGGGCAGATTTTTGAACTGTGTGTTGGCATGGAAAGGCACTGTTGCATCTTGGTGTTGCTACACTAGAGAGCACTATCCCACGCCGGACTCGTCAGTGTGGGACAAACATGCGCCTGCAATGGCATTTGCTCCCGTTGGCGTTGTTTGGTTTCTGATCAGTGTATTCCTGCACAACACAGGGAAAGGGCTATTATTTACAAATTCTAGGGAAGTCGAATACATACCAATGTTAATCTCTGTACAGCGCATGGAATTTTTGGATAACGACGGATCCAAATGTTCTAGATATTCGTCCTCCTTTGGATATGGACATGTGGCCTGTTGTCCGCTCCGTTATGCACTCATCTTTCGGCGGCCAGACATGATAAAATAGGGTGAAAAAAATCTTTATAGCCTACTAACCTTCGTGCCTGATTATTAGGTTGAGTCTGAAGTGCCTTTCAGCGCTAACTTTCCTGCACTTTTCCCACACATTCGGGCATCCAGTTTTTTCTCTTATGACTTATGACCAGCCTACCATGTGGCCAGCCTAAAGTATTTCCGGAAATTACGATTACAAATTTCCCAAACGATCTAAGCAACAATAACTTTATGGGCGCTTCCTAATATTTCCCTTCATTTTGGAGCCGCCAGGAAAGCTTGATTGTGTAAAAGAACTGACTAGGTCTTGAAGTCCGCTACTGGAAAACCGCTTTTCTTAAAATTTTTGGGAAAAGTTCATGTCACGCATCAAACCGGCTGAACATGTAATCGTAATAGTCCAGTATTTAGAGCAGTTCGGGGCAAAACTCCCTTTTTCAAACTTTGCTTGAACGAAGGATAAGTACTGAAAGTAAGTGAAGGTGGGATGAGGAATGAAAGGAACGGATAAGTAGCGAAAGTGGCAGACCCTAGGGAAAATGGACGGGGGTGAGCGCCGAAACGCATATTGGTTACCACTTGCCCGCTTCACTCATGCCAGCTCACACACAGTAACTGCCCTTCCGTCAAGCACACCCATCGGAGGTTAAGGCCATAATCCCACATCATTAGAGGCATGTAATATGGTATGAAGGGAGGAGAAATACGTTTGTTGTTTATGCTTCTGTCCATTTGTGAGTATGTTCAACAGGCTAAATTTCGCACCACTACTAATATCATTGAGAAGTCCGACGGCAGCATTGTTGAAGAACTTTTGAAAGGCTCATAAGGGTCCAGGACTGAGGCGGAATGGCTATCCCACCAATCGGACGTCTCAGCAAGACTATTTACGATATAGGCTCGCTACTCAGTCAACTAGTCCTCTTACCGGCCAAAAGTACGCCCCAACCTCCACCCACCAACCTACCTCAGTGAATACCATGGTCTAATACTATTTTGTCCACTAAAGCTTATATATTTCCATCAGATACCCTGAATAATGACAGAGAAGCTGGCCCATACTTACCGCTAATAAAGGTTGTCCAAAGATAGATCATGTCGTGTTTATCGGTAACGTTCGCCTCACCCTCGGGCTCGACTCGTTTACATGTTTGCCAGCCCAAGGAACGATTGTATGGCTTTGACGCTCCAAACGCATGAGAAGGGCTGTGATAATTTGGTGCGAAAGGGCTGTGATAGTTTGGTGCGAAGGAGGTGCGACTGATAAATGTAATTACTGTGATGTGTACGACGCTTGGAGAGGCACACGCGTAGTATATATATATGGAAGTACCAGGCTTACTGACAAATGTACATGTTTGCAACAATGTGGCAGTCATGCGTGCAACATATCCTGAAAGGGTAGAGAATAAAGCAAAACCCCGGTGCATACACTGATATAACCATAAAATGCATTATGTGACTTGGCAAGATCTAAAAGTGCTCACCAACACAAAACAGATTTCCAGTTTTGCTGAGAAGGTCCAAGAACGGCCTAGCCGTAGTAATAGAGCCTCCAGCGCCCGAGAGACGCTCGCGACGTCAACACCTCTCCAGTCCAGCCATGGCCATTAGGCCTTTCATGCATAAATCGGCCGCCCTTGTTCAAGTCAACACAGGGCTCGTCTTGTAACATTGTCTCTATCGTGGAGATGCTTCAGCCTATGCATTCTACTATGGCCCAACTTCGGCGACGCAGCCTGTTCAAGCATGTCCGGGGCGTATATTTGGAATGCACCCTAGGATCGAGATCGAAATCCTCGTACCAGGGTGGGAGACTAAAACCCATAACTTGTGGTCGGATCACTTCAAGACTGTTACGCGCATGCTCTACTGTATTCTTTAGCACAGTGCACTGGTCCACGGAAAGGAATGGAACTTGAAACTGTATACTCAAGATCGTCTTATACCATGCCACCCGCCCTCTCCGACTTCATTGGTTCAGAAAGCGGCCCAGGAGTGAAACTCTCCCCATTTTGTCATGACGCGGGTTC
Organism: Hysterangium stoloniferum; assembly: GCA_015178975.1. Lineage (NCBI taxonomy): Eukaryota > Fungi > Basidiomycota > Agaricomycetes > Hysterangiales > Hysterangiaceae > Hysterangium > Hysterangium stoloniferum. The sequence continues at coordinate 186,019 of WHVD01000091.1, read as the reverse complement.
AGAAAATGGAATTGAGCGCGACGTTCATATTGAAGTCAACCCATGATGTGACCATGGGTTTATTTTCCTGCATATTCCTATGCGTTTATGGACCGCTAGTTAAACCAGATAGTGATCTATATTTAGTTATGTTCAGATTATATTTTCACAATAAATTTTACTGACGCGTTAACCACTCCGCCTTGTGAGTTCCACAGGCAGTTACAGTCAACTCCCTCATAACCCATACCCCTTGGGATAGGCTCAGAAGTATGTGTTATGAGGGAGTATGGGTTATCAGGGAGGTATTAAAACCCGCTTAGCAAATTGGTTACTCCATAATTGTATGGGTTATGAGGGAGTATGGGTTATCTGGGGTATGGGTTATGAGGGAGTCGACTGTAGTATGTGTGATGTTATTGTAAATTGCCGATCCTCTTTTTAGTCTCCGACCCTAAGCAAATCTTATTCCCTTCTAATAACCCCCTGAAAAACATTATGCAATTTTGTTTGACTTACAACGAGTGTGGATATACATGACGTTGTGATATAAATGAACGTCGTATACATAGGAAATTTTGTGTATGGCACTCCTTCGTGAGAGATGGCGCGAGATGGGCGCGCCACATAGTGCGAAGGCAAGCGATAAGTTAAATCTTGCATCTCAAACGAATCAGCATGTTGACGAAGGTGGTTATATCAACAAATGTAACTCTGAGTGGTCGTTTAGCATATCATAAACCGGGTTTTCAAATGACTTTAACATGTTAGACTATCACACTACTTTACAAGCTATTCGAAAAAAATACACTCTTTTTAATGTTTCTCTTGCCTTCGGGGTGACAGGTTCACCTTGGTCCGTTATGACCGCAGTGACGACAGGGAAATGGAGGGCGGGGTTCCATGACTATTCCTGGAAAATGTTTAGCACGGTTAATCGTACAAAGACCTATTGGACATTCTTACCATAACCACATGTTGTGCAAGTGTCAGGGAAGGCTCTCTCCAGGAGGCGGATGGTGTCAGCTTCATGAAAACGCGGCATGAACTTCGCGCCCTTATCGTCCCAGTAATTAGCTGCCCGCTTGGGGATGAGCGCGTTTGCAACGAATAAGCCCGTCTGGGGGATAGGGCTCGTCGGTCGGGACGGGGGCAGCTCGATCTCGGCGGCGGCGGCGACGACCTCGGGGAATTCAACTTCAATAATCGAGGGGGTAGCGTTGATTTTGGGGCGGGGGTTTGTGTCGTTCGGCTGGGGTGCCTCCCTTTCGGATACGGAGTCAGGAGCGTCGAGAGGCACGGCGTGGGATACGTCCCTTTGGGACGTAGAGGCAGTAGCGTCGACTGTTGGCTTGTCGACAGATTGCACTTGAATATTCTCAATTTCCTCTTTCATGTCTGGGGAGTTTGAGCTCTGACTCAAATTGAGGGGCCTTTTATTCTTACAGACACTACTGAATAAATTAAGGCGAGAGGGGTTTTTCGGAACAGCTTACCAACCTTTCACAGAATTCCATACCAGAATTACATAAAGCATGTGGCAAAAAACACTGCGCCCCTAACTCAGCGGCGCCCAGTGCTTCCATTTAGGAATCGGGGAAACAACCGGTTAATGACCACCTTCAAATACTAACTAAAAAAGAACCTGTTAGAGCCTGCCATGACTGACTTCCATACAGTTAATTAGGTTCGATTGCGATTCATATTATTGACAGCACCCAATTGCGGTTATCCCATTATAATCCGGCAGTAAACATTTTTGAATATATTTTAACATGTTGTTTAGATCTACACCGTGAACGACTGCCCGTCATAATTTACCTCGATTCAGAAGCCCTCCATCACCAATGTACAGCCTGTCCAATCCGCTACGCAACTCGAGACCCAGCGGGATAGGTTTTCTCGTTTTATTGTCCACGAAGACATGTGTAAAATTACCGACCGCCGCGGGGCCATCACCGGGCGACTCAGCTGCAAAGACCGCCACCTCGTACACGACAGAACTCCTCCCCAATTTGTTGACACGCAATCCAAGAATGATATCTTGGGGAAATGCTAGAGGTCGAAAGTATTGACATGATGTAGCAACTGCCAGACCAATTGTGGAGGAGGTCAATGGATTTAGGCCACAATATTTGATCAGGTATGTGTTAATTATTGTATCGAAATAATGCTGGTAGATAGAGTTATTTACGTGTCCATACTGATCATTGTCTGACCTAAAATCTCAATATTAACTCAGGTGAAGAACGCAGAATGGGGTCTAATGGGGTTTTCAAGATTATGTACTAATTTTGACCTACCAGCGTGTTTTATGAGTTGTAACAAAACCATATGAAGCACAAGTTCTCGACTTCAGCTCTGTTATCGACATGTCGAGAAGGTTGATATTATTATCGGGACAATCAATTGTCACATCCGAAATTAAAAAATTACGTAATGCCGACCTCAATTCAGTTAGCCGCTGACAGGGTAAACCCCTGACATTGAAACCAATGTGCTTCACTGCGATCTTGTGAGTGTCTTAAGGTACATGTACAAGTAAAGCCGTGAACTGATTTTGAAAGGGTACATGTACAAGAGAAGCCGAGAAATGATTTTGAAAGTGCTCTTTTGCGTTGAAATATAAGCGAAGATTCTCCGACATCTATAAACATATACAAACATGGCATCTTAGATCGCCCATTTGGAGCGGGGTTTAAATTCAATCTATCTGTCACAGTGGTCGTGGGGATTGTTAATGAGGGTGGCGTCGGCGCCAGTGTTGCCTTTTCCGGTTGCCTTATACACGAATGAACTCAATTATTGTTATCACGTAATCGTTCGGAGGCTGAATACGATGAGGCTAGAACATGAGGCTAGAACAATTTGACGGTCACATTCGATTACCAGGGACAGGGCAGCCATTGGTCACCGACGAACATCAAGACAACTTTTAACCAACCGACACTAAAGGGATCTGAACACGGAATGTCAAAAACGTGCATCTTATGCCAACGCCTTCAGGCCGCCACTCCAAATGGCTCGTTTGTTCCCAAATAAGAAAACCACTTAAATGGTATCATGAAGCATTTATTTATTTTTCTTGGGAATATTAACTCACAATGAAAAATACCTGATAAGAATAAGAGAAAATATTTAATGATTGAATTATAATTATTTATTTATTTGAAATGTGACATCGTGACAACACTCTGTGACGGGGTGAACGCGCGTCCTAGCCAAGGCAAGTCGTCGACCTCTCAGTTTACACCTTCATCCGCGCATACCGCGTATACCGCGTCTTCCACCCTCTAAACGATTATGGAATGTCAATTTGCTCTCACAGGGAAGGGATATGTTATCATTGCAGCAGATACCACTGCGGCACGTTCCATAGTCAAAATGAAGCACGACGAAGACAAGATCAAAGCATTGGGTTCTCATCTCCTCATGTCATACTCTGGAGAGCCAGGTTGGTAGTATATCCTCTGGTTTTCAAGCATCTCTAAATTTACATGCTTGCCTTTTGTCAGGCGATACCGTTCAATTCGCTGAATATATAGAGCGCAATATTCGTCTGCACCAGATTCGTTACCTACACCCCCTCCGACCATCATCTGCCGCATCTTGGATTCGTAGGCAGCTAGCAGACTCCCTTCGCTCGCAATCGCCATACGCTGTCAATCTACTAATTGGTGGCTACGACGTTGCGACATCAGAGCCCCATCTTTATTGGATCGATTACCTTGGCACAATCGCCCATATTCCATTTGCGGCTCAAGGATATGGAAGCTATTTTGTTTTGAGCTTGCTCGATCGGTATGCTGTTTCAAGGACATTTATGATTGAAGTGCTAATATACATTAATAGGTACCACAACCCTGAAGCATCCCTAGAAGAAGGACTAGATACTTTGCGAAGGTGCATTGCAGAGGTGGAGAAGCGGTTGATTGTTGCCCTAGGGAAATTTAAAGTGAAGATTGTAGATAAGGACGGCGTGAGAGAGATCGAATTGTAGTTATTCAGTCATGAGCATAGGCCTAATACTATCGTAATATAAGCATTACAGAAGAAGAAGAAGGAAAACATGAAGGTTTATGAACAGTCACGGCAGAAAGTGTACTTGGTTGTGTGGCGTCACCAAGGACCACAAAAGACTTCGAACCCATCAGTTTTTTATCTATTACCACAAAATTTAGTTCAATTTTCTCTAAATAAACACTGGCAGATTCTAAGGGAACCGAAATGGAAGCACAATGCGCGTAAAGCTGAATTCGCCAAATGGTACGGAACGACAAACGGGCAGACTATCAAAACGGGGAAGGTAATGCAGCAGGACTAAAGATGAAGGAGTAAAACTAGTGGTGAAAAATGAGTGGGAACTCGCCATAACGTGAATGTAAGATGTCTTCGCCATTGCAATGAAATTTTTTGTTGTCCATTTGTATCCATTAGGGCTACGCCCCATTTCAGATTACATTTCATATGTGCTTCGACCTTTTCCCTCATCGCTCGTCGTTATCATCGCTTTTCATTGGTCATGGGGTGGGTGTCTCCTTGAGAGCGGTCGCAGTTGTGATAGTTGGTATGGAATGACTCGTTGAGTCAGTCGGGTCGATTCTGTTACTCTTGGCGTTCGTTGGTCCATTGGAACCTTCCCGTCCTGAATACATATCTGAGCAGTTCGGGACGGCGTTTTTCCCTGACAGGCCATGATGTTTGGCATCAGGCTACTCCCAGTTAGGGGAGTCTGTTGCTTGAAATGTAGGGTGTTGGTCGTCAGATTATACTCACCAAAGTCATGGATTCGCTCACGTTCATTGCATTCTACACAATGGCTACATTGCGAGGGACTTGCGCGTTGATCACGCCGATACGGACCGGAGCATTGGTCCACGTATTGTTTAGACAGACTGCGAAGTATGACCTTACGCGAGGAACTTGCTCTGTTGACATTGATTTGGCCCAAAACTGAGAAGAGGGAGATTGAATGGCCGCGAAGTACCCGAGAACAACCTAAGTTCTGGAGTTTAAAGATAAAACTAAACTGCTGTTAGCTTTGTCCCTTTGACATGCGACCAGAATCCACAGACCTTGGCAGACTCAAAGGTACGAAAAGTTCAGCAGGAGGTTGCAGTTTCCGTATTTATCGAAGTCCAAGTCCAACTTTATTAGGTACAAGTCAGATCAGTTCGCGAGCAATAACAGTACGGCTCACATGAAGAACATCTCGATGGTATTGCCAACGCTGGCAGAGACAGGTCCTGGGCCAAATCCAAGACTGCTCGCCGGTATCTAGGGGACAAAGATATTTAATAAGGTAATCAGAGGCAAAATTGAGCATACTTACACCGTCCCGGCGACTGCCCCGGAGACTAGTGCGAGTAGAGACATGATCATTGACGGCCCCAAGTTGTCCCGAAGGCCTCATCTTCAGAAGTCAAAGGACAGGATAGCAACTAAAGCTTAAGTTAACACAACGTAAAGAGTTATAGAATAACTCAACAAAGTAGTATTAAATATATGGACCGTGTTGATATACCGTCTGAGATGCGGTGTGAACTAGTCATGTAATATCGTTCAACCGTACCTGGAGAACCCTCAAGTAATTATGGGAGCTCCGTCTACATAATACGGAGTTCTTCTGTGTAAATGGTGTGAGTGGGAGAGAGCTTCATCTTAGAGTAGTGTCTGGGTGGCTGCATGGTTTAGTTAAAGGGTCGACGACTGATAGCCTGTTTTCTTCTGTTAGTCCAACAAAGCATGCTAGAAAGAGATAAAATCTTAGCAGGCTAAACAAATTTCAGGCTTGAGCGGACGAGAAGGTGGTGGAAGGGGTCACCGTAGTAGTTAGAAAATAGGACTGTCTTCGCGCGTCACCCCAAGATCAGTTCAGCCTAGATTGACAAGATGGCCCGCAAGCATTAACCTAGATATTTTCTCGAGTGGGTTTTATTTACATAAGGGGATACTATAGATGCTGGTTTTAGATGTTAGCTTCAGATGGCGGTTATCGATAACTAAAAATTTATAGTTAGGCTCAGTCACAAAAAAACACCATAGAATCAATCATGTCAATATTGGAGAAAAGTACAACTCAGAATATAATTTTAAAAGAAGTGAAGTTCTATAACAACTAGACTCGGTGAAAAAATGTGGAAAGTTGAAATAAAAAAGTGGGAATGTTTCAAGACGTCTAATGGAATCTGACGAGCGGAGCAGGCCTCCGTTCCGGGCCCCAGTCGGCACTGGGCGCCTACGCGTCGAGCGCGTTTTCTTGAGTTAATCCTCGCATCATGTCCGACCTTCCCGCCCTCTTCCTCGCCTCTTTGGCTCCTCAGACAAGAAAACAAGCAGAACAAAGTCTGTTAACATACAGCGTCCAGCCGTCCTTCCTACCACATCTTCTTATACTTGTCCTGGATGCATCGCACAACCAAGGCGTTAGATTGGCAGGAGCTGTATATTTCAAGAACACGATCAAGAAGAGGTGGTCAGATGTATGTCTCATTTTATTGTTCAGACATGAAGACACGTTGTCGTTCTTCAGCATCTCTTTCTGATGCGTATGGCTGATGTGGGTGCCAACAGGACTCAGAAGAAACCCCCATTTCGCCTGAGGACAAGGCAGTTATACGATCACAACTTGTTCCGGCCATGATTGCTCTTTCTTTGCCTGGAGATAAATCATTACGTGCGCAAGTAGCTGAATCGGTATCCGTTGTGGCCGAGCATGATTTCCCTCAGAATTGGCCCGAGTTAATTGATGTACGTTAGGATCATCTTGGTAGTCTTCTTCTAACATCTATCCTGCAGCAACTGGTTTCGTCCTTATCAATTTCTGATTATGGTGTATCATTGGGCGTTCTTGAAACTGCTCATTCGATTTTTAATCGATGGCGGTCAGCTATACGTTCAGACGACCTATACACAGTGATCAACTATGTTTTGAGCCGATTCGTTGAACCATTCGTTGGTTTTTTTCGTCAGACAGCCTCTGTTCTGTTGTCCAACCAAAATATTTCGAATGGAATGATTGTAGCCCAGTCGCAGACTGTCCTAATGTCTATCTTTTATGATCTGACATGTCAAGACCTTCCCCCACTTTTAGAAGATATTCATTCAGAATTTTTTGGTGCGTCCGATGGCAGTACTCCCGGTTGGTTCTTGCAGTTTTTGGCTTGGGATCCACCGGCATTGAGAGGAGATGTGAGTGCGCCATTGGTGGGTGTATCCAATTACACAATTCTAATTATGCAATGCATCAAGCCTGATGATACGACCCCTTCCGTGCCTTCACAATTAAAAACGGTGATTATGGAAATTGCTGAAGTGAGAAATCATGCCTCTGTATATTCTCGCAGATTATAACGACATATTAGCTTTATACTAATCGGTTTCCTGAACTTTTTACTACTGGTTCATCTATTGGACCATTCGTACAAGCTGTTTGGAGCTTGATAGGAGATGGCAAGCGTCCCAGCGTGGGGGACGATACGGTATGGCTCCGCTCTGCAACTTTATACCGTTGTGTCATTTAACGTATTCTGTTTCGAAGCTCGTCGCACAAGCTCTACGATTTTTGTCAACTGCTATCCGGTCTGGCCTATTTAAAGATTTATTTGGCAATAGGGAAACAATAAAGACCTTAGTGAATGGCGTAGTGGTACCAAGCGTTGAGTTACGAGGTTAGTGCATCGGCCTTGGACTCGTAATTTTTTTTTTGATTTGTGCAATATATAGACCACGAGACGGAGCAATTCGAAGATGATCCCTTGGAATATATCCGTGTTGATCTTTCGGTTCCCCAAACGTCTACTGGCGGAAGTAGTGAAGGCACAACACGACGCCACGCCGCTGCAGAAGTCTTACGATCATTGGTTGGTGCTGGATGGGAATCCGAAACCACAGAGTTTGTTTCCATATGGGTGTCAGAAGACTTGCAAGCATACAAAACCAATCCCGTCGAGAACTGGAAACGCAAGGACAGGGCAATTTTCTTGTTAACCGCAATTGCTTCGCGCGGTTCGACAAGCCAGGTTTGTGCATGGCAGTACGACGTAGATCCTATCAATTAATATAGACATTCGTAGCAAGGCGTTACTTCGACAAATGCGCTGGTTAAAGTTGTGGATTGGTTTGCAGAGAATGTCCTCGGTGATCTTCAAGCCGCACCGGGTTCTGTCCATCCGATTCTGCAAGTGGACGCTATCAGATATTTGTATACATTCCGAAATCAGGTGAGATTTCGGAAGAGACTCGCAATCGACGATAATAATACATTATGCATTCTAGCTAACGAAAGAGCAACTTGTCCAAGTCCTTCCATTGCTCGTTGCTCACCTCCGTTCGGACAACTACGTTTGCTACTCGTATGCCGCCATCACCATTGAGCGCATCCTTTTTATAAAGCAAGGATCAAGAATGTTGTATGTAATGTTTTATTAATAACCGTATAAGTAGAATTGATTGCTTACCGAAGGTGGAAATAGATTCGCTCAGGCTGACATACATGATGTAGCCAACGATATTTTAACTGCTCTGTTTGACAAAATCGAGAGTGGTGGAACCCCCGAAAAAGTCTCTGAGAATGACTATCTCATGAAATGTTCGCTTCTTAAACCGCAAATTTCTCGGTGTTGAGTATTGACTAACACTCCCCATTGGTCAGGTGCAATGAGGGTCATTATTACCGCACGACAATCCTTAACGCCAGTATACCAGCAAGTACTTGCACGCCTCGTTGGTATTCTATCTGTTATCCGTAAAAACCCAAGCAATCCAAATTTCGACCAATATTTGTTCGAAGGTATCTCATCATTGATTAGGTAAGCGAAGTAGGTGGCTTCCTCCCCATCACTGATGTATGTTTATTCAGATTTGTCGTCGCGGGCAATCGGGACACTCTACCTCATTTTGAGGGCGTACTTCAGAATGTTTGTACGGTCATCCTACAGGAGGACGTAGAACGTATGTAGTTCTGCTTTTTAGTTCAGCACAGTTTCTTATCCAAGTTGCAGAATTTGTTCCATATACCTTCCAAATTCTCTCCCAAATGCTTGAATTACATCCAGGAGATATTTCTGAAGGTTATCGGTCTCTACTTCCTCTTTTACTTACGCCAGCGCCATGGGCACAAAAAGGCAGTATTCCTGGCTTGGTCCGTTACATTAAAGCATCCTTAGACCGGGACGGACCTGAGATTGGCAAGACTGGCCAATTCACGTCTATGTTGGCTGTTGCCCAACAGCGTCTCATTCCCTCCAAAATCAATGATGCGTGGGGCTTTGAGCTCCTCCAGGCAGTCGTGAAGAATATTCCTTTGTAGGCATTGGTTTTCGCCCATGAATATGCCTTTTGATGCTAACTGTAAGGTTATATATGCAGTGCCCAGCTATCTCCATATTTCCCCGCTGTCATTGTGTCTTTGCTCACCAGGTTACAAGCCAACAAAACAGATAAATTTGCGAACCTTTTCGCATACTTCGTCCTCTACATTTTAGCTATTCAGGTGGAAGATGTAACACCAGATTTTGTTATCGGTGTCGTGGAAGGTGTACAAGCTGGGTGAGTTGGTGGGAACTACCTTATTTTCTGACGACTCACTCGTCTGCAGACTGTGGGCCAACCTGTTTGGACACATACTCTTCCCTGAAATTGTGAAGATCCCTTCTAAAGATCGCAAGGTTGCAGTCGTTGGCTTGATACGTCTACTAACTCAGAGTCAGTCGATGCGACAAGGGGCAAATGGCCAATTATGGTGTGCCTTACTGCTATTATCATTCATAGGGGCTACTCATAATAATCTATCTAGGCCGGCGACTTTTACTGTCCTCCTTAAACTGTTTCGTGATCCCCAAGCCCTTGGTAAAAGCAAAGGCGAAGACGAGGCGGATGCAGACGCGGCGTTCACAGCGGTAGACGTTGAGGAGCAAAATGCGGGCTACCAAGCTGCTTACTCGCGTTTGGCGGCGTCGGAGGTTGTACCCACTGATCCTGTGGCGAAGATCTCGGATCCTCAGGCCTTTTTAGGCCAAGAGCTGTCCCGAGCGGCTCAGGAAGATCATCAGATTAGGAATATGATCAGCACTAGTGACGAAACAATTTCGGGGCCGTTTTTGCAAGCTCTTGCAGCGGCTGGATATGTGATATAAGTCTAGTCTACAGGGTAAATCCAGCGATGAAACTGATAGGAAAATTAGATAATAGTTGTATAGTCGTTTTAATAGTCCAATGATACATTTCCGTACTGCCCAGTTGCGAGGTACTACTGCAAATTGTGTAGGAACCGTGCTTGAGTCACAGGCACATACTACACGGAAAGCATGGCAACATCACCCGCCATCTCTCCGTGGATTGTTCGATCCAACAATACTTTATTGCCACTTGGTTATAGAGCTGGTTGAGTGTATAATTATAGGATTTCAGCCCTCACTCGAAAATTTATGTAGTATAGGATAATATGACCATTTGACATTTGTATATGAGCAGAACGTACAATGAGGCCGCTCCGAGCTTCGCGTGAGCATTATATATAGCAAAGATTAACGGGGCCACCACATCCGTCGATTGGTGTACCCACAGCACCCCCGGATCACATAGATTTACTTGAAACGGGTTCAAATTTGCTCCCGAGGAAATCCCTACTGATGTGGACATTGAAAACGTTCCTGTAACCAATATGGTGTAAACAAACTACGCAGCACTGCCCATGTGGAGAAACAAACCTTATGGCCGCCCATATTAGGAGAACGTTGTTTCGGGCCGTGTCATTGACGATTTACAAACAAACAGGTAGGATTGTGGGTACCAGCGACGCTTCATTTTATGGTTGGCAGATCTACAGACAAAAATAAGCCCAAAAAAAGCGCTATATGTAATGATGCTGACCCAATTGTGCATTACAAGTCACTAGAGTCAAGCCCTGATCGTAGTAACGATGTGTTTGTGCGTCCAGGCGATGTTAATATACTTGGCCGGCTCCTAAACTTTATTGACCCTATTGATCTCGATCTTGGGCCATGCAAGGCAATACTAACATGGCATATTCTCAAGTAGTCCAGAGCGGTCGATTGGCATGTTTTGGAAGCTGAAAAATATCCATTAGTACCTGGCTAATGACAAATTTTAGCGTGCTGGCGACGAGACGACGATAATTTTGATAGCTTACCGGTGAGTAATAATCAAGGGAGGGTACCCTATGAAGAGAGATCTAGTGAAGGCTTGGAGGGAACCCGCACTGCGGTGTGGGGACGATATTGATCCCGAAGGCGCGTTGCATGCGAGATCTGGTAATCAACAATTATTTTCCGAGATAAACCCCTGAAGAGGTTTAAGAACGCTTCTGACGTTGCTTTGCACCTTGATCTCTTTCGGGAGGACACCGTCGCCTTTGGTCCGTGCCCGGCTAGTCGATAGCATGATTCCCCATACCGACTGGGCACCTCCACTCGCTTGAAACTGAATCATGATCGGAAGATAAACTTTCGGCTTGTACAGCGTTAAATTCCACTATCGCCGTCAGACAAGAGACAGATGAAGGCCTCGAGGGTTCCAGAGTATCACAGGTGTCGTTGATGTACAAACAGGGGCCCGCTGGCGGATGATGAATGAGAAAGTCTCCCACTCACGAGACACTCTGCGACACCTCGCGACACCCTGGGCCATGGTATATGATGTAAAATGTACTGCGGGCGCATACATTATGCTCTAACCCCGCGGTGGTGGTGGCATCTTGTGCGCATGTCGATCGCATATGCTGCCCTCCTCCTGCCATCCTTCGAAGCCTCGCCATTGAGCACGCGATGAATGTCGGAAAGTGGGGCGCTGGGCCGTAACGTGACCATAGTTGTCGTATAAACGTCAGGAGACCAACAGAATTGTCGTCCACTTCGTCGTTGAGCAGTGGGGATCCAGACGGGTGGGTGTTGGGGTGGTCATCTGGGGCGTTAGTCTCGGTGTGCGTCCAGTGTGTAGATTTTCGGGGGATGTTCTGGTCTGCTGAGTAGGTGCCAGGCTAGGAGAAACATGCGATATATCCGCGCATGCGAGCCATCCCCCAGCGTCGAACACTGCTTCGACGTCAGTGAGAACAAGTCCGTTAGCGGGTGGTCGTCATACACTATTGAACTCCAATCGGCTTCTCTAGAGATTGGGAGAGGCGGACGTCAGGTCAACTGCATTACAACAATGGTGCCATACTCACAAATGGGCCACGATAGCATGGCAACGTTGCGTGCGACGCCAGACTTTGCCTCGATCATGCATCTTCCAAGCGAACATTTCCGGCCTCCTGAATGTAGCAATACCGTCGTTGGTCTATCATATCGATGGGCTGGCTGAGTATCGAACAATAAGACAGCTTAAAGTTCCATCCCCGCGACTTAGGTAAACGTTTCCTGTAAAGCATGGCATGGCGACATTACGGAAAGTAGACTTTTCCGCTGTCAATAAACTCGAAGTTCGAATTATTATTTTTCATAACTTTTCACTGCCATGTAAGACCGAGGGCCGCGGTGAGGAGAGGAGACATATGGGGGGAATGTTCCGGCGTCATTTTTTTCTTTCTGTCAGGGACCCTCAGGCTGGGCGCTAATGAGTTTGTCCTTTGTCTTCTGCCTTCATCGTTAGATTGTGACATTCAGCACTCATCCCACTTTTTTTTATTTACGCATGAGTGTCTTTGATAGACGTGGCTTATAGCTCCCGAAGTACCTCACAGTAGTAACCTTTACCTGCGTGTATGCTCATTGGCTTGCGACCCTGCCCGAGAGGGTGTGACGTGAGCCAAAAAACGGGAGGCACCAAGTGAGGTGAATATTTGAAATGGGGCAGTGGGCGGGAGACGAGTAGAGAGAAAGACACATGGGGACGAGGGTAGACACAATACACCTCCGGCTGCCGTTGGGTCGCTTGTGCGGGTCATTATCACTCATTAGTGCTTCGTTGAACGATTTGATCCGCATGTCGCATATCATGGATTTCATTGTACACGAATAAGAATTGTTCTCTGATACTATGTACCCTTCCTAGAAGGTGTTATTTGTCCCAGGAGGACATTGGGAGGCGGAGGACATTGGGAGGCGGAGGACATTGGGAGGCGGAGGACATTGGGAGGCGAAGGACATTGGGAGGCGGAGCAGTTTTCAATAGCTCTGGAGTCAGTCAAGCACTCAATCACACATTGAATGGTCGTTTTGATGTGTATAGGGAAACGTAAGCTGGGCAACAATACGACAATGTTATTTACTGACATGGTCGTCCGAATGAGCGGATCGTGACTGACAAATATAGACACATGTCAAAAATCACAAGGGGCTTCGCCAAGAAGTCAATCGCCTGGGAATTTGATATCAAGGAATATTTCAATGCCGATCACAAGGGCACGAGGTCGGGGTCATCTTACATGACGTGAACCTCCGCAACTACATGCTTAAACATGCCCTCCAAGTTATCGTGAATGTCACGGACGTTGCCGATAGTTCTCCAATGGGAATATCGACTGAATTGTGGCGCATGCGAGACCTTGACATAATCTATTCGATAGATGATATAAAGAAGTGATCGGAGATAAAGTGTAAGCCTCAGGGTCAGATCAAAGTACAAACCGAATTAGAAGCTTCAAGATCTCCGTGACCATGGAATGGAATTACAGGTACGCCCAATGGAAAAAAGAAGCAAGAAAGAAATGGGCGTGGAAAAGAAGTATTCTGATAATAGCCCAGTAAGTTTCATGTCTGGGCTCCCTGACAACTGCTTGAGGTCATCGGCCGGTCGCCCCCTGTACCCGACGTAAGTCTAAAAAGATCTCGGTCAACAAGAATCTTATTAAGTCCCAGTATGCCTTGGCACGGGATATAAGATAACTCACTTCATGTGGGAAAAAGAACCTCCACTCCTGAAACAACTGGTTTAAAAGACAATAAGTCCTCGTGGATCTTTATCGCTTCCATAAGAAACAAGGGCCTTCTAACCCCAAGTTTCACAAGGCGAAGAACGGCAAAGAAGCCCAGTTAAGTGTTTGAAGACAAAACCATCTAAAAAGCATCTTTGTATGCAGAACCGGTGCTGGGGCTGCAGATTCAGAATCTGAATTCAAATCACTGCGGTTCAAGCCTATCCCGGCTGCCATGTGAAACGTAATGAAATCGATGGCGAAGTGAGACCTGATACGCAGTAAACCCGAACTGGCGATGTCGCTTAGTACAATACCACCTGGTACGTGCAGAACACCATCTCTTAGCGAGGTGGCGCATAAACATCGATATCACTCTAGTATACGATATACGGCACATGTGAGCTTGCAACATGCACGTAAACTAAGTGCGTTATTAGCTGGCAAAATAATGGAGTGTCACCCGCGGATATGTTTACCTGATTGTCTTTGTCAGTCGCTGGTCTTGAATGGCGCGCTTACATGATTATCTATGCCTAGTCTAATGGTCTGTGGCGTGGGCTGATCTATATCGGTAACAAGAGGTTATTACGGCTGTTGCTATAAGCAGTGTACATATTCGTTAATAAAGGCTAACCGTCCATAGGAGGGAACCCTGCACGGGCAACAAAACGATAGTGAAGACTCCGACTTGTATTAGCCACGTTAGCGCGACTCGTGATCGCCTCGTTCCATTGAACAACCACAATAGCGGCATATAGTGGACGTTGCCACGCCGGCCACGCGGAAAAACCGGAGAGCAAGTGGCTGGCAGATGTTTTTCGCCGAATCTGAGATATGTATGGGCCTTAAAGAAGTTGGTATTTGAAATGGACGATTCTATTCCGTTCACGTCAACCCGTGTTGGGTTCCAAGACAAACGATATCTCCACTGTATCAACGCTCCTATTTTGTTCATGGAAGCCCGCGTGGTCCCGACAAACGGCGAGATATGCGTTGTATCGCAGCGATCGTCACATGGCCCCAGGACAGGCGAACAATTTACAATGTACCGGACATCCAGGCTGTGAAAAAAGACTAAATGAGCTAATCCAAAGCGAACCTGGATAGTGAATCGAATCAAAAAAAATTATAATTAGTCCGCAACGTGTCACCGCCGATGTTGGATGAGCAGGGTCGTCGAAAATGCCAATCAAACCAGATAACAAAGGCGTCGACTTTGTAGCCATACTAGTGAAACGCGTGATCTAGCCTCGTTCCATAGAACAATCACAACAACAACAAATAATAGACATTGGCATGTCGTGCCCGCGTAAAAACCGGACAGCAGGTGACTGCGATTTGGTGCCGTTTTTTTTATGTGGTTGCGTCCGAGATACGGCCCTGAATGAGGAAGTTGCATATCTAGATTGGGCGGACCCATTCTGTCGAAGCCCGTGACTGCGAGACAGAAGACGACATATGTATTTCATCACACGCACCATTCAGCTCTACTAGGGCAGGCGCACAGGCCATCTTTGCCGGATCCATGTTGTAATTACACTGCAACGAGCCACAGCAATTGAGCATGAATAGTGAACGAAATCGAGTTCCGTTTTGTCAGCGACGAGATATACACCGTAACGGGCACAACGTACAGATTATACTTTATCAGACATCGATCTTGTAAGTAAAATGAACGGACAAGGCCAAAACGGGGATGGATATTGTATTAAATCATACTTACATTTCGCCCACGACAGGTGACAGTAAATACCGGAGGAACAAGGTCCTGGAAAGGGCCACACAAAGCGATAACAAAAACTCCGACTTCCTATAGCCACACAGGTGCGACTCGTGATC
Source organism: Hysterangium stoloniferum (assembly GCA_015178975.1). NCBI lineage: Eukaryota > Fungi > Basidiomycota > Agaricomycetes > Hysterangiales > Hysterangiaceae > Hysterangium > Hysterangium stoloniferum. The sequence continues at coordinate 170,322 of WHVD01000091.1, read as the reverse complement.
GCATCGCTCCATAGAATAATCAGGACGGCAGCAAATAGTTAACATCAGCATGGCGTATCCGCGGCAAATCGGATAACGGGTGGCTAACAATGTGACGCTATGTTAATTTGCTGCAATCTGAGATACGGCCTCGAGAAGGTGTTTGTACACCCTTATCGGAGGACCCCACTCTGCTCCACGGAAACCCGTGTGGCTCCGAGATAGAAAACGAGATATGCACCGTATACACCCGACGGTTGAGCACACAGCGCCAGGGCAGCAGGCATCCGTATTGTGACTTGCCGAACATCTATTTTGTAATTAAAATGAAGCGGGTTGGACCAAGTGCGCATTAGTGTGAGCGCAGTCGGATTGGATTTCGTCGGCGACGAGATATAGACTGTATTACATGCATCGCTTGAGCACACAGTGCGAGGGCGGCAGGTGCCCAGATTATTATTTGCCGAGTATCCATTGTGTAATTAAAATGAAACGAGTTAGACCAAGTGGGGATGGGTGTGAGGCCACGTTGAATTAGATTTCGTCAGCGACGGGATATAGACTGTATCACATGCATCGCTTGAGCACACAGTGCGAGGGCAGCAGGTGCCCAGGTTATTATTTGCCGAATATCCATTGTGTAATTAAAATTTGAAACGAGTTAGACCAAGTGGGCATAAGTGTAAGCCCAAGTTGAATTAGATTTCGTCAGCGATGAGATATAGACTGCATCACATGCATCGTTTGAGCACAGGGCCAGGGCAGCAGGTGCCCATGTTATTATTTGCCGAACATTCATTTTATAAGTAAAATGAAGCGAGTTAGACCAAGTGGGGGTGAGTGTGAGCCCAAGTTGAATTAGATTTCGTCAGCGACGAGATGTAGACTGCATCACATGCATCGTTTGAGCACGGTGCCAGGGCAGGTGCCCAGATTATTATTTGCCGAACATTCATTTTGTAATTAAAATGAAGCGAGGGAGACCAAGTGGGGATGAGTGTGAGCCCGAGTTGAATTAGATCTCGTCAGCGATGAGATGTAGACTGCATCACATGCATCGTCTGAGCACATTGTCAGGGCAGCAGGTGCCCAGGTTATTATTTGCCGAATGCCCATTGTGTAATTAAAATGGAAGAGTTAGACCAAGTAGGCATAAGTGTGAGCCCAAGTTGAATTAGATTTCGTCAGCGACGAGATATAGAATAAATTGTACCGTATGCATCCTTTGAGCAAGTGCCAGGGTAGCAGGTGTCCGGGTTATTATTTTGCGATGTAATTAAAATGCATTAGACCAAGTGGGCATGAATGTGAGCCCAAGTTGAATTAGATTTCGTCAGCGACGAGATATAGACTGTATTGCATGCATCGCTTGAACACACAGTGCCAGGGCAGGCTTTCAGGTTATGCTTTTGCGAACATCCATTTTGTAATTAAAATGAAACGAGCTAGACCAAGTGGGCATGAATAGTGCACAAAGTCGAATTAAATTTCGTCAGTGACGAGATATGGACCGTATCACACGCAAGGTTTGGCCCACAGCTTTAGGGAAGGCGTCGGGACATCCCATTCTATAATTAAGCAAATGAGCTAGAGCGTGAATATTGAAGTGAGACGCAGCGAGCTGGTTGGATGGACTAGATTCCGGGAACTCGCCTCTACGAAAAAATGGAAGCAATATTACTAAGATGCCGGTTGTGCCAAGTTAAGGGACGGCCCGATGACGTTATATCGTACAACCACGTTCCTCGAAGTCGCAGTGATCATCGCACGATTGGAGCGTATCGGATCTGGCTGTGGGGCTTTTTTTAGATGGATCAAGGGAGGGCCGTTGCCAGTTTCTCTGATCACTAGATCTAATTAAAACGGAGTTGGGGCTTGAAGCTAAGAGAACTTTAAAAATGAGAAAGAATGTACATTCATAAACGGGATCATAAAAAAAATAAAAATATCGAACTGAAATTTGGACTCAGAACGCTGATTGACCGACCAGTTACTCGCCAGGGCCGGGAGTTGGAACGATGAGCCGTGCATGTGTGCCGGCAAGAAAGTGATACCTTTTCGAGGTCTCACAAGTTGAGCCCGAGCCCTCCGGGGTGTGGTTTGGGAGAAGGACCTCGGGCACGTTAGAGTTAACGTTTGTCTGTCCTGGATGCCGGTAGACGAGGTAGCGCTGCAACGGTGCATTTTGTGGGGGTGCGGGGGAGTGATTGTCGGAAACCGGTTGGGGATGCCGGTTGAAGTAGAACAGCGTCTCTCGACGGACCCCTCATTCGGGTGTGGATTGAAATTGACGGCCGTCGCTTCGGGTCAGAGCGATGCGGACGATCAGGCGAGGATCTGGCTGGAGAGGAATAAATTATGCAAGAGACGCTCGAGGCGTATGACTGCGCTGAGAACGTGCGCTAGAGAGACGCTGGCGACTCATGACTCTCTGAGACGCTGGAGAAAATTTAATGGAAGTTAAGAGCTGCTTTCCAAGAGTTTATACCGCTAATTAGGATGGTTTGACAGTGGTGATAATAATGGCAGGGATGGGCGGAAATATGAGAACTGGCAGTTTACATTTAATTGAAACTCCGCCGGATTTGGATGGTAGCCCTAATTTGATACATGAAATCACAGTAGAGGGTAAACTAGTGGGGGAGAAGATCACAGGTAGATCATAAATAACAACGGACACGAGTAATTAACAGGTTGCATCGCCTATTTCGCCAATGTATGGAGACGCCCGATTAAGGCAAACGGAATCGGGGATGGCCTTTTGTTCCAAAGGCGTGGCTAAGCAAAAAGTGGTACTCGAAACCAGGAAAACTGGGATTAAAAGGGGGTTATTGTCTGCAGGGAAGAGGCGCTATTTGGGAAAGGGAAATAAGAGGAATTGGCTTAATTTAGGAAAAGATACGAGGGGGTAAGGTCGTCTATGGAAATTAAATATTAAATTGGAAGCTCGATGAAGTAGACGTTATACGTACTGCCAACTGCATCGCAACCCGTTTTACGTCCAGATTTCTGTGCACAATCCGATTTGGTTTTCAGGAACGTTTTCGTGATTCTTTCCTGAACTTAAGTGCAGGTTTCACTTGTGCAAGCTCGAAAAATCGTGACGAAAGTGACACATTCCGCTATAATCGGAGTTTATCTATCCCTCAAGGTTTATTCCCCGTCATCCACACTCTTGCTCTCCCATTGATTGCCCTTCTCATAAATACCCCCCCTCCATCTCCTTTCTCCCCCACCACCTCCCTCGCCCCCCCTTCCGTCTCAATGCAGCACCCATACTGGACTTCAACCACCGCGCCCCACTTCTCTACTCCGCCAACTTTGTACCCCGACTCCGGCACTCTGTCGCCGTCCACCATCCACACGGGGCTCTTCCCGTCCACGCAAGATCACACTCGATTAGACACTGGTCGCATCGTTGATCCTTGGGAGTACTCCACCTTGATTGACACCGGTGCGCATCTATTCAGCAATTCGGAGCTAATTATCGATCACTATTTGCTTCCGTCAGCTTACGATCACGGCAAGCTCCCCTACCTATCCCCGGTCTCCCCGAATATCGCCAGCACCTATCCTCCGCAAGTATACTTTTCCACCGATTATTCGTTCGTTCAGCCACAACAGCTGCAACAACTGCAGCAACCCGCACAGTTCGTACCGCCCCCGGATCCGGTCGAATACCCATTGCCCCAAGCACCCGCGCTCGACCGCGTCCTCTTCTCAGAGGAATGGTCTGAGCAGGGTCTCAGGGACCACGCCGCATTCGAATCGCTCAGTGTCAATATGCCTTTACGGAGAAGGAATGGCGGCGCCGGAGGAGGCACAAGCAGGAGCGGAAGTGTGAGTTCTGACCATCACGTCGTGCACACAGATTCCAGCAGGAGTCTCGGAAGCACCAGCGACGACATTACGAGTGAGTCGTCTCAAGACTCTGGGACAGCGGCGTCCCTCACGGATGGTGCCGAGAACCCCGCTGTCCACTTTGCAAGGCAGTCCCGCCCCCAGCCTCCGCCGAGGTTGACGACCGACTTTCAGATGGTCAATTTTGCGTCGTCCTCATCTGCAGTATCTGCAGTATCAGCTGCTTCCGAATCGAGCGGGCAAGGATACGCATCTGCGTCCTCCGCCGCGTCGTCCAATGCGCGCCCTTCCCCAATGTCTACCGATTCTCCGACCACCCACACCTCTCACACGCATAGTCACATGCACTTCTCACCTTCTACCTCCACCCAACCCCATTACCAATCGCGCCACGCCAAGCTTACACGTGGCAAGTTTAGGCACGAAGAATACCCCCGCCCACCGCGCCCTGCGAGAGAGGCAGAAAGAGTATGGGACATGGCGGGTATGTATTTCTCCCCACCTCTAAAACCAAAATTAATATATTTGTTTTCGTTTATGCAGCCGGACTATCGACATTCCCTGTGAACCCCAACATCAGCTTTGTACGGACCCCCAGCGGGCCCTCAAAAATGTCGCCCGCCGGCGCCAGCGGCTTGCAGGGCACGATCCTTAACGGCCCTTCCTACTACAACCCCCACGGGCGAGACTCCAGGCCCCGTTCGCCAATACCACCCCCCGACGCGCCCACCCCCGTCCGCGCCCGCGCCGCTCCGCCTACCCCATCCACCTCCCACCACCCCGACTTCCCACGCCCCAACTCGCCAGAGCACAGGCTCTACGAAACATACTCGATCACTCCGGCCGCACTGGATACGCAGTTCCGCCTGGCCGGCGAGACCACCGTGACTGGAGGGCGGAAGGCGTGGATATGCCCGAGGTGTGATAAGTGTGTGCGCAAGCAGGATAGGGCGAGCCATATTCTGGGGCATGAGGGGAAGAAGAGGTACGAATGTAAATGGTCAGTCTTGCGTCCTTTCCCCACCTGTGGTCTGGCTGGATACAAGCTGACACTTTATTATTATTTCACAGTGGGCGGCGCTTTGGCCGCCCTCAAGATGCTGACCGCCATCTTCGCGAGCAAGCGTCCTGTATGCGTTGGTAAGACCTTTTCTACTTTTCCCCAATCCCGACGCTTTCTGACGAGAGTTCCCCTTTTCTCTTCTCTTCCCGTGCACAGCGAAGGCAAAATGGGCCGATATGGAAGAGGCGGCCACTGTTCAAGTTGTGTGCTCGAAGTCGAGCAGAGCGGAGGCGCGGTATAGCGGTGCCCTCCGATCGATCGACCATGGGGCCAGGTGTGTTACTTTGCCAAGTGACGGCTATATGTGTGACATTGATGTCGTCACAGTCCCTAACAGCAGTTGTACATAGCCCGCCGTCATTACCAATCGCACATAGCCCGCCGCCATTACCGCACATAGCCCGTCCGCCTTCCCGCCTGTCCATTATCTGTTTATACCGCCAGCGACCTTGGTCTATATCTTATCGCCCATAATGTCACTACATTTGTATACTACACTACACAACGCTTCGCCATACCACACTGTATGATGCCAGTGCTCCTTGTCCGCCTCCCCCACTACTGTCCGGTTCCAGTTCCAGGCCTACTTCTCATCACTGCTTTCTGCACTCGTGTTAAAACGATGTTGTTGCTTTCCTTGCACCCGTTTTTGCTTTGCTTGCTTTTTTTTTTTTCTGACCTACTCCATTCCATCCCCACCCCCGCCCCCCAATCCCTGATCGACGACTGGCTCGCGCTACCCACCGTTTTCCATTCCCATTTTCAAAAGTTCTTGTCCCTTTCAGTCTCACAAATTGCTTGCTGCTGTACATTTCCTGTATTCATAACTACTATCGGTCTCGCTTCGTCTCATCCTGCCCCCACACGAATGGTAGAAGCGCTATCCTATCTGTAGTAATAGTCGTAGTAATAAAATTAAAGAGTGCCGGCCTTGTGTATACAACTCGAGCGGGATACATACTTAATATGACGTCGCGGCTATTAATATTTGTCGCTAACCAGCATCACGCTCCGCCAAGGCCCAAGCTCAAGTGTCACGTGCCCACCCCCCCGAGTCGACGCTTGGGTTCATGCCCTGGCGAATATATACAAGAAAATCCCGTTGCCTTACCGAGCCTTGGATCTGAGATGTGCGTCTGATTGAATATGTCGAGGGGGGGCTGATTGCCACCGCGGAGGGGGGGGGGACGGACCGAGTGCGTGTATGTATGCATGCAGGAAACGACGTCGACGGCCGTCGCCTGGCCTGGTCGTGGCGGACCTGGCTGTGGCTATATGCGGCATGTCCCGCGCCTCTCTCCGCTGTTGGATAAATGGGACGTGGGGGGATCATGCGTGCGCGATCGAACCCGATCTGTGCCCCTCCCTCCTGGCCGATTGTTGCACGATGCGGCGTGTCACGTCCCTAGTAGTCAAAAGTGCTCGGGGCTGTGGACGAGATCTATAGAGGCGCGGGAAGCGCGGGCTCGGTGCAGTCGGCCCGGGGATCGTGATGGGAGTCAGGGGGTGGTGGGACAGCGGGAATCGGTACGCGCGCGCGCGCGCCGCCGTGCGAAAAGTATTATTTATCGAGATTTTTTTTGTGTTGGGTGTTTTTTTTTTTTTACTTTGACGTGGCGTGGACTGTTCGTTCATGGAGAGCGGGAGTATCAATTTAACGAGCCTATACAATATATGCAGTGTAGTATGTATGTCAGGACACCAGGGTCTAGTAAGTCCATGCGCGCAGATGCGCTTAGGCACGCCTCCGTGCTCAAACCAGTCCCAGCTCCATACCCGCCCACACCCCCATGACGAGCACGAGCGCGTCCAACACCCCTTCAACACCGCAATGCGCGCCACCCAACAACCCCCCATTGTCCCTGTCCTTGCCACTGCCATTCCCACCAGACACCTGACAGATGTCCGTCCCAGCCACGACCGACGCCGGGAGAATAACCTGCATTCCACGCCAACAGTTCAGCCAACACATCCTCGCACGAATAGGCATGCATATATACGCACCATTGGCTCTCCGCTCGCAGTCTGCGCCGCTACACCCCCATTCCCGTCCGCAGCCATACTCGCACACGACAGCACCTCCACCAGCCGCTCGTTCGGGGCAAAGTGTGCGTTCGGGACACCCCAGGATGACACGGACGCGTTGCCGACGTTTGTGAGGAGCGCAAGAAGCGGCGGCTTCGAGAGCGTCAGTGAGTTGGCGTTCGAGTTGAGAATCTGAAGCTGTCATCGTGTATCGTCAATGCGGGCGCTCATCGTAAAGAGGCGAGCGAGAAGATTGCGTCTCAGCCAGTACGTACGGGTGTGGAGAGAAAGGACGGGGAAGCACTGATGGCGGCTTTGCGGGCTTTGTTGAGCGTGCTTATGTGCGTAACGAGAGGTTTGTCCGTCGTCACGTATCCCGAGAGCCAAAGACTGTTGGGCTGCTGGCATCAGCGTCTGGCACACCCTTGCTTCCCCATGCGGGAGAAATGGGACGTAGAAAATCCAACGCACGCTTCACGATTATTGGGATCATGAGACCCTGCATATCCCTGCTCCTGGCCATAATAAAGGATCGGAATGCCATCGTTAACGAACGTCCATGCAATAGCGTTTTTAACCAGGCTCTGATCTTGGGTCAGACTCTGGAAACGGGGCTGGTCGTGGTTCTCGAGGAAGGAGGCAGTGGACATTGCACCACTCTGTTCGTTATCATGCGAGTGCGTGCGTGTTAGTGAACGCATATATGCACCGGAAGAGTACAATTATACCTTGTAGAGCCTTTTGGTTTGGTGGACTACATCTACCAACGCGGAGATGTTTCCTGAGGGGTTGACGCTGTGAGACGGGCCCAATGAAATATATGCAGCCCTCAGATGACGAAAGACGTTACAATGCTGACGTTAATGCGAAGTATGCTGGATAATCAAGAACACTGTCGACAAAATCTATTACTGTTATTAGCACCAACTTTACTACAAGAAGATACGACATGACTGACTGGTATAATTCCCAACGTAATCTGTTCTGTTGTCCAGAACTTCCCCGACAGTCCACACACCCGCGCTCTCTGCAAATCCCGGCCAAAAATCTTTCCGTACTGCATCCCTCAGGCACTCAGCACAACAACGACAACAGCCCACGACAAAACAAAACAACGCTCACCATGCTTCATCGTATCGATTCTCACGCCATCCACCCCATACTTCCGCACCGTACTATTGATCCAAGAATACCACGTGCGAACAACATCCGGATTCTCCGTATTCAGATCGAGCAGCGGTACATTGTTGTCACCCAGCCAGCACTGCTCAACGTCCGTCTGCAGTCTCCCTGTCAAAACACGGCATGCTCGGTTTGGCGATGGAGCAGAAAAGACGCACCTGGTTGCTATAGTCGGTTACGAAGCAGAAGGGGTGATAATCTGCAGACGAGTTGAAAGGCGTGAATTCGACGAATGCAGGTGGACCCGGCAGGCTGAGCGTGGCGCTGGCCATGTGATTCACGACCACGTCCAAAAGAAGATACATCGAGCGGTCATGCAGGGCTTTTGATAGCGCTAGGAGCTGTGTTCAATTGGGGGTGTGAGTCGCGAAATCTGCAGATGCGGGGGCAAGCGTTCGCGCACGTTATCTTCGTCGCCAAACTGGGGATTCAATTGCGTGATGTCTTGACTCCAGTAGCTGTAAAAATAAAAAAAACGCGCATATCGGTAAGCGTGAAGTGGAAGAAGAGCCGTATCCGAGTGTCTCGTGGCCTTTTTCATCCGATCCGAGTCTCGTGGACCCACCCGTGAAACGCCTCCCCGTATGCAGTCTCATTTTCTATATTTTTCACGATGGGCGAAATCCAAACGGCATCGAAACCCAAACCCTGTATATAATCGAGCTTTTTCGCGAGTCCCTGGTGTGGGTTCAAGATGAAGTTGTATTTGTTTCCCCTCAGCGAGGGAGTGCACCGCTTGGTACTCACAGTCCAAGTACCGTTACAATATCGACGTTGGGCGGTACCACACGGCGGACCCGACAAGTCTGAGGTCGCGAAGCGGTCTGTAAGAACCTTGACACAGAAAGTATTCGAGAACCCGCATGAGTGGCGGGAATGGCTTTCAAAAGTAAAAAAAAAAAAAAACCTGATATATCGTTCTGCTTCGCCATTCGTCGGCTGTTGCAGCGCTCGCAACCGGGAACTTTACGACTAGTGTTCCGACTGCAAGTCCGGATCCTGCAAGCTGCCATTGGTACAATGTAGTGACAACGACTCGGAGGAATATGATCAGTCTTGTCGTCGACATGGATGTCATCCCTCACTCTGGTATGAACTGGGGGTGCGGGATAAAAAGTTGTGGAATTAACAAAAACATTTAAAACGGAGGACGCTTCATCTGGAATCAGCCACCAGAAGTACTCGGGCGTGGGGCTAACGCTGCCGGCGTTGTTACGTCGACCACGGGGGCGGGATGCCAGTGAGCCTCGCCTTTGGTGCATGTTGTGTGTTCAGTGTCATAGGCACAGCATACACATATGGAGGCAGTCTGGCTACAGAAACGCGCTGAAGAAGCGACAAGGCCGACATGAAGATCTGTTAATGTGCGCTTACGGCGCTAAAATTTAAGCACCCAATTTGCCAAATTCACTGGTAGCGGAACCTAGTATCGCTTAGCAAAGTCGAGTCTACTGCCATATCGATATCGGAAGTAGCACATCATGTACGCACTGTACAACCAGAGCAACCATGGCCGTTTCTTTCTTTCTTTCTTTTTTTTTCCTTTTCATTTTAAAAAATTTCTACAAGATTACGCATAGAAATGGGGGTTGCGAACTTTCATTTGACAAGTGGGTGATATTAATTGAAGCACTCTCCCTCGATAAGAATAGTGAATAGTAGTCCTCTTTTGGAAGGACTTGTAACGCTATGCTTGCCAGCTTCCCCTTCCCCTCAGGCTGTCCCCCTGAATCACTGGTAGGTGGGGCCAGGACCACTGGATCCCCCCAAGTCCGTTCAGTAAACCAGTCCATTTTGGTAGCATTCCACTCCATGTCCTCTGTGTGTTTTTTCTGGTATCAGCTCCGGTAGTCTCACAGCACTGGTTACTGATTACACGGACAACGAACGTCCAGCTCCCATTCCTGAACCCTAGTAAAGGAAACTTCTTGTCCCGAGTATGCATCTTCTCCTTTATTTCATGTCAGCTGACTATGCAAGAAACGAGGCGACGAGGGCTTGCTTACATACAGGTCACCACACCACCTAATCAGCCCCCTTTCCGAGTCGAGCGACATTACTTACGCAGCAGTCTTCAACGCCTCCAAGCTCCGAAGCGCGAAAGATCACTCCAGGTAGATAGATCATGATGTGCAGCGTGCAACTCAAGCAACACCTGACAAAATTGACCGCATATAATTACCCAGTGACGCCGCCATTCGATGCTTATTTCACCAGGCTACTACGCCTTTTGCGGCGGATATGGATGTCTGATGTCTGCGACATAGCCTGGAATACGAAAGTGCAATCGCCCTCGCTAGACACACACACGCCGACACAAACGCCTCCCCGCTGGCTGTCGGCTAATATCCGTAATTCTCAAGACGGACGGGGGCTTAGGCTTGCGCATATATAGACGATCGTCGATGGCTGGCGCCTCGTCGGATTCCAGCCATTCAAGACAGACATGGAGCATGAATGGTCAGTCTGATCCATAAACTCTGACGCCTGCATAGATCACCATCGGGCAATGTGGTGTTGATTCATCTGTTATGCGAATCTATCATCCCTTTCAGTATGTGAATGATGTGCTTCCTGGTGCCTTGAAATGATACCCGCAGGTCTTATTAACAGAGAGAGGAAAAAATGATCGGGGCGGGAATATATAACTGGTTTCTCCGATCTCCTGCGCTTACTTGCTGGTCAGTGATTACATCAACGGAAAACGCTATAAGCTAACTCTGGGTTCATCGTTGATGAACTGGACGACTGTAAGTGATTGGACGAATATATGAGTCCCCTTTAACTTGACGGTAGGCTAAAGGAGCGGCTGAGCAGGCCAAAACTCGCCTAAAGAAAGGTATGAGGTTCAATTTTCACTTATTCGTAATCTCAATCCACCTTATTTCTTCATATATTCCGCGCGAAATTATCCGTTAGGATAGATAAATGCGCAATGAGCCTTCAGAAAACCGCTCTTGCATAGGGGAACTTGTACTCGAGCTTTCTACGTTACCACAAGGGCACTAATCGATGGGAGCGCGCGCTCATGATGTTCACGTTTTCATAGGCGAAAAAGGTAGGAGGTTCAATGGCTTTCGCTTATGTTTAATCTCAACCAGTTGTTCCTTGATAACTTTACCTGAGCCTTTTAAGTTTTGGGTTACCATTGCACCAGAACGGGAGCGCGCGCTCATGTTGAGGTTTTCTGGTCCGAATTAGACTTTATACAAGACATATGGCAGCGCAAATGCGGATGAGCTCTTGTTCTTTCTGACACACTATGACGAAATAAGCATTTCGGGTGTATTTGGGCTGATACCCCGATCTCAGGCTGAAGGCGGAGGTTTGCGGTATGTCTAATCATTCTCAAAAATGTCACTTTTACAATTTTAGAGTGCAAGACTTGTATTATGAATGAAGACAGATTGTTTAATTTGGGGCGTACATCAGCGACTCGGACTAGGAAATACTCAGTATGCTAAGGTAAATGTATATCTCTAGTCAAACTAGTTCATAAATTTATGCAAGCTTTGTATGTACCCAAACAAGGCTAAGGCCTAACAAACTTTTGTTTAATAAACAATTAGGTAAACACCGTAGAGTTTACGTGACGCGTCGTGTTGTCACACTTGTGATTTATGTAAACCGCAAAAAAATGTGACACACCTTACTCTTCCTCACTTCAACAACCACCTTGATTTTCAAACAACCATTTTACGCGTATGCCCTCCGATCTTGTACTTGAAGAAGGTACCATTGTTGTCGTCGAGCTCGATACGGATGCCACGCTAGAAATCTTAGGTTACGACCCGCAAAATCTTGTGGATAAGGTCAACACATCTAAATACGCTGCCGTCGTAGGTTTAGTGAGTCCATATGTAACTTTCCATGCAGTCGTAGTGCTTAAATTACTGTAGATTTCACAATCATTACAGTACGACGCATGGGGACGACCGCTGATTTTATGCGAACTGCACTTTCTCGGAACGGGGATGCCTGTCCCGCACCAGTACTATGTTACTGACGAAGATATGTCTGTGCCACTGCAACACGATACTGGCCCACCACAACTCAAGATATCGCCTCGGGAGCCTTATACGCCACTTGCCCCCCTCCCATCGACGTGGAAAAACTGCTACCAACACACCCTTATGACGCGGACTGTGCTTATTGGAGATATGAATACTAAAACTTCCGCGAGGTCCAAACTATCACGGAAGGACATGAACCGTCTCTTCGAGTTCACTTTCGAGGATCGGGACCGTGAAGAGCGTCTATTTGCGAAGGAGCTTGCGAAACTGATAAATATAGTTTCTAAAGATTCAAAAAATCAGAATCTTTACGGATCCCCCTGTAAATTTGCGAGAACGAGTGATAATGCGTGTTATCCGGGCAAGAAATCTGAGAACGTGGATTTAGATCCGTCTCTTTCAACTCTTGACAGTGCTGTGTCCGATCCTCCCCCTACATTACAGCCTCCAGCAGTCGTTTCGATAGTGCTCGATCTCAGCGTGATAATAAGCCCGCCAGATCCCCGAGGATTTTTTGAGGAGCTGCGCATCTTGCAAAGGTACAGTAACCCCTTGAGCTCTTCGTGTTCCTGATTAACAGATTGGCTAGTATAAAGGACGTGGGTGAACAAGAAGGAAAAGGGCCGATTCATTTTCTACAGCCAATCGTATAGAGGTGCTGTTGATTATGATAGGTGATTTCCCATGGCCCTACAATAGCGTGGTACAGGATCTTCATGACATCAATTTACATATTTCCAGTCTTCACATCTCCCTCCCACACCCACCGGCCACTTTACTTACGACCACCCCTTAATTCCTAATACTCTCACGTTCGGAGTAGTTAGATGACCGACCTTGGCTTTCTCCTTCGAGCAAACAACTAACTGATAGATAATCCTCAACTTGCAATGAAATTTTCCCTGCATCTTCAACGTCAGTAAATTGGTTTTTTTGATCCGGAGGAAGCACCCTCAGGGAGGAGCACCCCAGAATAGGAGTGGCGCCTACATTAAACCCTTTAATTACTGATGTCGCCGATCTGTCTGATACATACGTTCCGGCGGGGAAGCCAATGAATAAAGCAAAAATTAAGCACAGTAGCCCGTTCCACAGAGTCCCAGCCAGAGTCACCCCGTAACATCGTATTTTTGAAAATATAGCATAACTCCTGAGGACGAAAAGAGCAGATAGTGAAAGACTGTAATCAATAGGTACAACTAAGTGCTATTAAGATACTGAATAATGTTCCAATAGCAATCCATAACGATACAAATTATCGCTACAACACTTTGCACCTGTACAGGCTATTCTAATGATATATTAAAGAAAAAGCGCTGTTAAAAACTAGGATTACACCACCACGAATAGGATATAGTTGCCAACCGCTGGGAGACACTTTATCAGGGACACGGACCGTCTAGAATCCCAGGTGATCCATGGCGGGCTGCCATTCTTCCATCAATCCAAGCTGTTTCAAAATATCATTGCCGGATATAACAGGCGGAGCTAGGCCTTGATCGCCGACAAATCCGAATATGTCGTTGAAATCGTCTCGCAGCGCCTCCTGTGGGACCTGAACCTGACTTTGCAGCTGGATCTGCACTGGCGAATTCTCCTTCGGGAAATTCTGCGGATCCGGTAGATGTGGCAGTCCATAATTGGTGGTGGTATAGTTGGATGGGTGCGCTTGAGAAAACGATTGTCTTGTTTCGGGAAAGTAGTCCGGGCTGTCGCCTGCAGGTGGTGTCGTGCCCTGCGGAGAACTAGCTACGGAACCGCAGGTAAGGCTTGCTTCTTCGCCAAACCTCGACGAGCCGTTTGTTTTCGATGTCAATGTCACCTTGCCACCCACGTAGCCGCCAAGAGCACTTATTTCTTCTATCACTTCAAGACCCCCAGGCTTAAGGCCAGGTATAAGAGGGTTGCTGTTTGTGGCATGATATTGTGCGAAAGCTGTGCACGCTTTCTGCTTCAACTGTCGCAATTTATCCTGCGCTCATGCGTTAATGAAAATACATTTGAATGGTACATGTGTTCGCACCCGCATCTTGGGTCCAGAAACATCAGAAACAGACTCCCATAACCGGGAGGCTTTCTCTAATTCCAGAAATGCAGATGACGCGAGTGCGCAGCCCGGGCTGCGAGCAACAATGGCGCCCAATATCTGCATTTATCTGAGCTAAGTTCTCCTCGAGCATTTTCGTGAGGAACGTACCAAAGTAGATACTAACACATTCGGCCTAAAATATGACGGATAATTGGTATCATAATGAAATTTTTGAAATAGGATAAAATAATACTTACCACACGAACCAGATACGTTCCGTTATCTGGGGAAGAGATTCCGTCGCTATGGACATCTGTGTGATAACTGTTGTAGCACTTTGATAACAAGCTCTAACTGATGGTGCAAAGGCACTACGTAGTGGATCGTCAGGATGATCTCTTAATGCAAGGGCAAAACACCGTCGGTGTAGGAAAAGGAAATCTGTGTACAAGATGTTGCAACTCAATTACTTTGTAAACAACGGCCAACGAGCGTGATTCACTTACTAATTTCCTTAATCATAAATAGGAAAGTCGCTCCAAGCTTCTCTCCAACCCCTGCGCTTTCAAGATTGGGAATATCGACGGGATCGGGCATAGGATACTCCTTTATGATCTTATCCAGTTGTAAGATCTTGTTGTAACTTATTGGCTTCGGGGCAACCATAGTTTCCAAAACTTTCTGAGTGCAGTCACGAATAAAACATACACCCCAGTATCGACCTACAATTATTTATTAAATATTCGTAGCCGGAAATTAGTAAAGAGACTACCTGTGATATCTGTTCCAGGAATTTCACAGTATGAAGGGCGTATCCAAGTGATGTTTCCAAGGGAAAGCGAGGGCGGCCTCCCTGTGCTTCATTAGTACAGGGCAATTCATATATAAAGATGTCAACACCCACCCAACGATAGCGACTAATCATATTATATGTGGCAACAGAAGTAATATGATCTGATCGAAACTCACCAGCAGTAACTCTTGAATCACAATTGCAGCCATTACGTATTGCCGGTTGTGCACCTCATCGGCAGCTGCGAAGAATTGAAATTAGGTCAATCAGCTGATCGAGCAAGCTGAGGTAGATGTTCTAACTTACGAAGGTTAAACTTAGTAGGGTCGTAGTCTACTTCATGTAAGAAAAACGGAAAAATAATCTGTTCAAGGAAACATACGAAGGCCAAGCTGTTCGAGAAAAATGAATGACCAACGAAGGATCTCGACACAGGCATGAAGACTTACTGTTATTGCTAGCTTGAAGTTCATCCCAGAGAGAAGCCACATTTGTTCCTGCCCAATTATATCATGCGACATCAACCCAAACACACTCATAAGATGCTGTGATGGGATATTATCGGCAAATATATTTTTATATAATATTTAAGGACTCACCATAGCTTGGAGTGCAGTCAACGTAGGAGATTCTATCACAGGAGTAAGACATAGACAAGCCCGAGCAAGTAGACAGTAATGCAATGCGGATTTGAGATCGAACGGTTTTGTAAAGTCCATGAGATCCCCGATGGCGAAAACCTAAAATGCCTTTCCATCACGATCTGTCGAAATATATTAAGAAAGCGTACCATAAACAGTAATGCAAGGTTGTGACATAGAGGTGTCTGATCATTACCACCTGAAGATCGACGATAGATTGGAGAGAGGATCTGGTTCACAAATTTCTCGCGAGTAAATGTAAAAATACTAAGCGACAATAGATTGATTACCCGTGTCAACAAGTTAATTTAAAGAGACGTACTGCCACGAACAATGCTCCCAGTAATTTTCGAAAAGCGACCAAGCTTCGGGGTACGGGGGTAAGCAATTTTGGAGTATGTGTGCAGTAATCCTTTGAACATCTATAGTAGCGGCAATATCCAGATCTGTGAGTGGGGTAGGGAATACATAGGCCAAATGTGATATCTCATGGGGTATTCCTCTGAGAGCTTCAATGACCAGATCCATCTTCTGCTTTCTACTGGAGTCTTCGGAGGTTTGAACGGTCTGTAATTACACTAGTTAATCTTAAATGTCCAATCAACCGTTTATCTACCTTCCAGAAATACTACAGACAATTATAATTATTTAACCTGCAACGAAGAAAAATAGAATGTCTACGACGCACGGCAAATGCACCCATTGAACTAAAGTATTGCGTCCCTTTGTCGTCTAACGCGAGAGTCCCTACATTTTCAGCTAATTCTTCGTCTACGGTATTCTGTACGTCATGTTTATCCTCGGCACTAGATGGCAGTGGGGTGGCTGCAACACGACGGAGCTCATCCGAAAGCAAAGGGTGAGATTGTTCATAAGAATGTTGTGTTTGTGTTGCTTCTAGCGCATCCTCCAGTTGGCGGACCCGGGCTTTAAGTGTATCAATCGTTTCATGCTAGAAAAATGGGCGTTGTAATGCAAAAGCGGACACTACTTGAAAGGATACCGACCAGTAGCCCTACGTTGGCGCTATTTCTGGAAAACTACGTTACATAAAAGACGGTTGAATTGCCAGAGTTAACGCACGGTGAGCTTTTACTATTTTTGGGAGGCAGACGACCGTGAGGACAGATAGCTACACATCTGTTATTTCATTGTCTAGTGAGCTTCAGTCGTCGCTATTCTGGAAAAGATTGCACACACCCTCTTTTGGTACAACTCCCACACGGATTGTTTTTGTCACATTTGAGCTGCAAGCCAGACAATGATTCACTGATGGCTTCCTTATCTATTTATTAACAAACCTTCATTCGTTTGCATTCCGCACATGCTTGAGTTAGACGTGGTAAAGGGTCCATATGGATTCAGGTAGCAAGAAAATGCTATGTAGTACGACAATTCATCAGTGCCTTGGTCGCATCTCATGCCGATCACTTACGGGGTTCGGAGCAGAGCCCCGCCGCACCACGTAATGTTCTTGCTTTGACCCTTTAAGTAATTGCTAAAAAAAGACATGTCACAACATTGTCGTGATGCCAAGGCGATTAGATTGCCCAATCCCACTCGGGCGCTGCATTAGGGCAATGCAGCAATACGTTGCATACAACAATACGCTTACAATGAAATTTGTGTAAACGACATTATACCATGGTTTGGCATTCAAACAATATATTTGAGAAATCTCTCTTCTAGTACTAAGTAACTGCATCCGTCGAAAATTTGCGGCGCGGAAAGACTCAGGCGATCCCTTGTGCGGTCCACGAGCGCTTCCACTTGAAAAATAAATAATAAAATATGCCTAAATTAATATCCAAATTTGAGCTAGATTGTCCACAAACATCGTCTTCGATCATCAGATAACATATGTCACGTCACATAATGAGCATGAGAGCACGTGATTTAGAACGATGTCTTCGCATCCTACTCTGAATGCTCTTTTGCCTGAGATATTAGGCTTCCACCCTCAGCTTCTTCTAGACGATATTATTAACGCGGCAAATGAACCTATCTATCAGTGTAGTGAGTTTGTCGCCGCGTTCATGGAGGCATGGGCAACAGAGCGTGCACAACGACCAGAGACAAACAACAAGAAAGATCAAGAAGATATCTCTAAGGAAATACAACAGGTGTGTTTTGTGCTTTAACCGTTGTTCACCACGCTTTGACGCGTCGCATAGGGCATTGTCGCGTTCCAAACCCTTCTGGAATACCATGTCGACTTGGCCTTTGATTATTTTGAAGTATGGACTTTACGAAACATATTTTTCATCCCACCAGATCTACCCGTCGTGGTTCCCCACCACAAAAACCTAAACCTACATCAAGATCCCAAGGCAGAGGCAGAACTGTTTAATGAGGTCGAGGATTTGCGTAAAAAGCTTCAAAACGTAAGTATTAAGAATCGCCATAATCTTGGCACCTTCTGACCACCTTCCATAGCGAAGACGTCTTAACCGTCACTTGAAATCAGCTTTACTCACCTCCCGATCACAGTTGGCTCGCGCTAAAGCCCGTTTCGAATCCATCGCAATCCTCCCATCGCGTCCTCCATCCCCAACCGCAACCGAATCATTAATAGCTCTCTGTGGCGTCTTACCGGACCCAATTCTACTAGATCCTTCATCATTTCTTCCATCTCCATCACTACTAGCCGATCCGGCCAGACGGCCTTGGGAACAGGGAAAAATCGGATATGACCACTGGGCTGTGAATCGACTTGTGGAAAGGGCAAAGGACGAGCCGGTAGACAGAGATCCACAAGTTGATGATGTCCAAAGGGAGATATTCGGCGACCCTGAGGATATCTGGGCCCTACATGGCGCCACCGAAGCAGAAAAGGCGATTCCTCCAAGAGAGTTGGATATGGAATCTTATGCAGAACATAATCCTGAATCTAAGAAGAGGAAGATTGGATAAGCTCAGCATAAGCATAAATTGCATGCTTCGTTATAGTGTGATAACTGATGCAGGCGAGATATGTCTTTTCTTTTGGACCCTGGGGTATTGTAGACGAACTTCCCGGAAAGCGATACCCTTCCCTGAATTCCGTGGGTGCGCTGTCTCTATCACGCACCCGGCTATATCACAGTGACCCTTGCAATCGCGGGGAACTTGTATTATATGTAGCTATTATATATACTGTACAGACGGTGGAAGGAAAAGGAGTGGAAACATTGCGGCCCACCTCAATATTACCGATGATGATCATAGCATTTTTTGACCCCGCATGCAGAGTCGGGGCTTGGGCGAAGCTGGGAAATTCAACGAAAGGGACATCAAAACATGCCTTAGGTTACACATTAAGTATAACGAGGTATATAGCAGGGGTAGAACAGTGGGCAAAAGGACTATTACTTCCGAGATCTTGGCTCGCGCCAGTGGACGGCGGCAACAAGAAGTTAAGAACAGTCCACGTCCACAGAGGCGGGTGACGTATATTTATTTAGGCGGGATTGAGAATAACGGGAGAAGCTTGAGGGAGACCCAATCCACGTTTTTTCGAATGATTAGATACATATAAATTAGTAAAATAACGACAATCCATTCCTTACAGAGTTGCAAAACTCACGGTAATTCAGTGTCCAAGACACTACTATAGCCACATTGGAAGTCGGGTCTTGAGTCACTTTTCTGCTGTTTCCTCGTTTTCTTGTCCGTGGACGCCGTTACTCTTGGATAATTCACCCGTATCGTATGACGGAGAATGGTTGCTGGTCAATGAACTCAAATTGTTCGAGACGATTGTCGTGAAGCTGATGCTCGAGCTGATAACAATGTTTAAACTCATTAACCCATAATTATCAGAGGTGGTCGAATTCCCTTTAGGCAAAAAAGCTCACTCCCATGTAGCGTGGTTTTCCTAATTAGACGAAGACAGCGGTTAGTCTGGCCGCCTGTAAAAAAATAAGGGATAGCTCATCAGGTGGACCGTCAAAGAGTGTACTTCCATATAAGTCGGGATCAGAGTCTATGATCCATTCGTCCCGGCCGACGGGGAGAGCTAGCTCGAGAAGGAAGTCGCCACGGGAGTTGAATGTGGGGTGAGCGAGGGTGTACCCATATGCGCCCGATTGGAAGAGCGGCCATACATCCGAGAACAGTGCTGAGAGTAGCAATGGTTTCGTCACCCACAAAAATTTTACCAGGTGAGGGCGAACTGGTCATGGCTGGGAGAGGTGGTGAGAGAGGCAAAGCAACTGGGGACTCATAATCATACGTTTTCTCCTGTGGAATGGACAAAAGTGTCTTTGCGTTGCTTACCAAGTCCTTTTCTACGATTAAATATGTTAGATTTGGTGTATACCATATAGTCTGTTATACACCCCAATTCCTATCGGCCAGGTAATATGGTCTTTCATATCATACTTCAGAGTCACAGTCATTTAGAGTCTATCAACATAGATCGTTCTAGTGTCTCTTAAAGGAAGAGATAAATTAGGAACATGGAGGCCTAACAGATGACAGAAATGGTTAGCTGATCGAGACCTACTTTTCTAAACTTCTACGACGCTCGAGGCATAGAAGATCATTATCAGGGCATAATCAGACTGCCAAATGGAGTCAAACGAAGTCCAACAGATACTCAGTTGTTACCCGATCATGGTAATAGAACACAAATATAGCAGTTTATGGCCGCAGCTCCTCACCCATGCAATTTAATATATCTATGCGACAGGCCAAATGCTGTGAATCAAACATCCAAAGTCACGCACGAAGACCGATACGGATCACGATGGTTTAGCAACAGCATAGCAGCTACCGTCCTAGACCATGTCATCAGAATAGAAAAAAGATTCAGGGAAATCCACGAAAACATTGCGGCCTGCCACTAAATTATCGATGACGGTGATAGCATATTTTGATGCTGTGTGCAGAGCAACCGGGGCTTAGGTGAAGCTGGGAAATCCAACGATTGGGACCTATTGAACCATGCCATTAGTCCCATATTAAGTATAAGTAACAAGTATAACAAGGGTATGACAGGTCAAAATAATGCTTCCGACCTCTTGGCTCGGGCCGAACTTCGGAAGTACATGGCAGCAGAGTTCAAATGATTTATTTGTAGTTTGCTCTAAATTTATATCCATGTCGAAGCGAAAAAGCGTTTACATAAACGACTTTGCTTTCACTAAAGTTATAGAGGTCTGCCCAAATGTCAGACAAGAAGGACGTGTTAGTCGTAGGCAAGTTTACGGATCATGATTGATGATTGGTATACTGTACAACTTGCTAATCCCAAGGCAGGGTTCGGAGCAGTAGGCGCTCTCTGTGAGTAATGGGGATGGATTGGAATTCAAACGTGTTATCGTTGATCGTTGATCGATTTCCTCAGATTCCTATATCCTGTCGCTCTCTGGCAAAATAAATGTTACTTGTGTCGCTCGCAGTAACTATCAGGCAACACTAGGTGTTTTTACCTTTTTCACAGATAAGGTATCTAAGAAGACTCACAGCCGTGATCAGATGAGGGTATACATATTCAATCCAAGCGATACGGTAATATACCAGGCTGGAGACCACACAGAAGTGAGCGAGCACTTCCTAGGCTGATCTCAAATTCTACTTAATCGCTATTTCTCAAACTACAAGTCGTCAAATCCGTTTTGGATGCGTCCGATAGACCATACTCCTATGTGGTCGTCACTACGAAAGCTCTTCCCCAGATAACACCTGCCTCTTCGCTTTTAGGCCCTTTACTCAACCCGCAGGCCGCGACCCTACCTGTCTTCGTAATGTTGCAAAATGGATTGAATGTAGAGAAAGATATATATAGCGCTGTTAAGCAACTAGGCAAAGGCGAACCGAGAATCATCAGCACCGCTCTCTGGATTGCCACTAACATTATACCCGGAAACATTGTGGACCATAGTCACGATGTAAGTCAAATAGATATTTGCATAGTGAAAGTATTCACAGATGTGGAAATTGATAGGAACGAATGTCCATTGGAATTTATAGACCGGAATATTCACCAAGGGTACAAAACAATGTTGAAGAGGCTGTCATTCTCCAAGAGTTCGTCAATCTCTTTGAAGGCACCACCAGCCCTATTACCATCTATGACGAAGTACAAAGGATTAAATTCAGAAAAAATTTCTGGTATTTCTTATTTCATGACGTTTCTAGCAAATATTAACTTGGCGACGTGTAGGAACGCCACCTTCGCCGTCTGTTCAGCATTAATGCGATATCCTCTCCCGACCTTTTTTGAAAATGCAGTTGAAGAACAAATGATACCTCAAATACGCGCCATGATGTATGAACTCCTAGCCGTAGGCCGTGCGATGGGATTCGACGAGGCGGCCTTACCAATGGATGTTGTTGAGGATGTTGTGGCCGAATCGACAAATATTTTTAAAGGAACGGGGATTTCACACCGTGTCAGTATACTTCTTGACCTTGAAGGTGGGCGACCAATGGAGGTGGAAGTCATTTTGGGAGAGGTGGTGAGAAAGGCAAAGGAGTTGGGGGTTGATACTCCAGTACGTTTTAATCCTGTTTAATGGATAGAAGTGTCCTTGCGCTTACCAAATTTTTTATAGAGATTAGATCTGGTGTATTCCATGTTGTCTGTTATACAGAACCAATTCCTGAAAAACCTATCTCCTGGATAGTAACCATCAAAACCTATCAGCTAGGTAGCATGGTACATCATATTCAGTGTCTATCATACCGGTGTTACTTGTCTGGGATCTACAGTGGCAGTATAGATTGTTTTACCGTCTCTTGAAAGAATGTATAATTAAGGGGTATGAAGTAGTGGTCATGATCGCAATCATCTGCGTGAGAATATTTATAACCAGGATATATGCCAAACGAAGTCCAAGAGATATGCAAATTGTCAGCTGATCATCATTCTTGGACGACGCGGGACGACATCCTTCCCACCGCCACAATTCAATATAACCAAGACACATCCCCCAAACACGACGAACCAAAAATCCAAGTCACGACACGAACACCGTTATCAACCACGATGGTTCAACAACAGCATGGTATTGGGATAATGTAGCAGCAGCTACCGTCCTAGATCATATTGTCAGAACAGAAAAACAGCTTGGGACATTCGCAACAACGTACTGGACATGGGATACAACCTCCTCTAAGCCTCATGGCTGGATTCTGCTTCTGTTTTATTGCCTCGACGTCCTCAGGGTTCGTCGACATCCGCATAGAACTGATGTGTTGTGATGATATTATACCTGGACCGCGCATTGGAAGGGGTTTGGTGTATGCAGGGGCTGGCGGGTTGGGGAATTTGGTATCCATTGAGGTTGGTGACGGACTCTGGTCCAAAGCATGACGTCACAGCAGTGGGCGTCTAAACTGCGGGTGGGCATCGCAACTATACCAAGTACATACTAACTAATATTAATTTCATTCCTATATATACAAATGTAACTCGGGGTCAAGACCAATGCTCGCTCTACCACACATTATATCAACTGCAATATACTCTCGCCTGTCAGAGTCTTTGTGCTTTTTTCTTTTTTCTTCTTGGGCACCTCCCACAGTCGCCAAAACTTCCACCCACAAAACTTTTACCAGGTGGGGGCGAACTGGTCATGGCTGGGAGAGATCAGAACTGAGCTTGACAGAACAGTTACACCCGTTGATGTAACAGTTCCAGCTACATTCGCTGATCCAGCGGTATTCGATGAAAAGGCCTTACCAAAGGAACTTCTTGAAGATACTATCGCCGACTCGAAGAATATCCATAAAGGGGAGGGGGCTTCGCACCGCTCCAGTATACTTTTTGACCATGAAGGCGGATAACCAATGGAGGTAGAAGTCATTTGGGAGAGTGGTGAGAGAGGCAAAGCAACT
The DNA here is from genome assembly GCA_015178975.1 of Hysterangium stoloniferum. Classification (NCBI taxonomy): domain Eukaryota; kingdom Fungi; phylum Basidiomycota; class Agaricomycetes; order Hysterangiales; family Hysterangiaceae; genus Hysterangium; species Hysterangium stoloniferum. The sequence continues at coordinate 146,912 of WHVD01000091.1, read as the reverse complement.
GGGGATTTATACTCACACGTTTTCTCCTGTGGAATGGACAAAAGTGTCTTTGCGTTGCTTACCAAGTCCTTTTCTACGATTAAAAGATATTATAGTTGGTGTACTCCATGCAGTCTGTTATACACCCCAATTCCTATCGGCCAGGTAGTATGGTCTTTTATATCATACCTCAGAGTCACAGTCATTTAGAACAAATACAGTAGTCTATGTCCGCAGTCCTCACCTATGCAATTCAATATAACTTCACACATTCGCCAAGTGCTGTGAACCAAACATCCAAAGTCACGACACGAAGACCGATATCGATCACAATGGTTTAGCAACAGCACGTTATTGGGATAGTGTAGCAGCTACCGTCCTAGACCATGTCATCGGAATAGAAAAAAGATTCGCGGAAATCCACGAAAACATTGCGGCCCTGCCACTAAATTATCGATGACGGTGATACTTTGGTGCTGTGTGCATAGCAGCCGGGGCTTAGGTGAAGCTGGGAAATCCAACGATTGGATCCTATTGAGCCATAAGTAACAAGGTACGACACAGGGTCAAAATAATGCTTCCGACCTCTTGGCTCGGGCCGAACTTCAGAAGTACATGGCAGCCGCATTCAAATAATTTATTTGTGGTTTGCTCTAAATTTATATCCAGGCGTTTACATAAACGACTTTGCTTTCACTAAAGTTATAGAGGTCTGCCCAAATGCCAGACAAGAAGGACGTGCTAGTCGTAGGCAAGTTTACAGATCATGATTGATGATTGGTATGCTGTACAACTTGCTAACCCCAAGTCAGGGTTCGGAGCAGTAGGCGCTCTCTGTGAGTAATGGGGATGGATTGGAACTCAAACGTGTTATCTTTGATCGTTGATCGATTTCCTCAGATTCCTATATCCTGACGCTCTCTGGCAAAGTAAATGTTACTTGTGTCGCTCGCAGTAACTATCAGGCAACACTAGGTGTTTTTACTTTTTTCACAGATAAGGTATCCAAGAAGACTCACAGCCGTGATCAGATGAGGGTATACATATTCAATCCAAGCGATACGGTAATATACCAGGCTGGAGACCACACAGAAGTGAGCACTTCCTAGACTGATCTCAAATTCTACTTAATCGCTATTTCTCGAACTACAAGTCGTCAAATCCGTTTTGGATGCGTCCGATAGACCATACTCCTATGTGGTCGTCACTACGAAAGCTCTTCCCCAGATAACACCTGCCTCTTCGCTTTTAGGCCCTTTACTCAACCCGCAGGCCGCGACCCTACCTGTCTTCGTAATGTTGCAAAATGGATTGAATGTAGAGAAAGATATATATAGCGCTGTTAAGCAACTAGGCAAAGGCGAACCGAGAGTCATCAGCACCGCTCTCTGGGTTGGCACTAACATTCTACCCCGAAACATTGTGGACCATAGCCACAATGTAAATCAAATAGATTTCTGCATAGTGAAAGTATTCACAGATGTGGAAATTGACAGGAACGAATGTCCATTGGAATTTATAGACCGGAATATTCACCAAGGGTACAAAACAGTGTTGAAGAGGCTATCGTCCTCCAAGAATTCGCCAATCTCTTTGAAGGCACCACCAGTCCTATTACCATCTACGACGAAGTACAAAGGATTAAATTCAAGAAGAATTTCTGGTATTTCTTATTTCATGACGTTTCTAGCAAATATTAACGTGGCGACGTGTAGGAACGCCACCTTCGGCGTCTGTTCAGCATTAATGCGATATCCTCTCGCTACCTTTTTTGAAAATGCAGTAGAAGAGCAAATGATATCTCAAATACGCGCCATGATGTATGAACTCCTAGCCGTAGGCCGTGCGATGGGATTCGACGAGGCGGCCTTACCAATGGAACTTATTGAAGATGTTGTGGCCGAATCGAAAAGTATTCATAAAGGAACGGGGATTTCACACCGTGCCAGTATACTTCTTGACCTTGAAGGTGGGCGACCAATGGAGGTGGAAGTCATTTTGGGAGAGGTGGTGAGAAAGGCAAAGGAGTTGGGGGTTGATACTCCAGTACGTTTTAATCCTGTTTAATGGATAGAAGTGTCCTTGCGCTTACCAAAATTATCATAGAGATTAGATCTGGTGTATTCCATGTTGTCTGTTATACAGAACCAATTGCTATCGGCTAGGTAGTATGGTCCATCATATTCAGTGTATCATACTTGCATGCGCTCTACAGTGGCAATATAGATTGTTCTACCGTCTCTTAAAAAAAAAGTATAATTAAGGGCAATCATATGCGTGAGAATATTCATAATCAGGATATACGAAGTCCAAGAGATATGCAAATTGTCAGCTGATCATCATTCGCGGGACGACAAGAACAAAAGTCCTCCCCACCGCCACAATTCAATACAACCAGTACACATCCGACATGACACCCCCAAACACGACGAACCAAAACTCCCAAGTCGCGACACGAACGCCGATATCAACCACGATGGTTCAACAACAGCATGGTATTGGGATAATGTAGCAGCAGCTACCGTCCTAGATCATATTGTCAGAACAGAAAAACAGCTTGGGGCATTCGCAACAACATACTGGACATGGGATACAACCTCCTCTAAGCCTCATGGCTGGATTCTGCTTCTGTTTTATTGCCTCGACGTCCTCAGGGTTCGTCGACATCCGCATAGAACTGACAGGTTGTGATGATATTACACCTGGACCACGCATTGGAAGGGGTTTAGTGTATGCGGGCGCTGGCGGGTTAGGGAATTTGGTATCCATTGAGGTTGGTGACGGACTCCGCAACATGGCCTTAAAAGCAAGGTCCCAAGCATGACGTCACAGCAGTGGGCGTCCAAACTGCGGTTGGGCACTGCAACTATACCAAGCACATACTAACTAATATTAATTTCATTCCTATATATACAAATGCAACTCGGGGGTCAAGACCAATGCTCGCTGTACCACACATTATCTCAACTGCAATATACTCTCGCCTATCAGAGTCTTTGTACTTTTTTCTTTTTTCTTCTTGGGCACCTCCCACAGTCGCCAAAACTTCAGATTCTCGTCTCCGGCTCCAGTGCAGACAACGTCGCCGTGAGGACTCATTTGGGAGAATAACACGCGGGAATCGTGTGCATCTCGAATTTCGGCGACCCGCTCCATGGATGGATAGGCATGGATCATGAGGGAATTGGTAGGGTAGCCGTGTGTTGTAAATATTTCCTTCTTGTGTGGTGCGAACTGTACAGATGTTATCTGGCTTGGCGTTTGGACAGAATGGATCCTAGCGCCTGTTGTGATGTTCCAAACATGGACGGTGGCGTCGGAAGTACCTCCACCGGTGGCTAGTAATGAAGGCTGCCAAGGACACCACGACAGGCCCTAAAAGTTAACGTGAACAAACTTGCTGTTGAAAGAAACATCTTAAAAAACCATACTTTAACCGCCGCTGTGTGCGTCCGCTTTGTCATTATGGGATCTTCATTACGCTCACCTCCTGAATCTCCCATTCTTGCATCCCAGACATTGACAACATTATCGTTACCACCGCTGGCAAGGTACTCCCCATCTGATCTCCATTCCAAGCCGCACACCTCGCCTACGTGACCTATAAGCTCGCAAACCTTGTGTCGTGCAATCCTGACATCGTGATGCCAAATACTACCATCTCCGCAACCAGAGCTGAGAATATGCCCATTCCACGACAAGCACGCAATCTGTCCCTGATGACCACCCATGGTACGTAATTTGGCACCACTCTCAACGTCCCAAAGTTCGACCTCTCCAGTTCCCGTGCCTATTGCAAGGAACATGCCATCATTTGAAAACGACACCGAGGAGACGTATGATCCTTCTGGGGCTTGAGCGACTTGTGTAACAGACCCGGTATCCGCACGCCAAAGATACGTCTTCTCGGATAGGGCAACAGCAACCACGTTGGTGGAGGACCAAGAGAGAAGATTGAGATAGAAATCGTCTGACGTGGCGTGAGCTTTTAACACATCAGACTGGGCCAAAGCAAATATCACTCACCGACCATCCCTGGTGCATCCAAGACACGTTCTGGCTGCGAAGGTATCCTGCGCGTTTTATTGGTTGTCACTGAAGTTGAACTTGCAATGGCGCCTGGGCGTTGGTACAACGCTCTTGCGTGTATGCGTTGCTGAACCAAATCCTTGTCTGCCGATGGAAGGGGCGGGGGCTCATGATACTTCAAAATCCTTTCGTTCATAGCGATACCAGTAGCCTCAGCGAGCCTGGCAACATGTCTGGGTGATCCGTCTGGGTGATACGGTTTCATAGGAGCAGCCGCAACATCGCTGTCGTCGAGTCCGCGCGTCCGAGGCAAGAATCGATCTTCCGATCCTAATCGCCCCATGGATTTCGATCTCTTCGGCGTCCGATTCCCTTGAGTACTTGGGAAGTAATCGTGCCGGACGATATCCATGCGACTCTCGAACCCCCCGCGGCGCACAATACCTCCATTAGCCTGACGCTGTAGCTCTGCAGTGACGACGAACCCGCTCGTGGCTTGTTTAACCGGCGACGAGGGTCGCGACAGAAATGGATTATCAACCACGTTTCGACCATCGGCGTGACGCTCGCCTAGAGACAAGGCATTGAAACTAGCAGTTAACGATGGGGTCAACGGTGGTCGCGCCCGAGCAGGAGTTTTTGGGTTTTGTGACTTCTGGGAATTTGATGTTTTAGTGGTTGTAGAAGCCATAGCTGTTGTGCAGACTGGTAAGGACTGGAGAACCAAGTCTGAAGGAGAAGAAAAGAGGTGTTGGATTTCGAACCGCGTACATGTCACGTGACCAACGCCACATATGACTGGACGGTCCTTCCTCGCTAATGTCTAACTGGGAACTTTGTAAGTACGCCGTCTCAGCGCGGCATATTCGTATGATTTATGCGCTAGTATTTTAGAGGTGTTTTGTTTCATTTATCCAATCAGAACATGTGAACTATAATAAGCTAGTTTTTATTCCATTTGGCACTTAGGTTTATTTAGGATTCCATGTTTCTCTGAAAGCTCTCATTCACATCCTCACATAATAAGCCAACGGCATGAAAGGGGTGGTCATAGGTTAGATGAGGTATTGGCTAAACGGCCAACTTCCTTCCCAGCACGACGACCAAATGCTGCGCCTGCAGTCAAACCACTTCCACCAGGGTAATTACCCCAGTAAAGATCACCGACCATCTCTCCTGTGCAAAACAACCCATCGATCTTTTGTCCGTCCGGTTTCAGTACAGCCGCCGTCACAGGATCAATAGGTAAGCCCCCAAAAGTAAAAGTAATACCGCACGTAATCTTGACCGCGACAAACGGGGCTTTGTCGAGTGTTCTTGCCCAGTTCGATTTCGGAATGGCTAAGCTGTGAGTCGACGACTGTGTTCCAAGACCGTCTTTCGCTGCAGGATCGAACGAGTGCTGCGGAAATTCCTTCTGGAAGGCTCCGACGGCCTCGTTGTACTCTTCGACTGTTTCAAGAAAGGCCGCGGAATCCACCAGACCTTCTTTAGTAAGCATTTCAGCCAGTTCTTCCACTGAAGAAGCCTCTATTTTCTGGGTGACGTCGTCTCCATATTCTTCGACGCGCAGCATTTCTTTTCCTTTCTTATCCCAGATCTGGAATGCAAAACCACCTGGTTGCGCCATAGTTGCTCGTCCGTATATGGCGTAGGTATAGTTTCGAAAATCGGCGCCTTCATCAACATATCGTCGTCCCTGCGAGTTCACCATGAGGCCTAATGGGTATCCGGACTTGGTATATGCATGCGTGATATCCCGGGTGCCTCTGTCTTCTGGCGAATTGAAATCCCAGCACGTCGAATGACACCCGGCCCAGTCGCCTACTAATTGTGGTCGCAAGTTTGGTGGAAGATCGAGTACCAGCTTGAAGCCGTCTCCCTTGTTATAGGGCGTTCCTCGCACCTAGAAATTAGCGTATAAGCGTATGTTCCCACATTTGTACATCTGAGACTTACATGGGCGCGACGCCAACCTGGACCCAAGTACTTCGCTCGCATGTCTTCATTCGCCTCATATCCACCGCATGCCATAATAACCGCTCTGGTATTGATTATGTCCTCCTTCGAAGAATCTGATGCTCCAATGATTTTGATGCCCCTAATGCACGCACCGCCCTCTAACACAAGTCCGACGACCGACGTTCCCCACTTAAACTGGATACCCAATGCGTTCGCCTTGTCCATCAGATCTTTCACCAAGCCTTTCCCGCCGTCCTGCACCGCCAACACCACTCCTCCCCAAAATTTGAGCTTTCCATCTGTTTCATATGCTTGGCGATGTGTGGAAAATACGTATCTCACACCGATATCCTCTGCGAGCCATGAAACGACTTCTCTGCTATCTCCAACGACAGTATTTACAAGGGCCATATTCGACCTTCGGCCGCCGAGCCTGAGGATATCTTCAGCGAATTGCTCCTTTGTATAAGGGTCCATCTCCATCCGGTCCAATCGAGCCTGATCCTTCTCCACTTTCTTGACGACGGGTAGGAGATCCTGCATCCCGCCATGGTATGTGCGAAATGCGCCAGCGGTGAAGTAGCTGTTCCCTCCTGCCCACTCAATAGGGGCTTTCTCTATCACTAGAACCCGCGAGGCATCGCATCCGGACTGCACTGCGGATATGGCTGCACAGAGGCCGGCGTTTCCTGTCCCTAGGACAACACAGTCATATTGGTATTTCATCGAGTAGGCGGTGTGATGGGGTGTGACCTCGAGTAGACACCGAGAGAAGGGCTCCTGAACTTGGTTAAAGGTTACTGATTAAGGTGGCATAGGCTATTCGACAGATGGCGTCGCACATTTTCGAGACCGCACAAATTGTGTGTTTCAAGCTGACGCCAGCCCCTAGTGATCATCTGAATGATCTGCTGAAGATTGACATAAGAAGTAGGACGTCAGTCCCAAATTGACATATGATCACCTGAATGGTTAAAGGATCTGATGTCAATGTTTGTTCCGTGTAGCTGTCAACTAAGTATTTCTCTGATCAACAAGGCACATATATGGATATGCTCACGAGCCAACTTGAAGTTTGGCTATTCCAACAGTTTTCTCACCTCAACAGTGCCGCGGACTCGGCATTCCTGTCGACGTTACATACTCCTGGTATAGCCGGATGCGGGGTAGTTGATGTGCGAAGGAACAGGTCACAATCGAACAAAACATTTGACCTGACTTTGTAACTTATTGATGACGTTTCAGGGATTTTACCATGGATACTCGGGGTTCCATGTTTCTATTGGTGCAATAAATAGCCCACCGTGTCACTTTACCTTTGGTTTGAATAGGTTTTAAGCTGGAGGCTCGATATATACCACATGTACATGTTCATTAGAAGAGGAGAAGCAGTAAATATGCGCCACTGTGTTACAATAATTGTAACGGAGATTTGAGTGCGCTTCGCTAGTCGTGACTGCACACTATATCAAGTCAGGTAGGAATGACTTGGACTGACATGACCAGAATTGCCATCTAATTCCATTAAGTTTGAATCTTATTTAGTTGGAAGACCGGGTTTGACCAATTGACAGGTCAACAATCATCGGGACCTGCTCGTATCCGAACACAACATCTCGTCGCCTTTCGGCTGTGCCAGTCGCCCCCCATCATGCTCCTTATAAGAACTCTTCCATTCTCCTCGTGCATCAAACACCCCCTTGTCGAGTGTACTTCTCCATAACAAGTGAATTATAGAAATTAACAATCATGTCTAACGGCTATGCAAGGTATGTACATCCCTCCAATGGGAGATATATAGCACACAACGTATCGTACCGATAGTGTCCCGAATGCCCTCACCGTTGGTACAGAGGAACAAGGTGTCAGCTGGGTGCCGAGTCTTGAACGCGTCGCATCCTACGACTTCAGCTCCATCTTGGGGAAGACTGAATCCCCTCCTCTATCGGACGACTTTGATGCTCCAGCGGCGCAGTCCAAAAACTCTATTGTACAGCTCATAGAGGGTCAGATCAAGCGAGGAAGTCCTATATCGTTCCCAACCATCGTATGTTCTACACTGATTATCCATTTCGACTTTTACTCGGTGCTGATTATGTTTCCTCAAGAGTGCGCTCTGGGATGCCTTGAAGAACCAGAATGGAGTTGGTCTTGACGATAGGAAATTCTTGGTAAATGCTGCAATAAATCATCAGCAAAGTTCGGAGCTAACTCGTATGCCAGTTGGAATACGTTCTTGTCTTGATGTCTCGTCTCCCCCCAGGCTCCCAAATTGCTACACAAATAGAGCATTTCATGATCGATTTTCGTGCGTACAGACATACACTGGACAATGTTCATACTTGCTCACTTCTGTTGTTAGTCTACAAGGACCTCCCTCACCCTCCATCAACTTACTTGCGTCCTTACGTGGCATCCACAGCAAGCCCCAGTGCACTCAGTTTGAAGGGCTTTGCCTGGCGCGAGGCTGATGGGAGCAACAATAACCCGCTGGTGCCAGAGCTTGGTGCTTCTCACAAGCCGTATGCTCGCTCCGTGTCAGCATCACACATCGCGCCTCCGGCCACTCTTCCCGATCCTGGCCTGATATTTGACACTCTCCTTAAACGAAGCTCGAACGTTCCCCACCCGACTGGCCTATCGTCCATGTTCTTTGCGTTCGCGAATCTCATCATCCACTCCCTCTTTCACACAAACCGTTATGATTCGAGCATCAACGATACCTCAAGTTATCTCGACTTGAGCCCTTTGTATGGTGTTGATTTCGAAGAGCAGAAGAAAGTTCGACGATTCGATGGGACAGGGAGATTGTATGAAGATACGTTTGCTGATAACAGGCTCCTGGGCATGCCGCCTGCGATTGCGGCACTGTTGGTTATTTTCTGCAGGAACCACAACGTAATGTATTCTGCGAAGCTTTACCGCCATTCCCTGTTGACATCTCTGCGATTAGTTCGTCGCCACCCGCATTCTGGAGATCAATGAATCAGGGGCATATCAAGCGAATCCAAGTGACGATATAAAGGCGAAGCAAGATGACGAGATATTTAACAGGGCTAGACTTGTGAACTGGTATGTGGGAGAATTCTTGTCTGCCATGCTGAGACGTTAAATGTTTAAATCTTCAGCGGAGCTTTCATGCAGGTAAATAGTCATACTGTTGGAAGCAACTTGGAGAGTTTGGACTCAACCTTTGCATTCAGGTTATCATGCGCGATTATGTGGGTAGCATCCTCCACATGATCCAGGACCTTAACCCGTGGCATTTGCGACCTCTTGATGTACGTAAAAACCCGACGTCATTGTGAGACCTTCCTGATAACTTCAACCTTTCACACATCAGCCGATGCGTGATTCAAGCCATGACATCACCCCACGAGGCGAAGGGAATGTGTGCTCGGTAGAGTTCAACTTGTTATACCGCGTTAGTGGTGCTGTCTACATCGTCGGGCTGTATATGACTCTTACCCTTATTCTGTCTTGTTTGTTAGTGGCATGCAACAACGTCTGCGAAGGACGAGAAGTGGCTTGATGAACTGTTCAAGACGCTGCTCCCCGACGAGACACCTGAAACAGTACGCTTTTACCCAAAAGCATGCGTCGAGAAGCCTAACATGATATCAGATCACAAAGGAGAAGTTCTATGCAGCAGCCGCAAGGGAAGTAAGGATGAAAGGCGGCCCGGACCCGAAAACGTGGACAATTGGCTCGTACGTTTCTGGTGATTACAGCGTCGTTCAGAGTGTTAATTGCGCGTTGTATTTTCAGGATGAAGAGGGATCCTTCTGGACGATTCAGCGATGCCGACCTTGCCAACACACTTCAGAGCGCCACCGATGACGCTGCCCAGGCCTTCAGAGCACGCGGTATTCCTGCCGCTTTCAGAATCATTGAAATTTTGGGAATTGAGCAAGCACGATCATGGGGTGTTTGTTCTTTGAACGAATTCCGGACATTCTTAGGATTGAAACGTACGCCAGCTTTTTCTTTTTCTCTTTCTGTGTGTTGGGAGTTTTAATAAACTGATGGATGGCCTGTGGCAGCTTATGGCTCCTTCGAAGAGTGGAATCCCGACCTTGAAATAGCCGTACGTGCTGTTGTCATTCCGTTATAGCCCTTTTCTGAATACGCAAATGCTCTAGGCTGCCGCACGCCATTTGTATCACGATATCGACAACATGGAGCTCTATGTATGTTACCGGTTCTGACTGTACCTTCTCATGATTAATCTTTCAATAGGTCGGTATGCAAGCAGAAGAGTCAAGGCGCGCCATGCCCGGTTCGGGTCTGTGTTCCGGCTACACTATGTCTCGCTCCATCCTCGCGGATGCTGTCGCACTTATCAGAGGTGACAGGTTCCTAACCACGGAATACACACGTACGTATATGAAATTCGGTCCCATCCTTAGAACGACGATCTTACTTTATCCAAAGCGTTCAACCTCACTTCGTGGGGTTTCCAAGATGTTCAAACGACCAACGACAACGGTTCTCTTGGCGGCATGCTCACAAAGCTACTCTTCCGCGCCCTTCCTCAACACTACACACCTTCGTCTATATATGCCCACTTCCCATTCATCCTCCCTAGTTCCATAAAACAGGCGATGACAAGTAAAGATCCCGCTATGGTCAAGAAATACGATTGGAATCCGCCGCATGTGGTCGCGCCAATCGTACCCGTTCACGCATCAGCGGCCGTGAAAGAGGTCTTGGAGACGAAATCTACATTCTATGGAAACTACGAAGCACTCAGCAGCACGCTCACAGGCGATATCAGCTTCTACTATGGCGGTCCTGCTACAAACAAGAATGCACAAGAAGCCAAGATGGTATGGTTGATCCAAGTATCTCTCAAGTCGCGCAACTGAACATTATGATCAGATTCATGACATTCTTTTCACGCCCGTGGCCAATGCTAAGCATGGCCAATACTACTATGACAAGGCGTTAGAGCTCGTAGCTGATAAGTCATATTCCGGTGTCGGGGTAACAACTAGGACCGTGGATATCGTTCGTGAGGTCTTGAACTCCATCCCTTTGCATTGGATAACGACCCACGTTGTGAGTGACCTCATCTTGAGACAAACATTGCGGTGCCAACAGCTTCTGTTTCGATGCAGGCGGACTTATCCTTGATAACCCCAGAACAAGAAGGAAAGTTCACCGAGGAGGAGCTATATGGTTATTTTGCAGTGATTTTCTCGTGAGTCTTGTCTTGAAAGGAACGTTCTTTTGATGTTTACCTCGACTCAGGTACATTTTCTTCAATACGGAGCCGGTTAATGCATGGTTCTTAGCACAGCACTCGCAGAAAGCAGCAAAGACCATCTTGGGTGATCTTTCCTCTAAGTTACCTACTGGCTCGATAGTAAGCCCAGTTGGCAATTATCGAAGAAAGAGGCGTTCGCTAATCGGTCGACTTCGCCAGGCCGGTGCAGTTCGAGGTGTTGTGAACAAGTTGACAGGTCTCTTACACGAGATCGAGGGCAAGCATGAGACTACAAATGCCCTACAACAACTGTTGAAACAAAGTGGTGGTGAGATGGACGAGGAGTCTAGGGATGAAGTTCTTACCAAAGTCTTCGGGATTATGGTTAATTCTGTACCAAACTGGGCGCATGGTAAGAGGCATCAGCCAGATCCTTCGAGAGCCACTTATTAATATCGTTATTAGCGGCGACCCATGTTATCAACTTCTACCTTAAGCCAGCCAGAGATACCGACCCTGATCCAAGAAAGTCCGACAGGGAGCAAATCGTCATGCTCGCTGGACGTAAGCAACTAAGCCAGAACGAGGAAAACCAGCTCATTGGTTACGTGCGCGAGGCGTTGCGTAGGTTGATTCTGTTATAGCTATGGATGAACACTGACTTCTTCATACTATAACAGGTTTGGACCCGCCGGCAAGTTGCTATGCCAATCGATAACATAGCGTGTGACTGATATATATGTGTTGTAGGTTGGAGGTGTTCTACGAGAAGTCCATGCATCCCTCACTTCCCAGAACATCAAAGTGAGCAAAGGCGAGAGGGTCTTCGTGGATTTGCATGCTGGATTGCGCAAGGTACGTCTACCCCATTCACCTGCCATCTTTCTATGACTGACGTCTGTCGATTTGTCGTATGTAGGCGTTGCCAGACCATGACTCTGTGAATCCTAGACGACCCCGCACAGAACAACCCGTGTTCGTTCCTGGAGCCCATTCGTGCGTTGAAGCAAGCTGTTGTTGGAGATGATGCAATTGCTTATCTTTCATCCTTAGGTCTCTTAGCGAGGAGTTCTCGGATAAGACCATGGCCCAAGTTCTCCGTGCCGTGTTCAGCAAGAAGAATGTAAGGCGTGGACCTGGTAGTTCGGGACAGTTGGTTCGGTACGTCCTAACACTTCTGAGACATACCTTTGGTAATGACGACATGGGTAACACTAGGTTCACTGAAAACTTCCACGGCACCAGCCAAACTTTGTACATCGATTCGAAAGGACAGTCCACGGCTTGGCCTCAGTCACTTATCATCCAGGTACAGTACACAAATATCGACAAGAATTCTCGTAGCTAACGTCGTTATGATCTAGTACGATGCGTAAAGGCAACGGTCATGTGTTATGAATACGTATACCTTCAAAGTGCCACCACCTTATGATAAACTATGTACAGATAAATAATATACACAAATATTTGATCAGCCTAACCCAAGTTTCCACTGCCTGATAAATATGATAGGAATACAGGAGCTGTCGTGAATAATGTGCAGTACTACGCAGATATCAATCATGTAATTGACTCTTGAGTCTCACTTTGCAATTGGACGGTATTCTTCGTGGAACTGTGGCGACAAGTGTACAAAAGAATAGGACTGTCATCATTACCATGCAACTCGAGCTGAACCCAACACGTTGAATACGCTACTAACTCATACGACAGGCTCGCTTGAGATTTGACCGTAGCGACAACTAAGATTGTGAACACACTTGAAAAGGTGCGAAATAGTGCATTATATGTAGTGTCCGCTGTGAAGGGGTGGAGTATTTATTGTAAATCCTTACTTTAATCCTCCACGATTCTATCATTTACAACTGTTTGCATTACGTAAGAGGCTGTAACAAAAGTAAAATCTCAGTCGACACGTAAAGTGGGAATCGACTGAGGTGTGGCATGTAGTATGGGTAGTAATTATACCATCGAAATCAATAATAAATCAATGTACAGCTAGCTGTTCCGAGTACCTATGGCGGAGTTCAAAGTTTAAAAAAAAATTCCGCTTTTGACCCACAGACAAATTGTGTTGTATCTCAGGAAAGGGATCCAATTAAGACAAAATTATTTGGGGTGTGTACTATATAGGTATAGGTCTATATATTTATGTATATAGTTGGCCTTATGGAATGCTATTCAATATTCAGTGAAATATTAGTGCAATGGCTCCCCTTCATTCAATTCTTCCTCAATTTGCATATAAGCTGGTGGGACTAATCCTATATATTGTGTATGAATATTCCCTAAGCTGTAAAATTTAATACCACCCTTTGAACAAGTTGTGCCACTTGCTGTATGCACACTTGATAGTGAGTAGTATAACTTGTTCAAAAGGTAGTATTAGGCCTCACAACTCAGGTGATGTTTAGATACAATACATAGTATTAATTCCACCAGCTTATATTCAAATATAGAGAGAATTGAATGAAGGGGAACCATTGCAATGATATATCACTGAATATTAAATAGCCTGACATACATAAGGCCAAATATATACATATGTAGATATATAAATCCATACAATATAATACAAATAACATGTTATATGTCTTAATTGCCACTCATTCTGGAGATATGGCACAATTTGTCTGTGGCAGGATTTTCTCAAATTCTGAACTCCACCTCAGGTACTTGGAACAGCTGTAAATATATGAAATGGTTGTACATACATAGCTCTGAACTTCTCCACCTTTGGTTTTGGTAATGCTTTGGTTAGGATATCTGCTGGCATTTCATCTGTTTGTACATAGATGGGGTTGCTTAATTCCTTTTCTACCATGTCATGTAACCAGTAGTAGCATATATAAGTCCAGATGTTTCATTCATCCATGATGTTCTGGGTTCTTGGCTACAGTTAGTGCTGACTGGTTGTCAATGAAGAGTTTTGATGGACATGGTGCCTTGTATCCCAATTCCTTTAATAGATTCTGCATTCAATAGATCTCCTTTCCTGCTGCAACTGCTGCAACATATTCAGCTTCTGTGGTTGATAGTGTCACAATCAGTTGTAGCTTGCTGCTCCAACTACTGCTCCTGATCCTACTTTGATTATATAGCCTGTTGTTGATTTTCCACTGTCCTTGTCTCCACCATAACTAGAATCACTGAAGCCAACAAATAGGTCGAGATTTGAGAGATCTGGACCATATTGTTACGACCTGTTCCCGGATGTTTCAATATCCGACTTCCAATCTCCGACTACGGAACATCATAGTTACCGTATCTTCCGCATTCTTCCCTTGTTCCACATTTGGTAATTTGTCCATTGACAAGTATTCACTCGTTTGTCTATTATATTCCCGTTTCAGAATATTGTCTCCCCGATATGTCTTATTGTATTCCTGTTTAAGAATACTCCTATTTCCATCTTATTATGGTCTCAGTTTGTAGTACAATAACGAGAAGACTTATATTAGTTTCCGCAAATTTGTACTTTACCTTAGATCTGATATCAACTTAGTTTCTTATTCCCTCTTCTGTCTTTCTGTATGCTCGATATTCAGAACTCTTCGGAACTCTGAATATCCATATCTTCCATTGTAAGTCTCACCTCTGAAATTAAGGACTTTGAGCATTTGCGTAAAGGCGCAGCACATAAGCTGAAGCCAACATCCTGACCCTATCCAATAGTTCTGGAATAAGTTCCCGACACGGCACTTAACACATATGTGAGTTTCATATCCATAGTTCCCTTCAAATATCACAGTAGGTGTTTGACAGCCTTCCAGTATGCCATACCAGGGTTTGAGTTAAACCAAGCCAATACTTCTGCAGTGTATGCAATGTCAGGACAGGTGGTGGTGGCCAAATATGTACCATGTTTATTGGTGAATTCAATGAATGCCCTTGACATATATTCTCCACCCTTGTCATCCCTAAGTTTCTTTATTTTTCATCCAAGGAGGTTTTCTACAAATTATTTGTACTGTTTGAATGCCCAAAAAACACCACTTTTGGACTTGATTGGGATGACATAATAGAATCTTGAAGCATCATCAATGAATGTGACCCAATAGTAGCATCCAGATTGAGATCTTGTGCCAATATAGTGTACATACATACATCTGTATGTACCAACTCCAAAGGTTCATTGCAGTGATGTTCTGAGGAGTGGGAATGGATTGGCATTCACAAATTGGATCTGGTTTAGCCTTTGAATTGAGTACCAATCCTTTAACCATGTTTCTTCTCATTAGATGTTTTATTCCCTCATAGTGGTGGTGCCCCAATTGTCTATGCTACAGAGACAAATCTAGAGGTAAAGTAGAGGACATATGCACATTCTCCATTTTATTTATAATAGTCTTGATGCAGTGAATAAAAGATTCCCATGGCAATTAAATTTTATAATTTTGGATGAAATGTGTACATCAAATTCTTTATGACATGTGAGGTATAGAACAGTAAGAAGATTATTATGTAAAGCTGGATGTTATGTATTTCTAAGTTTTTTCCAATTTTTAAACAATTTCCCCTAACAAATTGCGAAAACAAATATTCAAATGTAATTATATTGCGACGATTAAATTGTACAATATTTGTTTGATTTATCCTGAATTTATACAATTTATTTTGTATTTTTATCTAATAAATTGAGCAAATTATTGAATTTCTACTTTTTATTCTTTTTTGATTAATATGTCGGCGACTCAGCGCTTATTCACAACGCGCGAGTAATCATGTGACATTCACATGATATTTCAAACTCCGACGCTGACAAAACGCGATTTGAAATACTCGCGCATTATCAAGGTGAAATATATATATTTTTATATTATTATAATAAAATATTATATTTATAACTAATTAAAAGTAAATATAATAATTATATAATAATATAAAACCGGCCTGGCGTTTATTACACGGCGCGCGGGAAAATCGTCACAACGAGTGACAACCGTCATAACAGGTGACAGTTGTCACAAGGGCGCGCGACGGTCACAGAGGCGCGCGACGGTCACAGAGGCGCGCGACGGTCACAGAGGCGCGCGACGGTCACAAGGGCGCGCGACGGTCACAGAGGCGCGCGACGGTCACACAGGCGCGCGACTGTCACAACGCGTGACAGTCACAAGACGCGAAGGGTGTCATGCGCGCGCACAGGCGCGAGAGCATTATGTCATCATATATGCTACTGCAACAAAAACAGGAAACTCTCTGGAACATTCCAGTGGCTTCCAATGGAACATTAGTTAATAGGTACTAATATTAGATAGAATATTGTAGAATATTCTATAAAATTCTACAATGTTCCATTATGCCAAGAATATTCTATAGTGTCTTAGAAGTAGTTAGAACCTTCCACAATGCTCTAGAAAATTCTAGAAAATTCTAAATGACATCACTCCTCCCAGAATGACATCATTAAATCTTCTAGAATCTTCTAAATGTCTCAGACTAAACTGTATATAAGGAGCTCTGCTCCACCACTGAAATATAACTTATTTTAACCCATTTACTACACCACATCAGTGTGCCACTGCATCAGCAGTAATATTCCACCCCTAGTTGGGCTGTTGGATAAATATATACAAACACTTAGTCACCTCTAGTTGAGCTGCTGACCTAAGCTATCTCAGGATCCCTTTGCCACCTCTAGTTGAGCTTCTGGTAATAATCCTACCCCCTTGTCACCTCTAGTTGAGCTTCTGACAAACAACTTGTTCCCCTTTTGCCACCTCTTAGTTGAGTAGCTGGCTATCCTTTATTACTAATCCACCTCTAGTTGAGTTGTTGGTTATCAGTTAAAGTAATAAATATTTTAGGTTATATTGAGATTAGAAATACATATATTCTAATTTCTACCCGGTTTTTGGCATAAATAAATACTGAGAATATTCTTGCAGAATCCTTAAGACTACATTAAGATCCTGATAAGTTAGTATCACAGTAGACCCTGTAGGTTAGTGTAAATAAAGCATATATTAGCCAAATAGTGTTTTATTCTATATCTAATCTTTTGACCTGTTTATAAATATTTTTACTGTTTGATAAATAGTATAAAATATATATAAACTAGCTAGAATCGAAGTCGAATCTAGTTTCGGAATCAGTGAATTGTTATTCATATTTTAGTAGTGTTTTTACAGAAAAAGAACAAGCTTGCACAAGCAGCTCTCAAAACCTTCTTTGCGAAGTAGGGTGCATATATTCAAGTAAACTCTTGACTTCAGGGGTTCTAAGTCTATTTAGGCTGCCACTGATTAATATCAAATACTTAAATTATTTTACCTTGCAGTGAATTGAGTATTTGCACATTTTGATAGAGCATTGGACTCCTTTTTCGGAAAATAGTATTAAAATAAGGCTAATACATCACACTGGAACATGTAATACTTTTGTGAATTCAACCTCCCAGCCAACTCTTCCATCAATGATTGGTTGAAAAGTAACACTCCCAACACCTTCAGAGTATACAATCCTATTGTCTGCAAGTTTGATTGGGGTTCTGTATGGGATATAAATGTGGAACCAGTTGTAGTGGGGTGTTATATGTGATGTGGCCCCTATGTCTGTGTTCCAATCATAGATGTTAGCTAAGGTTGCACATGCATCATGTTGTGAAAGACACTAGCTTTTCCTATCTGTTCCTCTACTTCCTCTATTTTTGCCTCTTCCATCTTATTAGCACTGTTGCATGACTGCTGTTAAGTTCTGAACAAAGATCCATGGATAGTCCCATGGAGGTTTCCAGTAATTAATTCCAAACACACTTTCTTCTGGGAATTGTCCCATGGAGTCCAGGTAATAAGTCCGGGGAAGTTCTGGGGATTAGTAGTACAAGACAGTGTATCAGAATAATTACCAGAAAGGTATGGTACGGCCGAGATGGACTTGGCTTCAGTTTATAGGCTGTGCCCTCGTACACTCATTCGGGTGTCCATATTTTGAGCTGACAGAATGCATACAGGAAGATGTAGATTCCAGAGTTCCCATGGGAGTTCTGGGAATTGAGCATGCAGACAGACAAGAGGACTAGAGACTGGATCAGGAGTGTAACTTGTTTGAGGGTCAAACTTGTTTGACATTGAAACTGGATTCTAAGTACATGAATATAGGAGGCTTATATAGACTGTGAAATGTAATAATACCAAATCCAGTATTAATGAGGGGCAGAACTATTAAACATAAAATGAAACAAGTAAATACTAAACTGGGAATTAGAGACGGAATGGAACAGGAGCGGAGAATGAATCATGACAGGTCATTAGACCATAATGGGAATGGGGCTCTGTTAGAGGGGTTCCAGGGAGTCCAGTCAGGGTCTGATGACTGGTCCGTGAGATACAGAGTGTCAGGTGTATATAGGGTGGAGTTCGGAGTCCGGTGGAGTCTGATGACTGGTACATGAGACACATGACAGACTGTTTGACCATAATGAGAGCAGGGTTCTATGCTCTGTTAGAGTGGTTCCAGGAGTCTGGTGACTGGTCCATGAGATACAGAGTGTCAGGTGTATATAGGGTGGAGTCCAGGTCCTGGCAGGTTTTCCGGTAGTGGGTATAGAGAGTTGGGTACAGATATGTAGGGTGGGGTGCATACAGAGAGTCGGACATAAACAAGTTGATGTGCGGGCTCTGATGGGAACTCCAGTTGTAACTATACAATATAGAGGGTCGGGAGTATGTAGGATGGGGTCCAGGGGCCCAGAGGTTGGTGGGTTTTCCAGTTCCTGACAACTGCCAGTTGTGCTGTAGCTTTTCTTTATTCATTGGCTTTGGACAGTCATAACTGAGATGCCCTTCCTTGTCACAATTATAGCAAACCATTTTTCAACAATGCTTGATGGGTGCTTTGGCCCTATTAACCACTCCACGGCAATTGTGATTTAATTCTTCACTTCTAAATGCCTGGAGAATGGTATTCTTGTCCAGCTTCTCCATGAGTAATAATAATGAGGAGAGATGTGCATATTCATCAGGAAGAGCCCGGATGAGTGCCATGCACTGTAATTCTTCATCCAGATTTTCAATTGTGAAGTCCTTTGGGTGCATGTGAGGAGTATGCTTTTACCACAGTATCATTGTGGTAAAACACTCCTTTTATTTCATTTATATTTTACATATTTTATTCATATTTTTCTATCTTTCATATTCTTCGAATATTGCATACTTCATTAGTTCGAAGCATTGTGTATACTTGTGGGTGCACTCAGCACCAATTAGAACTCAGACACTTTTTACCCAGCAGACACCCCCTCGTAATGACTCAGACGTCGAATAGCGAGAGGTGTCAAGGGTAGTATCTCAGCTACCATAAGGGTAGCATTCTCTAGGCTACTAATAGCCTTTTGGACTCGAACCGCTAAGGTCGAGTTCCGCCTTCAAGACTTCGCGCTCGTCGACACTGTAATCGACTCGCGCTACTATTACTCTATCCTAGATATTCAGTCTTTCGCTGATTATCTTACTTACTTCTAGTTACTAGTTGTACCGTAAAAGGTCAACTCATTATCTTACGGTTCTTACCCGTCACGAGCAACTATACAGTTGCTCTTGAGGTGTGCAGTGTGTTCTTATACTAGTAGTAACAGTCTAGTAGTCTATAGTATTGTACTGATGGTCAATACTCTCTAATAGTAGTTGAATAAACACTATTCTTCGTATATTGAGCGGTCAGAATCTAACGACTCTTCACAGTGCAGGTTCTGAATAGTCCCCATTGCTTTATCAATTCTAACATCCAAATCCATCAAAGACTCCTTTTTATCCTTTTGGATTGAGAATAGGTTATCATAAGCATTGAAGTGGGCTCCTGGTTTTTGTTGTAAATGTGTCCTTTCCAACAAGTCCCACATTTTGATTGGATCTTCTTCAAATCCATGGAAATGCACCCTCTGATCATTTTCCACCATAAGATATATCTCTGCAGCTGCTTTCTCTGCCTTTGTTTCTCACTTCTCAATGTTATCACTGCCATTTATTGGCTTGATATCTTTTCCACAAACAATCTTCCAATAATCCAACTTCATCAACCATGCCTTCATTTCTCCAGACCACTCTGGATAATTTTGGTTGTTTAAAGGTTTGAATTTTGGTAGTGATTCTGAGGATGTCATGCCTGACACAGTGTAGGGAAAATTCCCAAAAATTAAGTTTTCTTGCTTATACAAGCAAAAGTGACAGGCTCAACCAAACACAAAA
This sequence comes from Hysterangium stoloniferum, assembly GCA_015178975.1. NCBI lineage: Eukaryota > Fungi > Basidiomycota > Agaricomycetes > Hysterangiales > Hysterangiaceae > Hysterangium > Hysterangium stoloniferum. The sequence continues at coordinate 126,545 of WHVD01000091.1, read as the reverse complement.
GTTGGTTTGTTGTGCCTCCAAATTCAAGTACTTATAGTGATGTGTATTACAACTAGAAGCCGGGGCCCATAACCTATTAAAAATAGTATGAGTTGGCTTATTGTAATACACAATCTACAAGTGGGTAATAGATTTGTAATAATAGTACTTGTTTGTCAATCAATGTGTCAGTTAGTGAATCACCTTCTGACATGATAGATAGGATGCTAGTTTAGGTGTACACTGGTTCTGGCATGCTTTAACCTCAGAAAACATGGTCCACAATTAGCATTCTCCTATGAAAAAGTGAGGAAATGGGTGAACTGCCCCTAGGAAAAGGGTGGTTTCATCACCAATTCCAACAGATATCTACTACATCTGTAATCACTACATTAAGCTTCTGATAAGTTAGTGTCACAGTAGATCCTGCAGGTTAACTTAAATATAGCATATATTCATCAAGCAGTGCTCTATTAACAGTTAATTCTTTGACTTGTTTATAAATAATTTTACTGTTTGATAAATAGTCTAAATTATATATAAACTAGCTAGAATCGGAGTAGGATCCTGATTTGGAATCAGTGCATTGTTATTCCTATTTTAGTAATTGTTTTCACAGAAAAGCACAGCTCATACTTTTCTAGTGAAATATTATTAAAATAAGACTAATACATCACAGTACCATAAGGTCAATTCCATTCTCATTTTCATTGTCTTAAACTATCCTACAGTTACTTAAGTCAACTAATCCTATCTTATTATCTATATTGTACTTCAATAGTCAATATACATATCACCATATCATACCTAGATGGTCAATATTCTTCATATACATATTAAGTGGTCAGAACTTCTATGGCTCTTCACACAAGGACATGATGATAAAGGTGGTGTGTAATTCGGTTAGAGCCAGGACCCATAACCTGTTAAAATGATAGACAGAGTACACCAGAAGTGCACAGACACTGACAGAGAAGAGATAGATTCACTGGAGTTTAAACTATAGAACATGTAGGTACACAAACTGTAACTAATGTGACGATCTAACATAGTTCACTAACCATGGTTTAACTTATGTAGACTAATTGTAACTATATGGTCTAAGTAATCTATATAGCCGACCTACTTGCCATAGAATTTTTCCAAATCCCTCATGTTGACTGCATTAAACACATTGTCTGCAATCATATGACGACGTAATGTCAATGCCAATACGTTATCATACACACAATCCGTAGGTAAGATATCCCTATGTTCAATGATAACCACGAATACACTATACATACACTAACTACTGTCCACGACCTCGTCTTCCACCCCTTCCCCTACCGCCTCCAGCATCCGGCACGCTTGGAGACGGCAGATTTATATTCGAAGGATCCGCAATATTGAAACTTGGCGGGGGTACCTCCTGCCGGGTAAGAATACGTGGTGTGATTGTCTCCGAAGGGCGAGCAATTATGGTTGGACCGTTATTCTGAGGCGGAGGGCGTTGTCGCTGCTTTGCGCCGCCGGCTCCTCCTCGTCCGCCACCGCCACCATCTTGATTTGCAGAAGTATCATTACTCTGTTCAGGGCGTTTATCACCGCCGCCGCCTCGACCTCGTGGACCGCGAGGCGCTCCCTCTGGTGGACCTGATTGAGGCTTTCCGGTTGCGTTCGAAGGTGCTGCAGAAGATGAAGATGCAGAGGGTGAGCCTGGTGGCACTTGGACTCCGGCACCGCTCAAAGCAGCCTTCAAATGACGAGATGCACCTAGTACTGGTCTGTTTCTTCGCCGTGGCTGTGAAGTTTCACCAGCTGATGCTGCTATTGTGGAGGATGCCGCTGATGTGTCCTTATTGGCTGGAATGCTGACTGAGGATATGGTGGGAGAAACGGACGGGGCTGAAGCTGGCGTGGCCGTTTGGCTTTGGTGAGGTCGGCTACGACCACCGCCATTGCTGGCTTTTGGTGGTGGTTGCGGAGCCACAGGTGTTGGCTGCGGAACCTATACCATGTAAAAAGTGTAAATAGGTGTCAGCTTGTGAAATGAAGTACTTACAGGTGCAGGTACAGTAGGCTGAGCTCCTTTTCCCTTCCTCCCCTTCTTAGCAGGGGCTGGGGCTGGGGGTTCTGGAGGTTCTGGTTTCGGGGGAGGTGGCGCGACCTTTCGTGATTGAATCTTTGCAGCCTCCGCCGAAGCTATCTTCTTCTCTTGGGACTGTTTCTGCTCACGTAGGGCGACGAGAAGCGGCGTTGTTTTGGGTTCTTCAGGTTGGACTGTGGAAGCCACTATGGACATCGTTTAGTCTTCATACGTTACATTAATAGTAATCACTTACACAAGGCGTCCGCATCTACTTCAGGTAACTTCTCTTGGGGGTTTTGGAGTGAGGCGATAAATGAAAGGTAATCCTCGTCTATAGGAAGGCAGATTAATAAATGAGCATCAGGAAAAAATGAAGAGGTTCACCTTGCTGAATGGTACCGTGCCGAGAATCTGCTTTCTTCTTCTCTGGTGGCACTTTCTGGTTTGGAGCAAATTCGACAACAGCTTGCGATTCGTTGCCTGAACCCGGAACAAGTTAACATTAAAGATATATTAATACCAGATAATCTCACCTTGTTTATCTCTGAATACATGGCCATCATATTCCTTATTGAACACAGCCAAGGCGTCCTCGTTCTTGAATAATAGATACGCACGAGAAGGTATATTTTCCTTGCTGAACCTTCCCTTGACGATCAATACTCTTTTATTAACTGTCGTTCAATTACAACGCTCACTTCTTCCTCAACTTTCCTTGATAAAAAACCTTCCAAGCCACTGTCTCTTCAGTTACCCATGGCTGAACGCTTTGCCAGAATATCGCCTCTGGCAAGTTAGGTGGCAGCCTTCGCACTACAGTCTTCAATCGAATGGGGGCCGTTGACTGCTGCTTTACGACTTCTTTTGCAGTTTGAGTCACCTTGTTACGATTGACAGCCTGTGGGCTCTTTGTCGTCATTGCCTGAGTCGAAGGGTGGTCGCCGGCGGCAAATATCCTTTTTGAGTAGTCATTCCAAGCTTCCAACCAAATTGCAACAAAGGAATATTTTTGATCAATCCTCGTGATGCAATCAGTGATGAATGGTAAATAACTCCACTTCCAACGTTTCTGAAGCGTTGGGATAAATTGATCACCTTTTGAAGTAAAACGAACTTCTCCCTCCATAAGTTCAATTCAAGTTTACTCGACTCCTCTGCTACTCAGACACACATTATTATATTCAACATTCTTCAATTCACATTACAAGATATTATATGTCAGATTCAGTTGTCAATACCAATCAAGACCTTTTTATTTCTAGTTATAACCTGTCACGTGATGCTGCGACGCATCCGGCCTGCTCCCTCTCGATTCTCTCGTAGATACTATAGCAGCTATGCTCTATACGACGCTACGGAACCGCTATGTATCTTAGTTATGCGATGCGGTATATAAATGTATTAAAAAATAAAAATAAAAATAAATAAAAATAACCTGTCACCCTCCACCCCTACAATTGACCCACCTACTCGCCCTAGTACCTACATATCTATCCACCTACCATTAGGGTACCTGCTCCCAACCGCTATGTATCTACGTTATGCGATGCGGTATACAAATGTATTAAAAAATAAAATAAAATAAAATAACCTGTCACGTCCTGACGCGAGGAGCCTAAATGCAGTACAATTGCAATAGTACTTAAGGTGCATCATCCCCTGACAATTTCAAATTTCGAAATAAAGAAAAATACTAGGCTGTTCGTACTGCTTTTTCGAAGTACGCTTTTTGAAATGTCCATGCTATGACGCCTGAGAAAATAGACCTGGCATAGAGAGGCGCTAGATCCTATGAGAAGTAACGTCCCCTGATTCTTATCTCCCAAGCATCTAGTAAGTGCCCAAGCTGTGTTTAGTTAGGGTTTACTCTCTAAGTTTAGGGACTAGTTTGTGAATCCGACAATTAATATTTTAGTTGAGCTATAACATATATAAATACATGGGCCAAGATCCCGACTACGAAATTTATGCAAAGTAGGCAATTTGTTAAGCTTGGTGGAATCAAAGCTTTAACTTACTATGCTGTTACCTGCTGGGAATACAGCCTTCTTAGTGGCCTGGGGCATGGATTGGCGGTTTGGTTTGAAAACTTTCTAATGGACCGCAAGAGGATTGGATTTATGTAAATTCTTCACAGGGAGCCAACACCTATAAATTATGACAAAGTCCGCATTGGCGACGTTGGGTACATGCGCTACGGCTGTTTCCATCGCCTCTTCAATGTTACACTTCCAGAAGACCACGAGGTAAATAAGGACAACGTTCCACCAGATTTTGTCAAGCTCGAGTTGGGATCACCGAGCGAAGTGTGGCGACTTCCACGAGCTGGACCAACTACCCTGCAAAGCAACGATATCATAGTGAAAGGTATCGGAGCAGGGGTCTCTGCCTCTTCGTAAGTACATAAATGGCTGCCTTTTAATTTTTACACCTTTTGAAATACTGCAATGAGACTCGTTGTCGCCGCAGGGGGATCTATCCAATTCGAATCGACTGCGTCGAGCGGTGCTATCCTGCTTACACCTAACAAAACATATCGGGTAGATGCTGTCAGAATTCCGCGTATGGAAAAATACGCACGTCTAAACGTGGAATCTTGGCTCCAGCTTGCTATCGATGAAGATTTCGGTCCTACTGCTTTGGAAGACATGATGCTTATCACTGGATATGATCTAACATCAGAATATGCCATGGCCGCCTTTTCTAATTCTAACCGCTCCCTTTCATTTGATTTTCAAGCTGGACTGTCAGCCGCTTCCACCAACGTGTCCGTTTGGGGATCTTGGCAAAACACAGCATCTGTGGGTCATAATTGTGGGCCACAAATACGCAAACCGCCCTCCCATCACTTTGAAGGCTCCGATTATACTCCACAGGATTTAACCAATGTATCCCCTACGAATCAAGCGTCTGACGATGTGCCTCTTAATGGTGAAAATGACTTCGTTTTTTTGCGGCGCATTCGATATAAAAAACGATTGATGCTGGCTCCCGCTCGTATAAAAGCTGCAGCAGGGCCAAATCATTTGCCCGATGGTCAAGATGAAAACCGACATACCCCAGCGATGATTGAAGATATGGATTCTTCGGATGAAGGTAGTGACGATCTTGCAGTCTTAAATGATACACCTCAGGTAATATGATATACACCGTCCGGGTAGTCGTAAGCTATGGCTCATAAAATTACCATAGTTCAAGGACCCTTTGGATCATGTCTTCCGGTATATATTCGAGGTATTTATCTATCTTATAAGGTATTTTATCACAAGGTCATGTAGCACATGCACACATGACAGAACTCCGATGCCCAGCTTGCAATTGCTAGTGACATGGATCTCCTACCTATTATCAAGCGTGAACGTGGTAGCCGTTGTAACACATCAATTACCCAGGACCAACCCACAGTAGATATATCGTTGCTACTCAAAGAACACGCTCCAAGTATACTTATAAGGGCTGACGGCTGTGAGTCTAGATCATAGGCTGTCATTCGTACACACCCTCATGGATCCATATATTAACCACAGTGGCTCGTATAAGTCCTGCTTTAGACAAAAACGTTCCCTTACGATATCAAGTGGATCTGCCACACCATATCGCCCTGGCAGGACATGAAGACTTAGCCACGCTCGCATTCGTACCAGAATTGGAAGCAGAAGTTGAAATACGTGAGATTCTGTTTCGTCCCTTTATGAAAAACTCATGGTTCATTATGTTCTTTAGTATATTCGCTTTTGGAATACTTCGTGGACCCCAAGTTTAAAACCGAAGTCTCTAGTTCCTCTCTGTCTGTATTATCATCAGCTAGTTTGACTTTGCTAAAGGAGAATATTCACACCTGGTCAAATTGGGGTACCAAAATTAGCATTGAACAACTAACTACAATAAAAGATAATGTAAGGCTTTGGCAAGAATTCCACAAGTTCATATCCCAGCAATTGAAAATGGTGAATGAATAATTTTATCTGTACTATCAGTAAGCTAATGAATGTCAATAGATACCTAAAGACCGTGAGTCCTATCATTCCCAATTTTGACATTAATGTTTTTTGAGGTCGGTCCGCTACAGAGAGGATGAAAACATTTCCAATTACAACGGAATATCCCGCAAAAGACAACGAGAATACTTCGAACTTGCCCTCTCTGTATCCCTCACTCATAGATAATCCCGTGAAAGAAGCGTCTTCGAAATCGATCGCGGATGATCGCATCGCAATCGACAGCGACGTTACTGTCCCTTCCATTGATTCTCTTGGCTCTGCGGCAATGCCCTCTCCGGAGATGTCGGTTGGCTCTTCCGCAGTCCTTATGTCGGACGCGACAAAAAACAGATATTTCCACGCGAGTCTTACCATGCCAATCAATGATTCTGGATCCGTCCAGAAGTCAGCTCTCAAGGATAATATCCCGATTAGTTCTCTCCCAGCCACTCCTCATCAACGTCTTCAAAGTTTCGAAGACCCCAGAGAGAGTTTTACCCCTCCAAAACCGCGATTCCCACCTCCCACTCTCTCCGCACCCGACAATCAGACATCTGGGGTACCATTATTCTACGTCTCCCAACGCACAAAACCAAACAGGACTCTCCCAGTTCCAGCAGAGCTGAAAATAACTAGGTCTGCAAGACAGGACTGTATGCCTTTGACCAAAATCCATCGTCGCCCGACCTTGCCAAAGGGTCCACGAAAGCCTGTAAGATATAAGAAGCAATACGCTGGGGCGGTTCGGCCCCCCATATTTATAAGTCGACCTGTACGATGGCGTGGTCTGACCATGGATGCTGCAAAGTGGACACTGACTAACGCCCAGTTACAAGACGTCGTCGGATCTGCTATTCGTAGGACTGCAGAGACGTCGTCGATTCGCATCCTTATGCCTCAAGCATTTAACACGGAGATTCCGGAGGAGATCCAACGATTGGAGAGATGTAAAACAGATATTACCGATAAATATAGGTCCATCGTGGATCGTCGACAGTTGCAGTTCCAAAAACTATTGCTTTTCGACGGGAACGAGTCTTTGACGGCGGTTGTAGAAGATCTTACGGAGATATTGATCACTTCTGATCGACTCTTTGAGAAACTTTTCCGTGTTATGGATGAGTTGTGCCAACTTCACCAATTATGTGATGTACACTTGTCCAGCACTCTTTCTATGGCTCTGCGAAAGCTCAATTCGAAATTCCTAATGCAATCTGTGGATATGAAAGACATGAGCAGGCATATAACGCAAGTTGAAGCCGAGCGTGACGAGGCGTGGAAGATTGCCGAACGCGTCGAGAAAGAGCTTATCAAGTTACAGGACACAATGGAGGTCTTGAAGAGGAGTGAAATGATCCGTGACTATCCTTCGAATTGGGATACCAAACGTGGTGTCTCTGCTGCCCGTACAGCGAGCATCAGAGTGTCGGAGGCCGATTTGCGTTTACCGAACGAGAAGAATTCACATTTCCTAACAACTAGCAACAAACATATTTCACACACTTCAGTGGATGAGCTGTTTGACACCTCTCCATCATATTCGTCTATGGGCGGAGTATATTTCCAGCAGCCCCAACCCGGTGTACTATCTATTACACACGAAAACGAGGTGAAGGAGTTTTATCTAGATGTACTAGGTATCTCCGATACAGACAAAAAACCTCGGTCCGTGAAACGCCACTCTGCTGCTAAGCTTACAGGCCCTGTGTTGCCTCCGGGCCCGTCAGCTAGACGAGATATTACCGCGACAACTCAATCACCGCCTAGGAAAGCGCGACGAATTGTGTCTTTGTCGGTTCTCCGTGCTTCATCTAATAGTGCAGCCGTGGATAGCCCCCGCCTCCTTGCATCCATGTCTAATCAAGGTCGGAACTTCCCGTACTACAAGGACGCAGCAAATCAACATTTTTAACTGTACTTGTCGGCTCAGCGAAATATTTAGATTAGAAGATCGATCTTTTTTTCTCTGCAAAGAAGTGAAGACCAAATTGTTATATCAGGGTACTGAATTGTAATCGTGGGAGACAGCTATTTACTCGGTTGTTACAAGACACGGCTGCCGCTCGACGAGTTTGGTTAATTTAATATTTTATGGGGACAGACTTGTGACATGAAGTGGCCGATTATCGATATCGGTCGTACTCCGTTACCGCAGTCCAACTTGCTCGTGGCAATGGAAGTTCATGCATTCAATAACCGCATGTGCCGTAAACCCGTAAGCTCATACTTCCCCAAATCACCGAGACAGCGCTGCCATTGCGTTTGAATTAAACAGGGTCAGGGTCCATAGACGGGACAAGTCCTGTTTCAATATTTTTCAGTTCAAAAAAAAAATGCTTAGAAAATTTGGCCAAATATCAGTATTTCCTGAAGGTTTTCCAACTCTGAAAATCTTCAGTGCCTCTAGTGAAGGCGACAAGAGTTGACTCCATGATGGCAGAGCTTAAAAGGGGAAACACTCCTATATGACGGCAGACGAGCCGAATGGTAACAACTGACTGATTACTGTCCTGGGCGGTGAGGGTACAGTGAGTTTAAGATGAGCGACCTAATCCTTTGGTGTCTCATCGTCACCGACGCCCACGAGCCCGTGGGCCAGGCCTTTAAAGTGAAGGTGGTGCCAAACAACGATATCAATGACCTCAAGAGAAAAATCTATGAGAGGACTTAGTCAGTGGAAGGCAGCCAACTTACTGCTATGGAAGCCCAGTGATGACTTCAAGTTGGCGTCAAGCCCTTGGGCAAGCCTCAAGTCAAACCTCAAGCAAGTGTATTTGGACCAGGAATCAGGCACGGAGGCGAACAACAAGGCGGTCTTGCTTGATGACGCCTCGATAGTCGAGGACGAGTTCCAGGATCCAGTGCCCAAGAAATGCATACACGTGTTCATGCAGCTCCCGGTAAGCACAGGCAGAGAGGCAAGCAAGCGACTTTGTGGTAAGTGACACGCTAGAACGCCAATAAGCTCTAATTATTGTACCAGAGGAGGTGTCTGGTATTCTTGAATGCCTGAGAGCAAATAAGGCGAAGATGCAACTTCCACCACTCCGCGACCTTTATGCTATACTTGACCAGCAACTTAACGAGGCAGCTCTTACGATACCTACGAGGACCTGATCACACCCCTTCATGAACGCAAGGACACTTGCAAGGAAGAAGACGTAGCAATCCTATTCAAGAGGAGTGACCTTAACGTGTTATCTCCGCTAAGTAACCTCTATATGGCTGTCGTCGAGTCCCCTAGCGCTACTGGCACCAAGGATTTTGTCCGTGGATTCTGGGATAAAAATATCAAAGATGTTATCGAGCTCGTCTTGCAGCAAGGGCAAAGCATTCGGAACTCCAACCACAACATGGAGACAAAGAATATGTGCCCTGACTTCGGCCTTCTAGTCCAAAATGTGTGCGTTTTCAGGGGCGTGGAAAAGGGACCAGGGAATTCCGAGGATCCGAGAGCAGAATTGGTTGACAAGCTTACATGGGTTTATAGTCCAGCGGAGTATCTGCTCGGTAAGTAGGATCCTGTAAAATGGTTGGTGTAGGGTGTTCATACCAACTCTAGGTTATTACTACTGTGGGTTTACCTTAATGCTCGTAGCAATCTGTCCGCCTTCCGAACAGGGAGGTAAACCCCTTATTCAAGATTTAAGCTCTGCAAATTTGAGGTTCGTCGGGAGCGCATCGCAAATATACGGCCGCTGATCAATTTGTCGGTCCTTCTCAGACCACTTTCAGGCGCCCGTCAGGAACTTTTCAACGGTTGAGATAACGACCTCCTGCATTGTCAAGAATTACACCTGCCACGATGCAGAAGTTCGATTTCAGCACCTCGAGAACGTCTACGCATCGCTATACCATAGAAATGTTCCCAACACCGATTGTATCATACTCATACTCATGAAGGGTAAATCACTATACCTTGCTCCTCGCGGCATCCCAGTTCCTCCTAAAATCCAGGTGGACCTGCGAGAGTGTGTTGTTTGTGTTCTGGAGGCATTGGTCGTACGTGTTGTGGATTTGTTTGTCTGTTTATGGCTGCTTAATCTGTTGTTGAAAGGTGCTTCGTGAGATCCCAATCTTTCACCGTGACATACGGTGGGACAACATAATTTGAAACGCCCAAAATCCTTGCTATTGGATTCTCATTGATTGGGAGGATGCAGCCACACCACCGACAAAAGGTCAACCACGTTTCAATATGTCGGATCACTCGCCATGCATTCTAGAGGACAACCACGGCGTCGAGGTTGACATTTGGGGAGTTGGCCATCTGATCACTTCATCTACTGCTAGTGAATTCAAAGCTCTGGGCAAGCGTGTGTGCGAGGAGGCTCACATACTGACTGCTCAAGAAGTTCTGAAACTTGTGAAGTTATTGCCTTAACCCATTTATTTTGCTTTTAGTCAGGCCTAACATGGAATGTTCCGTATGAAATGTAAAATCTGTGTATTCCAAAATGATAGAATGTGACTCAACACCTAGAAATGCTTTAGACCTCCCTACAGTGTACGTACAAATCGTACCGCAGCCTCGGCATTATTTATGGATGCGAATATGATATGAGATAATGAGTGTGAAAGACAAAATAGTAACAGCGAGAATACAATAAATCATCAATAATAAAAAAAGGGTATTGAAAATATGCAAAGAAGAGGCCATGGCCAACGGAGGGGTATGATTAAAAAATAATCTTTCTCAGACGAATGCTGCAATAACTATCATGTCATCTACATCAGCCAACAATCATCACTGCAGTTAATCGCATACTGTGACATACGTCATAATCATGATAGTGTTTTATCAAAATAATATACTTAGGCAAGGAGATCTTCATCATATATAGCACCCATAGGTCGAGAGGTCGAAAATGACGCATTGCGTCGCCGTCTAGTGGGGGACGAAATACTGTCAGGCACCGGGCGAGTTGTGGATCCGACCGGGGAGAAAGGGGTCCCAGGAAGTGAGGAAGGCGATACAATTTCGGAGATCGGACGCTTCGAGCGACGCGGGAGAGTGTCTGCACGAGTGATACCTAGCATATCATACAGCTCTTTTTCAATTGTTGGCGAGCCGCCTAAAGCAGATCCATTTGAATAGGCACTTTGTACGGAGGCTGACGGAAAATCCGTGTTCAGAGACAGTTTCTGCGAGGTAGGCGAGTAATGGATGCGTGGCACGGGCGGTACAGGTGGTGCAAAGTTGGAGCGATTGCTGCTTGACATGCTTGTAGACGAAGTCTGGGAGTTACGCACGCTACGTGAGAGTCGTAGACTAGCTTTCGATGCTCTGATGCTTGTTTTCCGCGCAGCTGAGACTCGGCTGAAACGCTTACTTGTAGCCAGCGAGCTGTTGGTTGATTCACCGCTCAGAGCATCCATCTTAGCCTGCAATTCAACGAGATCGTGTTCTATACGTTCAGCAGTCGCCCACGCCTCGTCTCGCTCCGCCTCTAGCTGCGTCATGTGTTTACTCATCTCCGTCATATCCACTGACTGCTTCAGAAAACTCGAATTGAGCTTCCGCAATGCCATAGCAAGAGCACTGCCAGAATGGACATCCCGAAGTTTATGCAGCTGTTGTAACTCATCCATAACGTGGAACAAGTCCTGGCTGAGCTGATCACATGCATACGACACCTCCGAAAGATCCTGCTGTACCTGACTGCGCTTCGTAGAGTCCTTGCCATCCATAAGTGCTAGTGTGTGGAACAGAACGCTTCGCCGATGCACAGTTGAGCGGTACTTCCCAGTGATCTCTGTCTTCAACGCCTCCAGGCGCCGAATCTCCACAGGAATCTCCGTATCAAACACATCGAGCGTAAGCAGTCGAATCGACGACGCCTCCGCACTCTGACGAATTGCCCGTCCTACGATATCCTGCAACTGGTTAGATGTAAAAGTCCACTTCGCAGCGTCAAGAGTAAGTCCACGCCATTGCACAGCTCGAGTGACGAACTTCGGTGAGGAAGGTACGTGTGCATACAATGTCGATCTACCACTCGGGGCCCCGCTGCTGCTGATAAAGCTGGTCGTTGACGTTGACGCTCCAACCGGAGGCGTACGTATGGTTGCGGGGTCAGCTTGAATCTGGCTGGCCCCCGTCTCGTTGGTTTGAGCCGGACCTGGTGGTGCAGTGGTGGCGGTTGCAGTGGTGGCGGTTGCAGTGGCGACGGTGGCAATAGCAGTGGCCTGCGCCGCCTTCGCGTGTCCCGATCGTTTGCGTGGGCCAATCGGGCGTGCTCGACGTTGAGAATTAGGCGGTGGAGCTGGTTCAATCACAGGAGGCTTCGGCATATCGTTCCTCGGCGGAACAGCGATACTAGGGCCTCCAAACGTCTCCGGCGAGGGAACGGGTGGCAGTTGATCAGCAGGCGTCAAGATGGGAGAATATTCCTGTGGTGTCATGGGGAATGAATTATAAGCAGGCTCCGCTGCTAGTCTGCGGTGCAGAGGAAGCACTGGCGGTCGGACCCGTTCTTTAAACGCTTCCTCAAAGAGTGGCGGTTGAGACACGATAGAAACAGGACTTGCATCACTAGCCGATCGACTTCGGTACAGTAGCGTTTCAAGGGGTTTCCCCCCATTACCAATAGGCAACTTCCGCGTCGCAAGGATACGATGCGCCGTCGGCGCAGGCGCAGGCGACGTCCCACCTACTACAACCTGGGTTGCAGACATCCGCCTCCTACCAGGACTAAGACCTGGCACCATAACAGTTGCCCCCGATCCCGCCGAATAATTTGATCCAGAGCCTGAATAAATCGACGAAGGGGAGAGTCCCGGCTGCGAATAGCCTGAGCCAGGTGACTGTGATCTAATATCGCCCAAACTCCTGTTACGCAACTCAGGCGTGAGCGACCGCGGGGCGGATTCTGGTGTGCCAGCGGAGCCGTCGGGCACTGACCGCGAATGATGTGCGAACTTTGAGGTGGGGGGGGAGCCTGAGCAGCTTGCTGCCGTGCGTGTAGATACGGATGAAGAGCCGGAATAGCGTAGAGTGTGGCTTCCTCCTCCTTCGAGGCCGATGCTTATTGAGCCTTGGTCAGATTCGACAATGGGGCTGGGGCTTCCAGGGTGATAGGTGAGTGGAAGAGAGTCGAATTGGACTGAGTGAGATGGGGACTCTGCAGATTGTGACGATGGCTTGGTAGGTAGAGGATTCCTTGGAGCACCCTACGTGAAATGAAAAATCAGCATTCGTCCGTACAGCACACATAAAAACCTTCGAAGAAAGGAAGAAAATAAGGAAAGGGCAACCCACCTGTCTCACACTTCCCACACTCCCGTTCCCACTAGGTGCGTTCCCTCCGAGTCCCCTACTCAACGATGTCACACTCGAATTAACCGCATACCCACTCGTATTTCCTCCAAGCTCATATGCCAACGACGACGACGACGAATTCCCCTGCCTCACAGGTAACGACATCGTCGACGCGTTCGTGAGCTTTGCAATAGGATTCTGATACATAAGGGACGGTGCCGAGCCAGAAGCGGCATTCCCCTCCATTGATGGCGGAAGCTTCTCGCGGGGATACGGCAAAGACGTGGTAGACGCATCGTGGTATGCAAGCGGGACGGAGCGTGTGCTAGCGCCGAAATTTTGTCCGAGGACGGGGTTCAGCTCATCGCGGGAGGTGGATGCGGATGCGGTGGCGGCCATGGTGGCGTGGCTAGGTGAGGGTGCACGAAGCTCGGGGATCAGCTCGCCCGGTTTTTCATTTAGCCTTGTCATCTCCTGTTGTTTCCCCGTACCCACGGACACGTCAAGAATGATGTCTTCATACCCAACACTCCCACTGCTCGCTCTCGTACTTGGCGCACTCGACCTCCGCTTCACAGTCACTTTACTGTCCTTTGCTTTACTGTCCTTATTAATATCTTCCTTATTCTTACTTCCTCCCGTAAGCGCAGCAAACGCTTTCACCGCGCCCTTCACACTATCCTTAAACGTAGTCATAGAAGGAGGCGGGTCAGCAGGTGGCGAAACAGCCGCATCCTTCGGGGCACCAGACCACATCGAAGTGAACGATTTAAAGCTCGGACTCTGTACGTGGGATTTTAAGCTCGCCTGGCTCCGATTCGGGTCGACGGACCTCAAGCTCGCCTGACTTGGATCAGTAGGCTTGAAGCTCTGATAGAAAGACCTGTCAGGGATCAATTCCTTGGTGGAACTGGAGGCTATAAGATTATTCCCGATGCTCTTTGCGCTACCTGCGCCTTTCGGACTCCCAGAGACAGAGTCGGAAAGAGAAGCCTTGAGACTCGAAGCTGCTCCAGTGCCTGGGCCAACTAATACCTCACGTTCCTCAAACGCCGCGTATCTTTCTTTAATGGAAACGTTAGAGTCGGTCCGTTTGCGGGTTTGAGAGTTTGGAAGAGGATTATCAGATGACCACAGGCCTGTTCCTGGTGTTGTGAATTGAGATAGGGCGTCTGGAGATGATGAAGGGAATGCAGTAGAAGATGAGGGTGGCATTGATGATGAGGCACTGGCGGTGCTAGGGTCATTTGTAGCTGTTGTTAGATGGAGATAACACGATAGCAAAGTCAGAAACGAAGGAAGACAAAAGCTAGACTGATCCTAACAACTCACCATTTCCCCTTCCCTTACTTTCACCCTCATCACTCTCGCCTTCCCTCGCGGTCCGGTCTTTTGTTTCCAGCTGAGGGTCTCTGCCTTCATTTTCACTCTTATTATTGCCCTTGTTGTAGTCAATGTCATCCTAGACATACGCAAAATAAAATACCATCAGCACAGGATCACCACCAAAAGCAAATAGAGGAAGCGATATAAAGCACCAAAAATAAAAGACCGAAATGAGAACAAACTTACATCTGCATCATCAGGCTTTGTTGAACTTGAGGTTATCGGATGAGCACCGGACTCCCGGACGTCGAATTCGGATAAAGGAAGGGTGGAAATTCCGGGGGATAGGACTGTAGTTGTGTTCGTGATAGTGGATGTGGTTACGTTGGGATTTGAAGAGATAGCAGGAGTAGGAGTGAAGGGTCTTGCTGGATTAATCTGTGTAGAGTCCGTCATAGTGCCAGAAGCGTTGGTGTCGGTACTAGTGGGGAAACTCGAGGAATATGCGGCTGAGAACGAGACTAGAATAAATAGATGGAAGTTTGAAATTAGGATCCCACGATAAGACACCATCGTTTAACAGAACAAAAAGACATACCAGACGCGTCGCAGTGTAAAGATCCCTGCTTCAGTCCCAGTCCCAGTCCCGCTCCTAGAGCACCTGCGCCTGCACTTACGTCGGATGCTGATGGTCGTCTTTCCGTTACAAAACTGACATTAGATGGCCCTTCCAGCCCCAAATTCGATGGCCTACCCCCAGCATCAAAGTCGGACGGTCGTCTCTCAGCATCAGCAATCGAGGGCTTCCTCCGAGTCCCACTCCCGCTCCTCTCCCTCGCACCAGACGGCTTTCGTTGTACCACGGGGTTCAAGCTACCCGCCCCAGCTGCCGATGGACGGCGGATATGATATGGACCTTTACCTGCAGCTGTACCAGCACTAGAACTACCACCCAAATTCGAGTTTGCATTCCCGCTCGCGCTATAACCTAAGCCCGGATTAAAGTCCTTCACACTCCCATCAACACTATCCCTCTCTGCAATGCCGCCTAACGCTACCGGCTGCCCCTTCCCGAGCCCAGCTGTAGCACCGGTCACAACCCCGGCCCCGGTTCCTATTCCGCCACGTTCCTTAATAGAGGAGTTGCTCCCGCTTCGCTGTCTCCCTTGCGTCTGTTGTTGTAGCGTCGGCGTCACACCACCATTCAGAGTCGCATTACTCCCACTACGCCCCCTCCCCCATATCGAATCGCCTCGCGGCGGGGGGACACGCGGTGACATGCCCGAGCCCGAGCCCGAGCCCACACCAGACTCCAAACTCTTCGATATCGGGGTTGATGTCGATGTCGGTTGCGGCAACGGCGGTAACACATGTTGCGGTGCACCAGGGGGCGGAGGCTGGTGCGGGTGCTGGTGCCGCTGATACCCCGACTGCTTCATCTGATGCTGATACCCCCTCCGCCCACTCCCCCCTCCCCCTCCACTTCCACTTCCCCCGCCTCCACCGCAGCTGCCGCCAGCACTCCTAACAGGCGATGAAAGCCCCTCCGGCGTATTATACCCACTCAAAACGCTATCCAGCGTCACCTCCTCAAACGACGACGCAGGGCTTGAGCCGGTCACGCTCGACGCGGAATAGGGATTGGATGACAAGGCGTATGGAGAGCCTGATGATGTTGGGGGGGATATCGGCGGGGAACTCGCCATAGCTGGGGGAGATGGGGCTCTCGCTGTCGGAACTGAGCTTGACGGCACAGCTACACCCATTGATGCAACAGTTCCAGCTACATTCGTTGGCCCAGCGATAGGCGTCGCATCGACTCGCGTCGAAGCAGACCGCACAATGGTCGCTGTGGGCATCGGAGTAGGCAGCGAAACCAATGCAGGCGACTCAGGTAGAATAGGGGGCAACGCAGGCGAAGGAACGAGCGGAAACCACGACGGACGCAGCGACGTCGTCAATGTCAACGGCGAATTCTTCGCGCTCGCACTAACCGCACTCAGATTATCCCCCGCACCCGGACTCACCCCGGCGCTCTTTCTCAATTTGACCTTCTCCAGCGCATCATCCGGCAGAGGCTCAGCAGCCGAACTTCTTATCACAGCAGCGATACTCGTGGTGCTGCGATGTCTGCTGTTCCGCCTGCTCGCTTTCCGGCTTAGCCGCTTCGCGGTGGACACGCCCCCCGACGCCGATCCCGGACCCAGTGCTGCAGTCAAAGACACTGGGCTGGTACTAACCACCGTGCTCCCTCCATCGGAGTATCTCCTGCTCCTTCTCGAATTGCGTGCTGGACTCCCTCGCCTGCTTCTCCTGCCGCCCCCTTTCCCCCCTTCCGCATCCCCAGCGGCACTAGGAGGCCAGTCCCACGCATCATCAGGAAGCGTGAATGAATCGGTCCTCGTAAGACGATGATGGCTCGTTCGACCGAGGGGGGGAAGATGATAGTCGTCGAGGTCGAAGTCTGGAGCGGAGACGTAGCTGTAGACTGAGGACCCGAAACCTGAGGAGCTGGTGTATGTGGAGGAGGTTGGGGAGGGGAGGCCGGAGCGCTCTGGGTGTGGGACAATTTGGAGGGATGGTGGTTTGGGCTGAGAATGATAAATCAGTCAGAGGTGGGTTCGGTTGAATCAAAAGAGGGTATTTACCTTTGCAGAGGACGTACCTGATTTTGGAGCTATGGGTGCACTTGTACTCATGCTTGGCCCCGCCGCATTCCGATCAAATTCAGAAAGGCTCTTCCGTGTTCCAAATACATGGTTTACAACGTCCAAGAGACTTCCACTGCCAGGGGTAATGAAATCGAGTTTGGGGAGAACACCAGAGGAGGAAGATATGTTATTCGAATTATTCAATGGAGATATGGGTAGATCCGGTTGTGGCATTGACGATGCGGATTCAGAGGGTTGATGAGTTCGGGTTGAACTTGAACTCGGGGCAGATGCATTAGGATTAGAGTCGAAAGCCGACGTCTGGGTCTGGGTTGTCTGCAATGATGACGGGATAATCTGGCTCTGAGCGAAGCTTTGCACAGGCTGCTGGTGAGCCCTCTGCTGACCTATAGGCCACTTCAAGCGAGTCTCGTAGGGGAAGGAGGTTATAGATGTATTTGGGGGAGGCATAGAAGGACCCCCCTCTGGAGTAAAGAAGGACGCTGGAGAGGTTGGTTCAGGAGGTGGCCTACTAGCATCCTTACGTGCCTTTTTGCGCCTCTTGGCACCGTGCTGGAGCTTCGAGAATAGCTCCATGGTGGGGGGGGGGGACGATGAGGAGTGCTAGAACAGGCAATTAATAGGAAGCTGTCGGGATTGATGTAGTGACATTCAGAGGAGGAGGACGGTACGCTATGTATGATAAGTAGGAAATGCATTATGAGTATGCGCTAATTCCTATGCGAATTAACCCCCATTAAGGAAATACAATAATATTAATAAAAGTATCCTAGGATACTGGCGCTTAGAGACGCTTGCGCATATATGTCTATATGCACTTAATCCCAACATGTACAGCCGCCACCGTCACCGCCACGGTGGCGGCCATTCACTACGACGACCACGACGACCATGACGACGACTATCCAACGTTCAGCTTCAAGACATCCCAACAGGGTCTCAGCGCATGCACATGTCCCGGTCGAAGCGATCATCAATCGAGCCGCACCGGATTGACATCCGGTGCCAAATCATCAAACGCGGCATCAACTGACATCAGTTTTTTATTAATCCATATGCTGATTACACATTATCGATCCTGTCATTGTCTCCGACGCAAGATTAGGTAATTAGTCCGTCGCTGAGGTATGTTGCCCCCGACCCTTGTAGCCTGTATACATCCACCTCTCATAGTTATGTAAATACTACCGCCCAATATCAACAGTGCCGCAACCTGTACTCGAGCTCAAGTACCAACGCCGACACAACCTAGCTATATGGCCCAGGTACTTATATTGAACCCTTCGTCATCATGATGTCCGGATGGCACGTGGCAGATATATTACACTTCGGTCAATAATACTTACGCATCCCACCCTGTATACTGCACATGCATTCGAATTAAAGGTTCATTCAAGCCAATTGGCAACGTCCAGAGAAGGTACTATTATGTAATAACATGATTTCCCGCTCAGACCTGCACCCGAATACCGTGCCGAAAAACCCGGTACCAGGGCAAACACGAACGTACATTGACAAGTGCCATATTTGGAGAGCCAGACACTACATTTTCAGTTTGGTTGCATTTTCTATCAATATTCAGCGTATATATATAACGCCTCACCCATAGATATGGATGTATAGATAAATAGTCTATTTTCAGCACAACTTGAATCCTCCCTTGGCTTAGTGCTACTTTGTCAAACCACTAGCGTCAATGTCAAACCCACGTCAAAGCAAACATAGCCACCTAGTTACTGAGCTTCCTTTGGTATCTCATACAGGATCACATTGTCATCATCTTCTAATTACACATTTATCTGATTATGCCTCGACTCCTCATTCGTTTGGATGATGCGCTGATATGACTTTCCAGATAATTCGAATTCGAGGCAGTATTCACGCCATCAATCAATATGTAGAGTATACGCAAGGGTAAATCATGTATTATTTGCAATTCCGTAAGTCATCACTGATATAACTGTCATTGCCCTTCCCTCGGATCCTAGATTAGCGACGATTGGAAGTACTTAGATTATAACTTGTCGGAATCTTGAAATAATCAATACTCAACCCGTCCGAAGAACACTTCCCCAGTCAAAGTCAAACACGGTTGAGCCGTGAGTTGTGAGCCGTGGACCGTCAATTGTGAGTTGTGAGTTGAGAATCTTCCAACACTTGAACCCTATTCGGGCAGTCGTCAGAATGAGCCTTTTTTTTTGGTTGTCTATTGTCCCCCCAAGACGCGCCCATTTGCCGATCTCCACCCCGAAAGACACGGCCGCCCGAAGAAAATAGAATGTAGATATGGGGTGCTTAAAAACATGCCATCGCGCGCATGAGCGTCCAAACCTGAATCCGTGATACCACTGAATACAATTCTTGCCGGCGGGCGATCCGCTGTTCGTTTAGTCCAACACGTTCATGGACGATGCGCTCATGCATATCTCGTGAAATACACCCCGAATCGCCGATTCAAGTCTTGTATATGTGCCAGTGTCAGGCTCGGTCAGCATATTCGTCTTCGACGATGACCACGTATCGCGAAATTAGCAGCCCAATCGCCACTCCCGGTAGTATACGTCTAATATAGAAGTCATAATTCGACCCTTCATTATACGTTGCCATTGAGATTTTCGCTGGCATGCAGCTCCTGCCGTCGGCAGGGTAGCAGTGCCAGCTGGTATGTCGACATCATCATTCGGATATCACCCGACCTCGCGCGAACGTCACGGATGTTCAACTTCAAACTCAAGGCAGGCTGACATTTGAAAGGGTGGCCATACAATGAAAACATCACCATATCACAGGTCAAGCGGCTTCGTCTCATAGCAAGCACCGCAGGCACCTTTCCGAGTCTGCCACAGTATTGTCCCCGTGATGCAGGCAAACCACGGACCCTTTAATTTCCACTAGTTCTAGTATCTCTTCTTGATCTACGACCATGAAAACAACACTGAGAAAATCCACTATTTGTTAGGCTTCCAGAGCCTGTACAATTACCTATAATCGTGAACCTAAAGCTTGAATACCTGCGAAGGCTTTGAGCCTCTCTAACGGTGGTTATATGGTATCGCGATCATGACAAGCCTCAAGATTTGAGATAGGCAGGAACTCCCCCGCAACCCTCCCCACACAACTATATTTCCGTCCCATTTAAGGCCAGTGGGAGGTTCGGCAGAGAAGGGTTTGTGATACCAGTAGATACGTTGATTGATGTTTCGGTGTTCGGTGAGCGAATTGCCGGTGCTATCGCATAGATCAAGAGCTCGGTTGACCTTGACTTCCACCTTCTTTTTGCCAGTAATTTGGCCGTCCCTCCTTTTGCATTACACTGCCAGTTCTCAGGGTTCGATTGCCAGTGTTTTGACAGCCCTTTTCATTACCGATGCTCTCGAGGTGCCACTGGCCAAGGATATTAATCAATTGCCGAGTTGCCAGGCCATTAATTGCCAGCACTTTGACAATCCCCAAGTTGCCAATGCTCTGAGCATCCTTCTCAACTGTCACTCTTTTATCAATATATAAATTTGGCAAGGCGGTTGCCAACATTGAAATTTATCCCATTTCTGTATAAAGTACTAGTACTGATTCCCCTCTCTGAATTGTGGCAGGCCGAACCCTGCTGATCAAGGGTGCATCAACCTGCTGCCACTGATGGGAGTGCATCGACCGATCTCTAGGTTCGAATTCTTATTACATATTATAAACACACTCTAACACTGTGTGGGGGCTCGTAGGAGTGGAGGAAACAAGCGTCCAGTGCCCAACATTCTACCCATAGTTCATAAAGCATTTTAAAATTAGTAAGGCCTATTTGGTCTATTTTGGCATGAGCGAGTTGATATACAACAGAGTCTTGGAGGGCGGTTATGCTGCATTGTCCTGACTTACACCAAACATTCCACAAAAAATAAAGGGCTAAAAATAGATGCGACTTGCTGAACCAGGAGTCAGGTGCCAAATATGTACAGAGACAGTAAGTATCCCATCCTATTTTCAGCATTCTAAGATCAGACAACTTGCTTTAACGTAAGTTTGGAAGAGCACAGGATGAAAACTGAGCCTGTGAAGTTGGCTCACTGGTGCCTGTCATTCACTATGAAAATGGCTTAGAGCGGGATATGTGCGATAAAAATAGCCATAGTAAATCTGGCAAGGCACCCTAAAGCGCCATTCTTGTTCGATGTTCTGAGCCTATTAAAGCAGAACTACGCATAGACTGTAAATTATTTCATCCGTCGACTCACCAATTCCTTGTTCCATTGACCCAGTGGCATACAGAAAAATATGCGATTATTATCAACTTCAGGACTGATGGACAACAAGTTACTAAACTTTAGTATTACGTTGATCTGAACACCAGTGCAAAGGATCAGGCACGCACACAATCTATGCGATCGTGGCTTCCAGGCGCCATATTTTCTTGGACAATACCGATATCGGGAGTTGCGGCACATACAAGTGGGCTGCGGATATATTGTTCTCCACACGTATAAATATTGGGTGCCTTTTTGATATAAAAAGTAGTGATTTGGTCCCTCTCTCATCCATTCGAAATATCTCTTGGTGTATAAAACCAGTAGTCTTACATACGTCAACATAACGTACAACTGAAAAGAAGGTAGACAGATTTAATAAATCCGTATATAACCTGATATAATATTACTCGCTCTTCGAGTACCTCCCTACAAAGATCATCCTAAATCCTCGATTAGTAATAAATACTCCCCGGCTCGGGTAATTACAAATCAGTACAGCATCGTCTATCTAAATCTACGCGAACGGATACGTTATATCGCATGGTCGACCCTGCAGGCACAGCATACATGCAAGATTGTTAATATATTGTCCCCTTCGGTCGCTCAAAGCGGGATACCGGGGCAAGCAAACTTAGTCAAAAGGGGGGAAAAATCATGATCATAAAAACGCAAAAGGCGCACCACCTGCAGTGTGTCGCGATCAAAGCATCAAGCTGCTTGGAGAAGCCACTGATACAACCTCCATTAAGCAAATTTCTCGGAGCTCCGAATGGTTGGAAAGTAGAAACACATTGGAGTGCATAATCTTGCAAGCAATATATATATGAAATGTACTTCATAAGGATATCAGGAACGCCGTCCAGCCTCGCTAATATTTCATTTCTAGGAATAACGTACACTATTTATAAGTTACACTTCACCTTGTTGGTCGATCGCGATGGATCATGATGGGGCCATGGGAACAATGGTAGACAAAACGCCCGCACTATCGCTATGCCTCAGCGAACTTATCAATTCGTAATCTTTGACGTATAGAGTGCACTACGACCTACTCGACCACTTTCTGGGATATATTACGAGTCATTAACTTACTTTACACGAACCGAGCAAGGTCCAGCCGATGATAAACGGGCAGCTACATTGACCTTACAACGCATCCTTAAATCGATCTTGAAATCTTTCCAATACCTCTGATCTTGGACTGCCGTACGCCTGGCAGTCTGATGATGGAGCAGGTGGTTAATCAGTTTCTCACAAGATGATAAAGCAGGACATTCCCAGTACCCTCGTCCTCAGTAGGTGGCAGAGATAAACTTATACACTCTCTACAGCTTCCCGCAAGCAACACTGCCTTCGATAGGTTTCTCCTTTTTGGGAAGAACTCCAATCTGGAAACTTGCCATGGGATTAGGCTGTAGATGCCGGCAATAATCAATTACCGGACCAGTGATGAGAAACCCCTACCGGACCGGATCGTTGGCGATTTATCAAAAATTATTTGATTAGCAAGTGCTTTATTATCAACGCAGGCAATTGGGCAAAATACCCGCTGCTGGATCTTCTGGTAAACCGAAGCGGTCCCAGTGTTCATCCCTGGATTCACGGTGAATTCGGGATAAGTCCTCGCCTTCGAGTACCTGTCATTGCTATTCTATCAGTCGTCCAGAGAAATAAGTTCGGTGAAATGGTATGGTCCGCTGTGATCGCGGAAGTTCGGTAAGTCATCCAATTGACTAAAATGCAACACTCACCCTTAACTTCGTGATGGGCGCGGTTTACGTATATATATGTTGATGCAGGCGAAACATTGTCTGGTGGGGGAAAAATATACTAGGACCGTGTCTCGGGACTCACGTGAAATTACGGGACATGCAGCGAATGCCAGTGAGGCGAACTTGAACAAACTTACTCGATGTAAGTTAGTGTACGACTTCAATCGACATCTCCGAGAATTGTAGCCGTTTGAACATTCTAGTTATGTGCCCACCAATACAAATAATCAGGTAAATTAAAATGTTCAGAACAAGTGGATCATGAATGCAATGTTATGTAAGAGACGATATTCAAGTTTAGTATATTCTGGTCGTGGGAATAAGGCCGATATTAAGTAGGATTCTGTAAATCAAAAGTTATCGATCATTCTCCGTTTTATTGAAGGTATTACATTTAATTAGGGTCACACAAAGGAAAATACTTTTCGGAATTTGTTGAACATGTGATGATCAAACGACTTTGCAATGAATTTCCGGTTTGTTGTTGGGAGCGCCGAGTGTTCAGCGCAACGATTTCGTCTGCTTAACTTCGATAAACCAAACTTTTATCGATACCAATGCCTTTCCAACAACTTTCCGCCACACACCTATGTACGGCCAATTTATACACACCGCACGACTAATTTTGGCAGGAGGTTGGGCGTACTTCTTTGCAGCAGTGTGGTATGGCCTCCATCGTGATTCGTCAGTACTTACTGGGTGTAAGCCTGGCGCCCTTTAACTACTTTAAGCAGACCTTTTTTCCTGTACTCCTGTCATAGCTGTTCTGTTCCGAACAATACAGCGTGGTCCTCTCAACTTGCGTGACCCGCGGACACCCAGCGGCTGATTGACGACAGCCTTCCACTGGGTAGGGTCAGGTAGTGTCAGAAGGTGCAGTTTATATGAACGTCGCTGTATTTTATGTTTCTTGCGTGCTTAACGCACGGTAATTACAAATGATACTTCTCAATTTCGAAATCTAAATAATTTCAAAGCCGCATGTATTTTGATGCCCCCCGCACCCGCGTACTCTGTCGCGAAAAATCAGATTCTATTTTATTTGAGACCAGGGAATTAAACGGGCTAAGGCAATAACCTCAAAAGTTTCAGAACTATTTGAGCAGTCAGTTTGTGCGCCTCCTCGCACATAAGCTTCCCCAGAGCTTTGAATTCGCTAGAGATATCAGATGCAGTAGATGAGGTGATCAGATGGCCAACTCCCCAAATGTCAACCTCGGCACCATGGTTGTCCTCCAGAATGCGTGGCGAGTGATCCAACGTATTGAAGCGTGGTTGAGCTTTTGTCGGCGGTGTAGCTGCATCTTCCCAATCGATGAGAATCCATTTACAGGGATTTTCGGCATTTCGAAGGGGTTGCTGGCGTTTGTTGAGATGGCAGCGTATTCTCCCTCGAAATAAATCGTTCCGTTGCGCTGAAGAGAAGCACATTGGCTAATGCATTATTATATCGTATCACTTCACTTACCTGAAAGCTGTCGTAGATGAAGGTGTTTTGGGTAAACTGTTGGGGAGTTTGGTAAACGTGGATACATGGCAAGAATTGAATGTGGGGGAACCACTGCATTGATATTTGACTCAATATTAAATACCTTGTCATAAAACCAAGTATATACATACCATGTGATATACATGCAAAATTATTGTGTCCTAATTGTGCTTCATTGTTGAGATATGGCACAATTTGTCTCTGGGTCGACAGCGGGATTTTCTTTTAGATTTTGAACTCCGCCCTAGGTACTCGGAACAGCTGTAAGGTTTGCCTACATAACAGCCATGAGCGACCTAACTCTTTGCTGTCTCGTCGTCAACGACACCCACAAGCCTATGGGTGAGGCCTTTAATGTGAATATTTTGCTAAACAGCGACATTGATGACCTCAAGAGAAAAATCCGTGACGAACGCAAGGCCTTACTCGGCAAGTGGGATACGGCTGATATCTCACTCTGGAAGCCCAGTGATGACTTCAAGCTGGCGACAAGCCCTTTGGCAAGCCTCAAGTCAGACCTCAAACAACTGCATCTAGACCGTGAGTCAGGCACAGAGGCGAACAACAAGGCGGTCTGGCTCAGTGCCAGTTCGACAGTTGAGGACGAGTTCCGGGATCCAATGCCCAGTAAATGCGTACACGTGCTCGTGCAGTTCCCGGCAAGCACAGGCAGAGGGGCAAACAAGCGATATCGTGGTAAGTGATCTGCTTGAGTGCCAATGAGCTCTAATTATTGTTGCAGAGGAAGCGTCTGAAACTCTTGAATGCCTGAGAGCAAAGAAGGTGAAGACGACGCAACTTCCACCACCACTCCGCGACCTTTTTGCTATACTTGACCAGCCACTTAACGAGACGGAGAAGATCGCGATCTCTCATGATGCCTATAGGGAACTGATCACACCCCTCCATGAACGCAACGAGACTTGCAAGGAAGAAGACGTGGCAATCCTATTCAAGAAGAGTGAATCTGACGTGTTATCTCCGCTAAGTCACCTCTATACGGCTGTCGTCGAGTCCCCTAGCACCACTGGCACCGAGGAATTTTTCCATGGGTTCTGGGATAAAAACATCAAAGATGTCATCGAGCTCATCTTGCAGCAAGGGCGAAGCATTCGGAACAGCAACCAGAACACGGAGACGAAAAATTTGCGCCCTGACTTTGGCCTCCGAGTCCAAAACGTGTGCGTTTTCAGGGGCGTGGAAAAGGGACCAGGAAATCCTGAAGATCCAAGGACAGAATTGGTTGATAAGCTTACGTGGGTTTACAACCCAGCGGAGTATCTGCTTGGTGGGTAGGATCCTGGGAAATGATTGATATGAGGTGTTTATACCAGCTCTAGGTTATTACTGCCGTGGGCTTGACTTAACGCTGGTCGCAATCTGTCCGCCTTTGGAACAGGGAGGCAAGCCCGTCGTTCAAGATCTATGCTCTGCAAATTTGAGGTTTCGTCGGGAGCGCATTGCAAATATACGGCGGCTGATCAATTTGACATCCCTTCTCAGACCTCTTTCAGATCTTGTGCAATCCGCGTCTGGGGAATTTCAACCCATGCAAGGGTAAGGCTGTTATTGGATTTCTAGTGGTCACTCGGCTTGACTTGGCGCCTGTCAGAACCTTTTCAATGGTTGAAATAACGGCCTGCTCCATTGTCAAGACCTACACCTGTCACGATGCAGAAGCTCGAGTTCAGGACCTCGAGAACATTTACGCATCTCTGCGCCATCGAAATGTTCCCAACACCGATCGTATCATGTTTGCCAAAGGTAAATCATTATACCTTGCTCCTCGCGGCATCCCAGTTCCTCCCAAAAGCCAGGTGGACCTGCGAGAGAGTGTTGTTTGTGTTTTGGAGGCGTTGGTCGTAAGTGTTGTGACTTGGTTTGTTTGTTTAAGGTTGCTTAAAATCTGTTGAAAGGTGCTTCATGAGATTCCAATCTTCCACCGTGATATACGGTGGGCCAACATCATTCGAAACGCCGAAAATATTCACAATTGGATTCTCATTGATTGGGAGGATGCAGCTACACCACCGACAAAAGGTCAACCACGTTTCAACAAGTCAGATCACTCGCCACGCATTCTGGAGGACAACCATGGTGCCGAGGTTGACATTTGGGGAGTTGGCCATCTGATCACCTCATCTACTGCATCTGATATCTCTAGCGAATTCAAAGCTCTGGGCAAGCGTGTGTGCAAGGAGGCTCACATACTGACTGCTCAAGAAGTTTTGAAACTTGTGAAGTTATTGCCTTAGCCCCTCTAATCCCCTGGTCTTCAATAAAGTAGGAATTTGAATTTTTTTGCGACAGAGTAGTGGTGCGAGGGCATTAGAATACATGCGGCTTTAAATTGTTTAGATTTACAAATTAAAAGTGTAATTGTCATTACCGCGCGTTATGCGCGTAAGAAAGGTAAAATACAGCGACATTTATATAAACCACACCTGACACTATTTGACCCTACCCAATACTGACGATGGAAGCCATGCCGCACTGCTGCAAAGAAGCGTTGCACCGTGTTGGTGGGTCAGTGACGCCCGGTGACGATATGTTGAAAGGAGGTCTCCCACGGCCTCGAGTATTAGTGAAAAGTAAGTAACATTTTGTTATCTCTGTTGTATTGGTTTTTTTTACCTGGAGCGTCCCATTCTCGCAGAATTAGCGGTGGAAGAGGCTCAACGCAACAAGGGGGCATATTAGCCTAGGGGCTACAATGTCCTAATTTGCTTATAAATATTGACTTGCTAGGGGTGGCGGCACTTTTCCATGGCCCCTAATCTTCCAGCTATAAATATTGACGTACTCGGTGGCCCCTAATCTTCCAGTGTCAAAAAACAGCAATGGTCCTTATTAACTGTCTCAATGTCAGCGACGACGAGCCGTTCCAGCACATTTTTACCGTTCAAGTCTCACCAGACGAGACCATTGGACAGCTCCGGGGGGCAATCTTGAGTGCAAAGCCCAGGTGGCGAAAAAGAATCAACCCCGATGACTTGACGCTATACACACCGAAGCAGATGATATCGACTTATTCGAAAGACATTTTCCATGCTATCTTCACCCGGTTAAAGCTATCTGCTCTCAACGAACTCAACCCGACGTTTACCGTTGATGAATCCGGATTGTCCCAACCAGCGAGGCACCAGCTTCATGTTCTTGTCATGGTCCATGCTAGTAAGCAATATCTTCTATTATCTAGCTTCACAGCTTATGCAACTATCCGCAGAGAGCATTAGCCCCAGCAACTCATCCAATTCGGGACTTTCCGATATCCTAGTGGGTAGGTTGTCTGTCTTGTGATCATCGAACAATCCCAAACTTTTCCTTATAGGAGAACTCCCGGCCAAGCGACTGCACGTGGAGGGGTCTGTGATGTCTGATGGACTCATAGAGCACGTAAGTAGCTGATAAATTCTGGTCCAAGATGTGATGCTGAACCTCGACCAGATTCACTCAAAAATACCACCGATGATGCTAGACTACTATCGCCGATTCTGGGGAATTCCCTTAGATCCAGCACTCACAATCCTCCCAGACCGGGATAATACCACAGATTCTGAATCCGAAGAGGAAGAATCAAATGACGACATCCTCCCAGGTGAACCTTTCCTAAAGGATGTTGGCTTACCGATGCTTGTTCGTGCTGAGTATATTCGAGTTCTTGATGCGGTCAAGGCAGCACATCAGAAGTCCCACAACACCTCACTTGCAGTGGTTACTGGTCAACCAGGCATTGGTGCGATAAAATAACTCAGTTTGCGGTTTTGTTAATCATTGTCTAGGAAAAACTTCTTGGATTCACTACGCAGTACGCTATTGTCTGGGAGAAAGGCAGCCTGTTGTCTGGTACCAAGTCGAGAAATGCTATTTCTTTTCCGAGTCGGGTGTGGATATCATCGATCCCATGCTCCACCAGAGCGGTGGAAAACACACATGGTGCCTTGTGGATTCGCTAGATGCCCCTCAAACGCTTCCCCATTCTATCTGCTCTCAATCCAGACAACTTTTTCCGATTTATGTAACCTCTCCAAAACTGTCATGCTGGTTCAAACTCTACCAGTCAGGTCGACTTCCCGAGTTGATCATCATGAATCCGTGGAGCTTGGATGAGTTAGAAAAAGCGTAAGTGGTGGATTTTAACTTTCATGTGTCATGTGAAAACTTGTTTCAGCGCACAACTATACCCCGATCGAAAGCTTGAAGATATTCGTGAACGGTATGAAAACGCCGGTCCGACAGCACAGCTCTGCTTGGCATTTGACTCCGAGGCTATCCAAGGCTTTTACAATTCTCGGGACCGACTGATCAAGAGTATCACAACACCAAAATCGCTTGAGAAGTTCATGAATGAAAGCAATGCTTTGCTCACGGACCAATTTCCTCATCAAGTTTGCGTTATTCGTCGTTCTGATCACAACATAATGAACTTGTACACTGTCGACCTTGCTACACACTTTGTACACCGACAACTTGTTATACAAATGAGAACAAGGTTGATATCCTCAAAATGAAAATGTTGCGATATTGTATGACTCGGGGGTTTCATCCGATTCCTGAATGTGGGATGCTGTGTGGACACTTGCATTTTCTACTAGTTTTTGTTCATTTGAAAATTTTACGAGTTCTCTATTTTTTTTTTGACTGTTGCTTAGTGGTTCATGTTGAATAACATAATAGAAACCCTATTACCGCATTCAGAAAGACAAGAATACGTGCAGGTTGAAATAGCAAAGGGACTACGTGGCCACATTACACCACCTATTGTTGTTGTTAGCATATATAGAGTAGTCAAGGCATCCTTATACCTGGATGGCAATGATGTCGGTGACGTGTTGAGAGATGACATGGAGAATATACCAAATATACCAAATAGAGAATATAAGCTTCGGTAAAATTTTTATGTTATTTGTATTTTGTATTTATTGAACACCTTAATCAGGCCGTCATCGCTATATATTAACCGCGATCGCGGACTTGTACACAAGGAATCAATGCTGGGGACGGGGCGGGGCCACTTCCATCGGGTCTACCCTCAAGAGAAGACAGTGTGGTATAAGAGACGTGTATCGTTAGCAGCGGTGAGCAGCCCCTCCAAAACACAGTTGATGACTTTTCGCATCATGGTGGTTATCAATGCAACAGAGAGTCGGTTCGAACGCGATTTTGATACCCTGTTATACCTGAGACAGCATCTTCAATCATCTACGTACGGCGAGTGAATCGGTGATTATTCCTATTATTATTATTGATATTAATGACACTTTTAGGCACCCACGTCTCAATATTCAGCGCGATTGTCTACTTGCTCCTCTGCAAACCCGTCGCTGGAAAGGTCGCCTGGCACTTGTTTACAGTCTTTTGTTATTAGCATGCGGGATGATTAGTATTGCAAGTGGTATTGGATTCGGCGAGACGGCATGGCTTGGACATGCAGCGTCGTGCAAGACTGACGGTCTTGCCAAGAGCATGAGGAGAAGCAGTATGGAGACAATGGGGAACGTGGCGTTCGTTGCGGCCAATCTCTTGGCTAATGGACTTCCGATTGGCACTATAGTTCTTGATTGATCCAGGGATCCCGTTAATCGTCCAAAATACTGCCCATTGTAATAGCTCTTTAGATGTTTCGTCCTCTGGGACCGTAATGGTCGTGTCATTGTGTTTCCTGCATCACTCTTTGCCTTATCTTTCGGTTCGTTCTGCATCTACACACGATATGCTTTAATCTGAGACTCTAGATCTCTCTATTGTCTCTATATACCAGGCCGCAATGCCTGGGATGCCGTTCTGGAAGGTCTCCGCCGTCACCACAGGCATCCCCTACTGGTGTCTGTCAATCATCTTCAACGTTCTTGTTAGCATGATGATTTGTGGCCGTCTTCTGTGGCATCGCCATACTGTTGCCAAAGTCCTCGGGAAAGGCCATACGACCCTTTATGCTACTCTCTCTGCCATGTTCATAGAGAGTGCAGCTTTATATGTCGTCGTAGGCATCATTCACGTTGTATTGTTTGCACGAGAAAGTAGTTTCCATAATCTGATCCTTGGTGTTATGGCTCAAGTGGAGGTAAACTATTTCATTCTTTAACATTTAGTATAGTGAAGTATTACTGTTCGCCCCCGATTTGATTACTTTAAGAGTTGCCCTTAGCCGCGCAGGGGCTCAAGATGCTCCTCAAGCCTTCATCCAGAAATGGCGAGACATCCACAGACTTGACTGTTCAAGACTCGAATGCCGGGTCCAATTACTGTCACCCCGTTTAAGCCTGCAAAACAGACCTCTGTCGTTCCCGGAGTGAAAAAAGCAAGGTTGGGGCTGCCGTTAAATGGAATTCCGAGCTTCTAAAATGAGCATTATCCCTGACATTAAGGAAGAGCCTCTCACAACCTTTGCCAGCACTGAGTACCATCAGTATCTGGTTCTTCCAGGTAACCCAATTTGATCCATCTCAGTCAAGTTTTGAGACAATGAAACTCTTGATGCTAGGCTTTGTAGAGCCTATAACCTGATAAAGTTATTTGCACAGTTCTAAATATAACACTCAGTGAGTGATAAACCTTCACAGAGTGATAACCCTTCACTGAGAGGCTACATGGTCAATCTCCATTCCATATAGAGTATCCATAAACAATATACAGCTATACAATTGTTCTATAATTACTGCATTCTAGCTTACCAAAGGTAGCTTATGTACTTTATAACAAGAGTCTACTGGTATTCATTAGACACACTGCTTCTATCACAAAGCAGATACCTTCTAAAAATGTATATAATATATATATTCATTCTGCTAGTGATGCGGACGTGAAAAGGTGGCGGAAGAATTCAGGTGACACGAACTTGAGGGGAAGAACTTACTGACCAATGGGTGTTTAAGCTGGTTTGGACCCGACTGGAAGGCTCGCAAGAAGGTGCCAGGCACCACCTGACCGCCGGGTTAACCTGCCGTCTGGCCTATGCCCGTGCCGATAGGGAAACAGACCGAATTGAGGTTAACCATATACGAATCGCTTGCAATAGACCCGCGCCACGCCAATGTAACGGCGAGCATAAAGGCAGCCGCGAGCAGATGTGTATATCCATGACATCTCCTGCTATTGCATGGATTGGTTGTCTGCCCTTTGACTGGACTAGTATCGCGGAGCTTCTCTTCTTGACCGATGCCGATGGCCTCTTCATGGGCGTAGAAATTCGACTCACGCTCGTGCTGTGGCCTAAAGGCCGCGGACACAGTGGAAGTTCTTCTTTGACTAGAACACCAGAGGAGCCGCTTGGTTGGTGCGCGAAGGCAGCGACACGGAATGAGGTGGTCGAAGGATGCGCAATATTGAAATTTTAGCCGTTTGGTAGTAATCCCGACGGTCCCAGTATATTTCGTGCTAGGCTATGTGGTTCAGTACAGTAGCGTAGTAATAAAAAAGCTTTTTGTTCGCGTCCACCGTGTACCGGCGTATATACCCCCCTGCGTCAACACGCAATCCCTGTCAAGTTACGCGTAACAACTGATGAGACTCAGGTGTTTGATGACTTAAGTCGGCATCTCTTCGAGGTTATTCTCCTCGTCAGCCTACCGGCTCGTATCGGGCCCGTTCTGAGCGCGGCATCGCCACGCTATTCACCGATTCGACCGCTTTAACAGGACTATACTAAACGCAAATGATGCTGCGTCCGCTGATGTCCAAGAACAGACCGAACAACACTGCGGCAAGAGAAACACCGCATCCTTCGCTGGTATTTTTCGTAGACAATCCCCATATTACCCATGCTCGGGGCTCTCTAGCATCGCTCTGTATTCCATGGTCATGCTTGTCAAATAGCAGTCTTCAATTCCAAGATTGTAAGCTAAAAATGAAACCGTTCTATCTTTTCGTCAGGGATTTCATGTTCTTCATAAGAAAATCCAACGGATTAGGGATCTCACGACCAGCCTAATCACACAAGCGGTTTCATAAAACTATTACAGGACAGCGAATGTTAGATATATTACCAATTCTACGCGTGCCCACTGTAACCTGTCCGATCATCGCTGACTTGAATCTCATCTATCTGGGCTTCAACTAGACGTCCCCGAAACGCCGTGAATGATGGTATTAAATCCCCTTATTATCCTGATAAAGCATGAAAACTTTGTACTGCACTTCGCTGACTCTACCAGAACTGACATCACAATTAGTGGGTTTCTGCATTGTAAGTCAAGGGCGACGCGGACATGTCTCCAATCATACCTACGTCTATGCACAGTACCCAAGATGAACATGCTCTACATGGCGTCTACAATGAATCAATTGTTGAAACGCACTCGGGCTAGGAACCCCCGGAACTTTGATTGGTGTTACCGGGGCAAACACTATGGAAGTCTCAAGTCCTCTTAGTAACATGCATACTTGTACAACTCTTATAGACAGCATGACCAGTGATGGCTAAACTTGCCAATCGCATATATTTCCTTCTCTAATAGAGCCTGATCCAGGACTTTGCATTCGGCAGATGACGGCTCGTGAAGGGTCCTGGGCAACACTTAATATATTCACCCGCATACCTCCGTACACTGCATGACTTCATAGCCGCTCCAGATGATTAAAAAGTCCGACGATTAGATATCCCGTACATCGAATGTTGCTCGCAGCCTCTTCCAGATATGCTGCCATTCCAACAAGTGTTTTCTCTAATTCATGCAGGTCGTTCAGTGCCTCTGCCATCTCAGCAAAACAGCGATTAGTTATTGTAGGAAGTGGCTGGGGTTCGTCCCTTCACTAACAGTTCGCTAGTGAGGATTTCTCAATTTTCAATACGATTTCAAAGGAGGATATGAAGTATTGAGGAAAGTGGATAAAAAGCGATGGGGTGAGTCAAATATTGTACATACAAGTGCGAGATCCGCTAACTTCTAAATTGCAGACGGTCAGCCGGTGTAATCTCAAGAAATAATGGCAAATGATTCATATTTGTGTCATAGTCACCATGTTATCAGCGAACAGCTATTTCGCCTTTACGCCTTTGTTGGCAAGTTGTGCAGTTGGCACCTTGGAATATCGGACGGCCCTTGAACCTGTAAATCTTCATTTATAAATATCATACATCAATTACACATATTATTTTCAGGTCAGAGCTTTTGCGCCAGAATCAGTGAGATCCCTGAAATCATCCTAGTTGATCTGTTGCTGACATCTGTGGTCACCAGCAGTCATTTCAGGCATGGTGTGATGCCATAGGTAAGTCAAGTTTGTTTGTTTTTTTCATGTTGGTTTTCGTCAAATAAACTGTATTAACCTGACTTGCGGGCTCGGCATTGCATCAATGTTTACTAACATTATTTTATTTTATCAGATTTCAAGCGCAAAGTTTTAGAATGCGTGTGTATATTTTGCATTATCCAGATCGCCTCTGTTCATAGTATCACTGTAAGACGCCGGCCACTCCCGTGTCCCTACACGAAACTATGAAAGGCAGCCGTGACTATGCTGGATTCACAGACGATCGAGGTCAAAGGATAATGGGGCCAAAGTTCACAATAGGATATGACAAGCTTGTAATAGCTGTTGGAGCGTATGCAGAGAGTCAGTCGTTTGAGTTTTTTTTTTCCATAATCCGATCCCTCTAAATCCTGCATTACTAGCATTTAATGTTCCAGGCGTAAAAGAACATGCCCGCTTTTTAAAGGATGTCAAAGACGCCAGAGTTATTCGTACCCGTATACTGGAACGTCAGTTATTTTCTTGATCTATCCCTCAAGTTTGGAGTCATTGAAACCTCCTAGTATTCTCGGAAGCCAACTTGCCTATGCTAACTGATGCAGACCGCCGTAAGCTCCTGAACTTCTGCATTGTTGGTGGTGGACCCACAGTGCGTATTTCTTGAAACGTTTCTACACACGTGTTTCTCACAAAAAATGACAGGGAGTCGAATTCGCCGCGGAACTTCACGACCTACTCAATACCGACCTAACTCGAGCGTATCCTCACCTGGCTCCCATGGCGAGGATTACGATCTATGATGTAGCGCCTCAGATATTGGGTAATTTTGACCAAGAATTGATCAAGTAAAGAAATTCAGTCTGTGATAAGATTCAAGGCGTTCTGACTATCATTTTTCAGCTATGCGATGGACCGGTTTAAGAGGAATGGTATAACAATCAAGGCGCAGCATCATGTTGAGAAGGTTGAGCCGGTAAGTACACAAGGCGTATACCATCGATAAGTTCTGATAGGAAACGGCCAACACAGGGGTGTATAACGTTGAAAGAGGAGGGCGAAGGTATAATTCGTCCTTACTTGGCCTAAAGGCAACTCACGGTTCCATTTTCTAGTCCCCTTTGGTCTCCTAGTCTGGAGCACAGGACTTGCCCCAAATCCTTTGCTCCAATCCATAAAGGAGCTTAAGAAGGACGACAAGACTGGAGGGTATGTTCCACTACCACCAATCTATATCTAGAGCCTAATCTCCACCCGATCATAGCTTGATGGTGAATGATCGACTTAACGTTTTGCATGCAGACAATGGCGAAGTCGTGGATGATGTTTGGGCCGTTGGTGATGCAAGTGTGATAGAGACAGGAAGGTTACCAGCAACAGCACAAGGTTTATATTACTTCTCCTGTCAGTTCAAAATCAGTGATGTTGATAAATGCATTAGTTGCATATCAGGAAGCAAAATACGTTGCCAAGACCCTGAATTCCATTGGGAAACATGGAAGGGCATTGACGAAGCCCTTCAAGTTTACTAATCTGGGTATAATGGCTTACCTTGGTGACTGGTATGTTGGATTCTTGAAAGTTTTCTCGTTGACGTCTGTTAATTAAGTCGCATTATACAGGCGAGCGATTTATGACAGGTCGGGGACTAAGTCCGGATTAAAGACCAAAGAAACTGGGTAAGTGCTGTCATCAGTTATGAGATTACGCAAGCTGGAGGATTCCTCTAGACGTATTGCTTGGCTCCTTTGGAGATCGGCATATTTCAGCATGACCCTTAGCTGGAGAAATAAGTGAGATTGTTGGCTCATGCTTCAAAAAAAAAAAAGCTGATCACAGTTGTTTAGAATTCTAGTCCCTGTATACTGGTGCGTACTGTTCAGTAATGGATTTTGCAATAAAACTCTTACCACTTTCACTTCGACAGGTTTCTAAATTGTACGTATCTAACATACACCATTCGTTCCAAACTGACTATAGCACTAATGCAGGGATATTTGGACGCGATATTTCTCGATTTTAAAAGCACAACACAATTCCTTATAATATAATATACATACATAATGGTTCTATATCTATAAAACATAATCACCCCTTGCCCCATAGTACATCCCGTCCCTCTGTAAGTTATACACCTATGAATTGTAAGCAAGTTATCAGCACCATGCAATGATTTCAAGGTAGACAAGATTGAAAAGAAGGATCAGAATTGCAGATAAAGCATCAATTGGACATATCCATAAGACTGTTGAGCTTGAACTTTGTGAAATTTGATTTCATCACGGACATGGAATGGTATATGGCCCTTGTGTAAAAGAAGAGTGATTCTTACCTTGTAGCTACCAGCACGCTTGTGAAAGAGAGGAAGGGGGAGAAGCGGCTACATGAAAGACGGGCACAGAAAATTGTATCTTGAGAAAAGGATTATATAACTGAATTTAAGCTCCGATCGGCTGGCAACCAGCGCTTAGTGTTCAGGCGTACCTTACTTCAAACAATGCCACCAAAGGGAGCGACCAAAGGCAGGGGCAAGGCAAAGAGCAAAGTAGCCGTAGTAGAAGTTCAAAAACAAGATGCTGTGACGAGTCAACCACATCAAGAGGAGAAATCTGTCGCTGAGGCAGTGGTTGACCATGTCGAACAGGTTATTGTGGTCGCAACTGAAGAGTTGGTGACAGATTCACTGGCTGGACAAGCAGTGGAAGCAGAAAAGAGTCTTAGCATGGAGGAACGTGCTGAGAAGCTAAAAGCTTTGCGCCTACGGATGGTATGTCGCCTTCTTGCCTGTTCGTGTCGAATCGACTAATATCTTTTGTGTTTACAGCGTCAGTCAGCTAAAGACAACCGGGCCGATCTCATCTCGGAATCGACAAAAGTGAAGACCACAGCCAGGGATGCAGCACGATTGGAAAAACAACGGAAGCTGCATGAAATATTGCGGCTTAAGGCAGATGCAGAGGACCGTGGTGAAGATGCGGAGAGGGTAAAAAACTGGGAATATACGATTGAAGAGAATGATGCGTGGGAGAAGAAATTGAAGAGGAAAAAGACAAGAGCCGACTTCGAGTTTCATGGTTCGTTGGGGTTTTCTTCTGAATACTATATATACTAATGACCACTATTTCTGAAGATGATGCACATGCTGCTAGGCGGAAATACAAAAAGGATCTTGACCATCTCAAGCCGGACTTGGAGGCGTACAATGCTCAGAAACAGGCTGCAATGGGATATCAGTCTGATGCAATTGCTCGCTCTGCAACATCAGATATTGATCAGCTCCAGGTAGCTACTGTATCAGTGGAGCAGCAATTAGCAGCGGAACATCTTTATCGTGATGCAAATTCATTGCTATACGCGGATAATAAACCGTCCGAGGAGGCCATCGACAGAGTTGTGTCGAAACTGAACTTGGAGTGCGTATTACCTGCTGATTGCTCATAACCCTTTTGCTAACATTTCCTGGCTCTAGTCTCGATAAGCGTGGCAAGCGTTCCAGGAAGAGGTTAAATGAAGATGACAGCGACCTTACGTACATTAATGAGCGGAATAGGGTGTTCAACAGAAAGGTCTGTTCACTTTGTCTAAAAGTTTAGTGGCTCCGTTTTCTCATTCATCCTTCCCAGATTGCTCGGTATTACGACAAGTATACAACAGAGATCAGAGCAAGCTTCGAGCGAGGGACTGCACTATGAGAACATTATCAGTATGCTGCAAGTATTTATTGTACATTGTAATATCCTGTAGGAAGGTGTACAAAATTAGGTCCCGATTTGTTCGGTTTGATTGTAGGCGCTCACCCCTTTTGTGGGCGGTTACTTGCGCGTGTTAGGAGCGCGTCTTGTCACAGACTCTAGTGGTCATCTCCCTTACCTTCGCCCTAAACATGTCTGAATCAGAGGCAACACCGACAGTAAGAAGATCTAATAGAGAGAGAAAGATTGCGAAGCCTTTTGCCCAAGGTAGTCCCATCAGAAGCCAGTTGCCACCACTTCACTGATCTCATACATACCATATCTGGACAGTCTCGACTGCTGCCTCCAAGAAGCGCAAACGCGACACAGATAATGAGGCAGGGGACGTGACTGATAAACTTACTTCAGATGGCGGCGAAGTCGCGGAAGAACCTAATGAAGATCCCGACGATGACGACGAAGATGAGGAGGACTATTCTGCTCCCAAAACTAAAGCTACCAAGATGAAGAGGCAGCCCGTAGCTGGCGCGTCCAAAACGAAGACACAAACACCTGTTGTCAAAAAACCTCGGGCGGTGAAGCCTAAAGTCGCGACTGGCACTCGCAAGACCAAGGTCGACGCGACTGTTGACGTCGTACAGCAGATTAGGGATAGTCACATTTCCGACGATAATGCACTTTTCAGTATGTTTTGTTAAACGTTGCATGCCGTAGATGTTCTCTGATGTTTATGGTCAAGACACTATTCTGAATCCATCCGCCGCCCTGCAGTCCACAGTCGAAGATTATCTCGACGCTCTTTCTAATACTCCAGATCTCGCCCTTGCAGATTTAACCAACTGTATACTTCGGGCGTGTGGCTGCAATGATTCGGTGGATTCACACGAAGCCACTGACCAAGATGGCGTCGTTGATAAACTCGATACATTCACAGAAGGGCTAAAGCAGGTTCGCCATCTTGTCATTGTGTCCGGTCTGCTCCGATCAAGTTTCTAACAATAACCAGGCAAACGCCCCACTCTACCCCCTTGCGTCTAAACTGCCTATTTTCAAGAAATTCCGCAAGCAACTTTCCGAATTTCTTCACCGGTTAGTTGCTTCATCCGCTGAACTGGGAAGTCTTTACACATCAGACCTACTTCCTACGGTTCTGCCATGGGTGGTCGCTATGTCCTCCTCGCAGCTGCGTAGCCTTCGCCATACCGCCACAGTTGTAGCTATGGATCTCGAAAGCGCGCTTTGTGAAGTTGCTGCCGAGGTGGAAAAGGAGGTCGTGATCATAGCAAGGCAGCGAGAAGGAGAGAAGAAACGCGCAGGCACGTCAAAGTCCAAAGGAAAAGGTCGTGATAAGGAATTTGAGAACAAGGCTCAGGAAGTAAGGCAGAGGAAGACAACGCTGAAGGCGTTCATTGATGACTTTTTCAATGGGTGCGGATGCGTTCATTTCCATTTCTCTCGAATGACCTGGTTAACCTACATGGGATAGCGTATTTGTACACCGATATCGCGACCATGACCCCGGCATTCGTACAGAATGTGTGCAAGCCATGGGTGTATGGTTTAAGAGCCACCCAAGCCAGTTCCTTGATGGTCGATATTTCCACTACGTTGGCTGGGTTCTTTCAGATGCGGTAGGTAGACTCAAGACTTCGAATGTGTTATTCTCATTTTTTCCTTTAGGACACGCATGTTCGCCTCGCTGCCGTGAAATCACTTCAGGCACTTTATGCATCTCCCGAACACCTCGGTACACTTCAACAATTCACGGACCGGTTCAAAGGTCGTCTCGTTCAAATGGCTACCTCCGATTTGGAGCTGTCCGTCCGTGTAGCGGCGCTACAAGTTCTTTCTGCCATTGACGGTCATTCCTTACTCGAAGAGGAGCAACGCGATGAGCTATGCTTGCTCGTATATGATGAAGAGCCCAGAGTGCGGCAAGCAGTAGCAGGCTTCGTCAAAGGTGTTTGGGACGAAGCGGTGGAAGATGGAATGATAGGGAGAAATAGTACCGGTGGTGTGAAGGAGAAAGAGACCGAAAGAGTAGGCATCAAATGTCTCGCCACACTGCTCGTCAAATGGGCCAAACGAACGCGCCAAGGGTCACTTCAATTATCCGAAGACGACAATGATGATGAGAGCCCTGCAGAAGAAAATGAAAGCAAGAATAGGGATATTGCACGGCTCGTCAGTGCACAGCAAAAGGGTCGTATCGCCCTTGCTGTAGAAGCTCTTTGGGAAGATGTTCCAGCCATTGCAGATTGGGAGGCGCTGTTGGAGCATCTGTTGTTGGACCATTCTGCATCAGATGTAGGTACCAGTCCGATGAGAGCAGGAAAGAAGAGTAAGAAGGCAGTGGAGGTGGAGGTGGTAGATGAAGCTTGGAGACTCAGTGAGCCAGAGGAAGCGGCATTGTTAGAGTGTTTTGTTGCCGTCTTGAGAAGGATCAAAGAAGAGGCAGGCCCGGGATCGGGAGGGAAGAAGGTGTGCCCGGTTTGCTTGCTCGTCAGTCCCAAATTGAAGCTTTGGATCTAATCGCAGGGAGAGGCTGAGACTGCCGTATCTGACATGACACGCGCATTGATAAAGGGATTGCCACGTTTGTTTGCGAAGCATCAAACAGATCCTAACAGAGTTGCGGATGTGCTTGTGATGCCACAGCTTATGAATTTGGATATGTACCTTGAGATGAGGATGATTCCAGTGAGTTTATTACCTGTCTACGCATTCTAACTTTAATTATTTCTACTTATCAGGCTTATGAGAATCTATGGGACGACATAATCAAACAATTCACCTCCCATTCATCTCCGATCACACTCAGCCAAGCTACCTCTGCCATACAACACCTTACCTCTACAACCCTACTCGCGAACACCAACACAAGTAAAAATACTGAGCTTGAAGAGGAACTGTCGACTTCCCTCCGCGATGCCATCGCAGGACGTGAAGAACTGGATGTTGCTGGATTCTCAGAAGACGAGGTACATACATTAGGCACGATCGCTGCAAGACTCGTTTTACTCTCCGGTGTGAGGGACATGACTGGGTGGATGGAAGAGGATGAAGGCGGCAAGCAGAGTAGTGCATGGGATATCATGAATGTTTTGGCTGGGAGAGGAAGATTGGGATATAAGGAGGAGGAAGCGGTACGTTTTCCCTTTCCCGGCAGTCTGGTTCAATTTGCTTGACCGTTTTTTTCTGAAAGATGATCGAGGAGTGCCTTCGACTGTTGATATTACACTTAGCGTGGAAGTCCAGAGGCCTCAGCAATGATGAAGAGCCGAGTGAAGAGGCCGTGAAGTACAAGGAGTTCCTGGAGGAACAGCGTAACTCAGTTTTGGAGAAGGTGACCGAGTTCGCTG
Organism: Hysterangium stoloniferum; assembly: GCA_015178975.1. NCBI lineage: Eukaryota > Fungi > Basidiomycota > Agaricomycetes > Hysterangiales > Hysterangiaceae > Hysterangium > Hysterangium stoloniferum. Next base: position 85,511 of record WHVD01000091.1, on the reverse strand, counting down.
TCGGGAGTGATTCGAAACCTTGCGAAGGTGTCAAGCGTGCTGTGAGTGATATATAAAAGAATGTTTTATCGGGCCACTTATCTTTAACGTATCAATAGGCATTCCACAGTCTGATCAACTTACATATTCTCTTTTGCCATGGTGAGGATACTCCACCTTCCGCATTGCCGCTCAGTATGGACGACGAGACTCAATACCGTTGTGCTGGTTTCGTGCAAGCGGAAGTGGAGCAATTCGTTGACGAACTTGAAGAAAACGAAGAAAGAGAAAGAGGTCAGACGACGGAGGAGGAAACCAGCCGTGCCGGGAGCACCAGTGAAGGCGAAGGCGATGCGGATGCAAATGCGAATAAAAAAGAGGAAACACCTGGGAAGAAACAAAGAAAAGGTAGACCACGAAAGGACGATCGGGAGGATTCACCTGGTTTGTCGCCTTCATGACCTCGTCATATCGCTTTTTTAACACGTTTAACACAGATCCTCGGTCGATGCCTCAATCACATCTGGAGCGAGAGTATGTTCTTAATGCGCTTTTGGCAACATTTATCCGTGCCATCCGAGTGGGTGTTCTTAATCCCAGCCACAGCGCCGTTGTTCTAGCACACTACGATCGTCTCGGCTCTGGGTTTGACACCAACATCAAGGTTGTGATTGATTTCCTTCGCGATGTGGGCATGTTCAAGGGTGAAGGCCAAGTTGTCTCTGAAATTATCGTACGGGCGATCCAGGAGGTGAGTGTAACTAATGATGCGATGCTTGTAGTCATTTGGAACTAATAATGCATGTGGTAGTCATTTACGATGTTTATGGATGATATCGTACACATTGATGACCATGCTGTAGCACTAGCAAGAGCCTTAAGTGCATGTTTCATCGTCCGCGGTGCCCAGTTATCTGTTGTCAAGCGCCTCGAGAGTGAACATGTTGTAGACGTTCAAACACGATCTATATCATGGATCGTCAAACTTCTCGCAGGTTATGTAACTTTAAGTAACAAGAAGATGACGAACAAAGCATTGCTGTTCTTCCGTGTGTTGCAACAATTGTCTGCTAGCATTGAAAGTCGCGATGCGCTGAAAATGTAAGTGCATATGTTTTATTTGGGTTTGTCTATTTATTTGTTCAACAGAAAAGCGCACTTGGACCAAGCTGTAGCTCAATCTAAGCTTCAGATCGGTACAACGAAGGCTTGGGACCCTTATCGCGCGTATGAGAAGCGGCTGGGGGTTGCTATGTCTAAAGACAAAAGTGAGTTGCCAACTATGAGTATGTGTGAACTTGTCTCTAACATGTCTTACATAGCTATCCCAACCGTAAAAGGCAAGAAACGAACGAAGAAAGGGACCAGGTCTGGCGAGATGATACACTCGGATGAAGATGAGACGGCTCAAGCGGAAGGATTGGTTGCGGAAAGTGGTACAGAGGCCGAAGCCGACGCTGTGGTTCCTCCTCCCCGTCTAAAATCTAAACCTAAACCTCGTCCGAAGGCTCGTCGTCAGCGGCTTTCTGAAGGCAACGATGGCGATGACGAAGATGTTTTCGGGCCAGTAGCATCCCCTGCCGTTCAATTACGCTCGCCTTCCAAGCGTCGTGCAGCTCAGAAAGCGGCAATTCGTGATGATATACCCGCTATGAACGATGATGAGGAGCCCGTTGTGGCGCAGCAATATGACGAGGAGCCTGCTACAAATGGAGATCGCGGGCCAGCACAGAACGGGAAGCAGCCCATTACGAATGGTCATCAGCCTCCAGCTGTTGCTCCTACTTCTCGAAAGCGACGACGACAGGCTAGTGAGACCGCGGAATCGGATGGCCAAGAAAACATCGACCCTGCTGCAGACCAAGCCCCTTCGCCTGCTCGTAGTCATGTCAGCGTGGCAGATATAAAAAATCGACGCAAGCGTGTACGACGCTGAACTTTCGTGATCAATATTTTCTCAGTTTTTTATTTGCTTGTATCTGTTGCTTTGCTTTCCCTTTCGGTTTATTTCTTTTTATCAACTGTTGTTACTGTCGACTACTATATTGCCTGTAGGACCTATTGTATGGACAAGTTTCGAAATGGATTACACAAATAATAATAAAGGCAGCTCTAGAGCCATGGTAAGAGCCAATAAATAGTTTTGATTCCCGTGTCTTGTGACTCCCCGGCGCCGGCGTGACAGTCACCCGCTTGTGGTGACTCCGCTACTTATAAAAATCAATTAGCGGAATAGAAGATTAAATCTTATTTAACCCTTTGAAATTGGAAGTGTATTCCTTCCACCTGACCATGAAGTATTTCTCCACTCGTGGCGGCGAGATAGAGCTCTCCTTTGAAGAGGTATCTGAATCTGGGTGCTATATGCAGCTATGAATCTCATCTTTTTTTTGATAGACCGTCCTAACTGGTTTGGCTCCCAACGGGGGTCTTTACATCCCCGCAGAGATCCCTTTGCTTCCTGAAGATTGGGAAGAAAAATGGTCATCGTACACCTTCCAACAACTCTCTGTAGCTGTTCTCTCGCTTTATATCTCACCCTCCGAGATTTCTACACAAGAATTGAGCGATTTGGTCGAGAAATCCTACAAAACATTCCGACACACGGACGTCACACCCCTTAAAAGGCTAGATGGTTCATTGGGCGAGCGTCATATTCTGGAGCTCTGGCATGGCCCCACATATGCGTTTAAAGATGTCGCGTTGCAATTGCTGGGTAATATCTTTGAGTTCTTTTTACAACGACAGAATGCAAAGAAGGGAGCTGGCGAACAGCGAGAACGGTTGACAGTATTGGGTGCAACAAGTGGCGATACGGGGAGGTAAGTATATCGCGCCAGCAGCCGTTATAGTATGCTTGTCTAACGCATCAAAGCGCTGCCATATACGGTCTTCGCAATAAAGCGGATATCGCAATCTATATCTTACATCCAAAAGGGCGTGTGTCCCCCATCCAAGAAGCGCAGATGACGACCGTGACGGACTCAAATGTCCACAATATCGCTGTCAAAGGCACATTTGACGACTGCCAGGCTAGCTCTCTCGGTTTGTCAATACAGCGTTCGTGCTGAATTCCCTTACTGTAGGATATTGTCAAGACTCTTTTCTCCGATCAAGCATTTAATGCACAACATCATCTCGGTGCTATCAACTCCATTAACTGGGCCCGTATTTTGGCGCAGACAGTATATTACTTCCTTGCATACTTCTCTCTCCGCCGCACGATGGGTGTTCCCCTCATACAATTCGTGGTTCCTACTGGCAATTTCGGAGATGTCCTAGCAGGATATTATGCCAAACGCATGGGACTGCCCGTCGAAAATTTCGTCATCGCGACAAACGAGAATGACATCCTTGCGAGGTTCTGGAAGAGCGGTAAATACGAAAAGATCAGTTCAGATGTTGGCCCCGAGGAGACTGTGCCTGCTGACGGTGCATCGGACGGCAAGCAAGCTGGCGGTGTCAAAGAAACACTGAGCCCTGCAATGGATATTCTTATTTCGAGTAATTTCGAGAGATTACTATGGTATCTAGCCTACGAGGACGCAGCCAATGACAGACAAATAGCATGTGCGACGGTGAATGGGTGGATGGACAAGATGAAAAGCGATGGAAGGGTCAGTGTGCCCGTTTCCGTGCTCGAAGCTGCCCGGAAGGACTTTGTTGCTGAAAGAATCTCGGATTCTCAAGTATGAAATTTCTCTACCATCCGGAGGTATATCCTGACAACTACACATGTCTAGACTCTTCAATCAATCCGGGACACGTTTGATGAGTCAAAGTATGTCGCCGACCCGCATACAGCGGTAGGTATTGCAGCAGCGAAAGTGGTGGCAGGACACCGTTGGGCTAAAGATAAGGGACCGTCATGGTTCGTGTACCATCTTTCCCACCTGCATACACGCTCTAACTTGACTGCACCAGCTCGCAGGAAGTCGTACAAATAATCTTATCAACAGCGCACCCTGCCAAATTCTCAGAAGCCGTCACAACAGCACTGCACGACGCGGCTGCATTCAGCTTCGAAAAGGACGTCCTACCTGACGATTTCAAGGGTCTCCTCAAGATGGAGCGCAGAGTGATTGATGTGGAAAACTCCGTTGACGCCGTCAAAAAGGTCATTAATGACAGAGCACCTTGAGATGAAACGGGCAAGGTTGATGTTGGCGTTTGAGGGACATGATACGCAATTCACGCTATTTGCTTGTCTTAAATATAAAGAATATGCATTTAAAATAAGATAAATATCTCAATCTATACTCCACAAATAGTACTCAAGGTACTTGTTACATTAGTCATGTGTTAGGCCGGCAGAGGCACCTGGTTTCCGGTGTGCTCTATGGGAGGTAGAATAAACATTGGCAGGTATGCTGTGAACATAGCGGCTAATGCGAAACTACGAATCAAATAAGTGAGAGTAAACAGATTAGGGGCCTTCATACAGAAGAAAAAAGTATAAGCTTACACTATTCCTGAAAAACCCTGACCTCCATCCTTTTGACGCATGGGACGGCTAGTAACATAGCCCGCAATGGCAACAATTAATGCAGGCCATGCAAGATACCTTTTAAGACAATATTACCTCAGTGCCGCTCTAGTGTTCTGCTTCAAAACTAGAGAGAAAAAAAAACACGCACCTATTCCTCGAAACCATCACCGCACCAGAAACAAACATCGAAATAGCAGACAACCCCTCTACAAACACACACAATATAGAAAATACCTCTAGGACCTTACGCATCAAAAGGCTCACCGACATCTTTCTTCCATGATTTCGGAAGCGTCAGAGGAGCCTCAAGGCTCGCATCGCGCGGGTCAGATTGCGCTGACTGTGACATATGTTCACAGTTTGACCACTTCCAAACTCCGACGAGAATGTTCCAGGAGGGTGGGAACCATCAATATGCCATTTAAACAGAAGTTTGCGAGTTACATTTCCTCCCATGATGCTATCACTGTGTCGATCCCCTTCACTGTGTCGATCCCCTTTGCTGTGTCGATCCAATTCACGGTCCCGAATACCAATATTGATCGTGCACGGCGCGTTGTAACTGTACTTGCCTGGTGGTCACTGCGCAATCCAGTTGCTTTTGATTCAGGGATAGAGCCTCGGGAATGGTGAGCATCGTCGTTTCTGGTATTTGTATGTTTGGCTAGAGATATATGCATTTATGATGATTTGTGTGTTCCCTATTATACGAGCCTTCGTCAGAATTAACGAAGCAAGTGAGATCATCTCGCAGGGTATAGCTGAATTTATCTCACGCCCATTATGATTCCATGTTTATTTCCTTCTCGATAATTACTGATAAGGCGTTTTCTTTTTTTCAGTCGTTATCTCGATAGAAAATATACCGCTAGTGGTATGTAGTGGGTCTGGTGTTAGAGTACATTGTATTGCAAGCTGTTGATGCATTTTATCTCAACGCTCGACTTTACAGTAGCTTAGTCATCATAAATAAACTTTGTCTGTTTTCACTATACTGTCAACATTGTACATCTGGTGGAATGCAGGAATCAAGCTAATGTATATTACCAGGTTGATAAACTAACAAGCTAGAATGTACCATCACTGAGATTAATATTCGATTCTGTTCTAATATAATAGTAAATATTACAAGCTGTTATAATTGGTCAATCAGTAACACACTAGTACATCCATAGATAGCTTGAGTCAAATGTTCACGCTGTCCATTTGTGAAGGTCAATTACAGCCACATTATAATCGTACGTCTATAAACCACCGTTGCTTCTATCCGAACCCCGTCATAGTGAGTACCATCACCTTTCAAGATTCATGTGTTTTTTGGATGGTTTAAATGATGCTGCAGGTGTCCATGGAGGTATAAATTATGGTTACAAGACTTTATTACTTCACCATACGGCACCCTGTCCTTACCACGTAGGACTACTGGCAAACCGGCCCGACTCAGGCTTAAAATATCTCAGGCCGGGCCTTCGCCTTTGCAAATCACTTAGTGAGATCTGTTTCTCAGATGTCATATTAGACATGATTTCCCCTAGCTCGATTAGGAATTTTTTAGCGAGATCAAATAAAGTTCATACAGCTCCTGATTGAACTAAGGAAAATCATCTCTGTTATGACATTTGAAAAAACTCTCAAGACATCCGCACTTTATGTAATCATGATAAACTTTATGGAAGCTTTGTGAGAAGAAATCCTGGGTGCAAAAAAATTTTTGAGTATTTGTCTCGGCGTTCTCAAGTCACATAAATGGATTGGATTATTGACCGTCGTTAGGAACGTTGAGACCCGAAAAACATATATGGTGTCTAGGACTGATACGTCACATATATCGTAAGCCACTGACAGTTATTAGCTGGGCAGAAACGGTGCCAACCCTACTGTTAATAGGATACTACCGGAATATCTGGTCTGCACTATTGGAGTGGAGTCAATATATATAGAAGAATAGTAGGCCTTATTACAAGTGTATTAAAATCCGTCGATCTCTATAACCAAAAGCATCAAATATCCTTCATTCGTCAAAGATCAGTTAGAGGAGAACCAATCGGGTATAAAATATGCACAAGAACAAGAAACTAGAAAATAGTGTAATCTAATACCTAATTCCGCTTCCAGTTGATTTCTCACAATAATAATCATAATCACAACATAAATCCGGTAAAGGCCATAACCGCGCCAAGTAAAGCAACATTATAGCCAGTGCTAACTGCAGCATTAGATTTGGTTGCAGGTGTAGCAGTAGACGTCGGTGAGCCGGAGGACGAAGCAGATTTAGCTGAGGTGATAACGGGGGGGCTGACAGTGCTGGAGGTACCGGTGGAGGTTGAGATAGTTCCTCCAACAGTTCCTAGACTGGATGCACCGTTGATTTGAGCCTGGACTGTGGGGTCGAAGGTTCCCGACATGCCACTGAGTCTGGAGAAAGATGTAAGGACCGTGGCAGCATCAATTTCAAAAGTGATCAGTCATACGTACGCAAACTTCGCAGAGAAGGCTTCATATGGGAATCCGGTCGCGGTGTCCTTCAAGGCCAGCGATGTAACTCGGACGAAACTATATACGCGTAAGCACGAAAATTAACAGACAAGAAATAATGTTGCATACTATCCGTTGAAGTTGGGGCCCAAGGTAGCGTTAATGGCAACACTCTGCAACCTTTTAAGTACATCACCAGTGCACTAAAGCTTATTCACGTACCAGAGTTGTCTGTTTGCTAACGTCAATACTAGCCCCTAGCTGCTGGAGTTCGGTCTACCAACATGTTCAGAAAGTCGCCAATGTCAGCCTTTAGAAAACTAATTTACCTGTTGTTGTACATTTCCAGCCCAGATACCGATATCACAAGGTCCGATATCAGCCAAAGTAGGAGGCTTGGTGTCCTCCTGCCAGACAACGCTGAAAGACTGACCACCGGTCCCGGTGGAAGTAGCAGTAGGCGAAGTAATCTGAACTTTAAATGAGTGCCATTTCAACGATCTCATAGACAGATCACGCACAAAAACGCCTGCAAGGGCCTGACCAGTGAGGGTAGCTAAAAGGGTCAGGGAGATAAAGGTTGAGTGCATTTTGTTATGGTTTCCAGGAAAAATTGAACGGGTTTTATGTGTTTTAAATCAAAGAGATAAGGAACGTAGTGTGTAACGAGAGTGGGTGCCCAACGGTGGGGAGCTAGGATAACTATAAGTAGTGGTTGCGGATAAGAGCAGACTTAATACTTGCTGACTTTGGAATCAATATGCGAGCCTGTTTGTCGGTCTGTGTGCAAACCAGCAACCGGGCCATGTGCCTGGTCAGCTAGCCGTCGTTCTTCGTTCCTTGTTGTTGTAATGATCAAAGCATGACAGGCTGATCACAACAGCTAGGAGAAACCGTGGAATTGATGAGGCAACAGTCGACACCAGCATGACATGACAACATCAGCGACGTCGGAAAGTAGGTACATAAGTTGCACAGCAGTTAGTCCCATGCGGGATTCGTCCGACCGCTGTGTAGATGATCTATACCTCTAGGAGGTTTCAGTCACAGGATCTTGTGTGTGATTACTAGTACTACGTTGCTGGCCGCAGAATTACGAGTGATGATCTTACATTTGGTCTAGTAGTACTAATATATATGCGTGGACGTTGCGCTAATGTGGTCCATGTCTAGGACTAGTCGTATCGCGTGCAGACTGGTACACAGTTTGTGTGCACTTCATACTATCGACAATGGATGGTGTATACAAGTTATCGACCCTCCAATGCTTGCACACCCCGTCAAGGAATCCTGAAGCGTACTACACCTCTTGAGTTGCACACCCCCGTCCACGAAACCTGAAGCGTATTATGCCCATTGAGTTGCACACCCCCGTCAAGAAATCCTGAAGCATACTACACCCCTTGAGTATAAAATCTACAACATTTGATGCTCATCCCAGCTCTGGATCCTTATGTATACTACATGTTTGTGTTTGTGGTTTCAAAGCGATTCCATTGGCTAGATTCGTACCCAACTTGTCGCCACTTGTGTGCGGGTTTACGAGTCTATCGTGGAGAAGTAACGAAAAAAAGGAAAAAAAACAAGACAGCGTGGTGGTGAAAATAAAGTAAAACAATGCCACGGCGTAAGTCAAGGTCTGTCGTAACCATAATTGAAGTTATTGTGCTGAGCTAGCACCAGAAGATACTCTTCCGAGGGACCCGGTGGAAGAACCTCGACTGCCACTTGGTCCGGACTGCGGAGGCGGAGCAAGTCTGTTAGTACTGGATACGCCGGAACTGGACGCGGGAAGGGCAGGTCGTCGCACACTATTCCGGGTTCTTCTTCCTGTCAACGACGTTTCTTCGTCCGAGGATGGTTCGATGGGGTCCCAGAGTTTCTTCTTCGTGGCTTGCAAAAGATCCAAGACGGATGGTATAACGACCACCAGCGCAAGCACCTAAGTATTACGGGTGAGAAAAACCACAGTTGCAGCAGTTTCAACATACTTGACCAAATCCCCACGTAGAAGTATCTAGAAATACCGTCTTAGCATGTCGATAAATTTTCTTTCTTATCTAGTCATTACCTGAGAGTTGTGCACCGCTCTTTATTATGATCAGTTCGGTGGTTGCAATGAAATAGGCCAGGATAAAAATTTGCGACATCAATATCCCAAAAAATACAGCTGTTACAAAAAAAAAGGAGAACAGTGAGCCGGCGCAGTAAATTTGTAAACTTTACGAATTATTCACCGCCGACGTCAGCTGGGACCCAACGTTGCCTGAATCCGCTCCTCTTCTTTTTTTGTCTTACACGATGGCGGCGTCTCCCACGATTCCCACGATTACCCTGCTCCGTGTCTCTCTTCTTCCTTTTTTCCCAACGTCTAAGCCATGCTTTAAACTCTATAAATGTAACGGCAGCGTATAAAACTAGGACCAGGGAAGCAAAAGTAATAGCAACTATTCTGCCGCTTGTCCGAGCCGGTAGTGGTAATCCAAATAGCATCACAAATTTCACTTGCGAAGTCTCCGGACAATCCCAAGTAGGTAATTTTGAAGCCTTTGCCCACATCGCTATAGTTAATACCGTGGAAAAATACGCTGAACAAGGAATTAATTGTTGAACAGCGGTAGGGTGCATCGTACAAACTCTGTATCACAGCGGCGATCTTGACTAGGGTATTCTCCCCCTTCGAACGGGAATATGAGGCCAAAGCCAGATACGTTCCGAACATAGCAAACCACGTCAGCTGCGTAACTGAACAAGACTCGTGAGATTCTTCAGCTTCCCATAAAACATTTGTGAACAAACCGAGAATGCCTTGAAGAAAATTCATCTGGCCTTGACCAATCTGCACCAGTGCTGCAATCGTTAAACCGAAACTTTGTTATGATTAACGTTCTGTATACCGGATGTTTAAGGGATCAAACACGCCCTCATACCTGGTTGACACCAAAGTCCAGAGAGCGGTTTCAGCATCCTTGTGTGATCGTTCGATCATAAGCACTACAGCACCCTCATGTCAATACGATCCGCACAGCAGAAAATCCGGACTTGCCTAAAATTAGGTTCTGAATGTAGAAAGAGCATCGTACACCCAATCCAGCAATGTCTCCATTGTATTGCAGAGTATTCGAACAGTTCAATGGCGGAAGCATCCTTCTGAACGTGGAGGTACTTGAGTTACACGGGCTCTGTCTCGAGCATAGCCTACAACGTGCTTGTTCTTTGGGTGCAGCAATCTGAGGCTGTGCCGAATTCAAGCTTCGGTTAGGCGACGGTGAACAGCCGACGCTTAAAGCAGCATAACTTTCCATTTGATTACGTCCATGTCGAGTCTCAATCAAACACGTAAATAAAACGAACGAGTACTCTTTGAAATCGATACATCCATATATATATGTATATCAAGTTATTTCAAACATTAGCAGAGCTCCTATCTCCCTACAGCACACCAGAGCCTGAGAAATTACTACTTTTACCCGTTTCGCCCCTTGTCTTATTTTTCTGTTTTCGTATTTTAAACTTCCTTTGTTCTTTTTGTTCGTTCTGCTTACACACAACAAGCTACCGCTACACATCACCCTATGTGTACGGTCAAACTGCTGTACTGTGCTCGGATGCATGATAAGGGCGCGCGTGTCTTGTGTAAGGCGTGGTTCCCACCGTATTAGACTTGGGGGACATTCCAGAATAATATCAGTGAGCTGACACCATGCGCTGATTGGAAAGTAGGCATAAAGAGGGCATTATATCCTCACAAGAGTGAAGTTCCCGAGTGATAGTACCACAACACATTAATATTTTATGACTACCACCGGCTTGGATAGACGAAAACTGGTGATCATCTTTCTTTTGAGGTGCGACTTCAACCTACCCATTTGGATCATTTATATCCGGATCATGGCGATGCTTCCAATTTAGATATCGGTCCTGTCAGGTCCTCTATTGGGATATTTCCCAGAAGAAAAATGGATAAGATCCCGCCATCCTTCTATGGATAGATTTGGCCCCCCTTCAAGTTCATACGATAGGTCATCTCCAGGCTTTCCGATTTTCTTAGAAAATTGTGCGACATGTAGTGAGGACTGTTAGTTCTTCAAATTATAGGACTTGTACTAAGAAAAATACATAGAATGGGTCTTCATGGGATAAATAATTGTATTACGTTTATCGTGGCTTTCATGGTCATCAAATTAGATATGATTGATCTGAGGAGTAAGCCAATGTCAAGTAAGAGCCAGTGAACCAGGTAGTCATCTCTTTCCCTCGAGTAGTACTCGATATTACATTAAAACATAATCCTAACATTTCCCATAGAGCACACCCGAACCCCCCACGAGGCTGGGTGGTGTGGCATATACCCAGATGCATGATCCAAGGGGAAGGATCTACTGTGACTTAAAATCCATAAACTAGTCAAATGTGATATCCAGTTCTTTTACATCTAGTGAACAACTTTTGGTGACAGCCCGTGAAATCCCAAGAAAATCAAAATACACTAATGTATCGAAATTCAAGAAAGAGGAATGGCGTATTGCGCATGGGGGATATGATTATTGATGCAAAGGCACCTTACATAATTGAAACGGCTGTAATAACAAAGTCTATTCAGTCAATCTATGAGATGTCAAGCATGTGCCAGATGCACCCAACAATCTTATTAGTACAACTCACAGATAGTGGCAACACAGCGGTATTTACAGCAACTGGAGTAGATTTTAAATCCAAAACTGGCATTATCATTGGCATAGGCCATAATAATGGACAAATGTACCAAAACTGGCATTATTGTTGGCATAGGCTGCAAGAATGGATGAATGTACCAAATGCAAGCATGTACCACTGGCAGGCCATCAAGATGTCAAGACTTCATTGCAATAGCAAAATCACATACATTGGACAAGTGGCACCAGATTCTTGGACATATCAATACCTGGACAATTAAAACCCTGAAGAATAACAAGCTGGTTACTGGATTAGAAATTGATGAATCACAAACACCAACTCAATGTACAGCATGCATCCAAGGCAAGTGACATGTCGAACCATTCCCAAAACAGGCAGAGGAGAAGGTTAATGAGATTGGGTATTTGATGGTATCTGATGTCTGGGGACCAGCACAAATTGAAGGACCTTGCTGAGAGAAATACTTCTACTCTTTCACAGATGTCAAGTCCAGATATATGGAACTTTACTTTGGATCTACAAAGGATGAGGCACTGAAGCACTTTATAACATTCAAAGAATTTGTTGAAACCCAAACTGGTAACAAGCTCAAGTGATTTCGGTCTGACAATGGTGGCAAATATCTGATATGTCAATTGCCTCATCACAAAACAAAACTTATCTATGTATTTAGTACTTAAACATCTTTAGGTATTGTATAATACAGTGAACATTTAACTGCTGAGATACTTAAACGTCTTTAGGTTATGGGCCCCGGCTCTTTATATTAATAATATACAATAAGCAAGCCATCCTTTATTGCTCAAATGACTACCCTGGACAAAATTAAGAATTATGAAATAAGCACTGGGAGTGCTTACCAAGTCTTTTCGAAGTTACGCAAAGACAACTATTTTACTTGGAGTGCGAGTGTTAGAATAAGTACAGGGCGGGTCTCCTGAGAAACCCACGGAATATCCAGTAGGACTTGGCTTCAGCTTATAGGCTGCACCCTCACTAGATCGTGTCGTCCAATTTCAGATGGGCAGATGGGAATCCCGGGGAATCCAGGCGGGGTTCGTGGGTCGGGGGGTCGTAGGTCGGAGGTTGTGGGTCGTGAGTCGAGATTGGTGAGAGAGATAGATGCGTGGGCTCCGACTAGTGTGAGCAGTGTGAATCAAGTAGGTTTTTAGAGTGGAAAATGTATTAGATTACTGGGGGGAATCTAAGCCGATTTTCTGACTGGATTGTATGTACAACATCTGCCAGTTTAAATAGACTGTGGAGTAAATGTCATACCAAATCCAGTAATAATGAAACGAAATGAGCAAAACATAAAACGGGAATAGTCAACACCAAATTGGTGTTAGGAATGGGACAGAATGGAGCGGAGTCCAAATAGTGACAAATCATAAACCATAATGGGAAACGGAGCAGGAGCGGAGTCCGAATCGTGACAGGTCATTTGACTAAAATGGGAACGGGGCTCGGTTAGAGGGAAGACAGGTATTCTGAGCAGGGTCCGGTGACTGATGCACGGGATGAGGTCAGAATTAGACAGAGATGGAGTCCGGTGAGTTTTCCAGTGACTGAAACACAACATAATGAAGACGGACGTAGACAAGTCTGACGTATGGAGTCCAGTGGGAATTCTGGTGAACTGATAACGGGTGCATATAGGGTGCGGGTGCGTATAAGTTAGTGCCTGGAGTCCGGCGGGATTTCCAGTTGTAACAGCGAGTATGAAAACTGTGCTGGAGTCTTTAAACCAATGGAAGGTTGTAACGGGAGAACTGGTGGATCCAGTACGTGCAGATTCAAAAGTTCCTATGAAGGAGGAGCTAGAGATTGAAGAGGCCTGGGAGCTTCGAAAGAAGAGGGCCTATAGTGAAATAATGCTGCATGTCGAAGACAAGCCCAGGGTGGCTATAATGGTGGATAGTAATCCAGTCAGAGTATGGGAAACTTTGAAGACAACTTACGGAACACGATTGGCAAATAGTTGTGCGATGCTACTATCAGAGCTCATTCGTATGCATTACGATGGGACAGGAATTATCGAATATAAATCCCAAATGGACTTCATCAGACTTAAATTGTTGGAGGCTGGTCATGCCATTACGAATGCTGACTGCCTATTCATGAGTACACTACCTGAGGATTTTGATATAATGTCAACGACAATCGATTATGACATTGATACTGTGGAGGAAGTAGTTAATAAACTGCATCAAGTTGAGATTCGAAAGGAAATACGTCCAGGCTATGGCAAAGGTTCCGCATTTCATGCCCAGAGGGGTGAAGGTTCCACGTTTCGCCCCCAGAGGGGAATCAGTATGCAGTGAGGAGTGTATCGTAACAGGGGTCGTGGTCGTGCCACCATTCCGTGAGGAACACAGATCAGGAGGAGTACTCCACAATCTGGTTGTTTCGAATGCGGGGATTTGTCACATTGGGCAAGTGATTGTCCTAAAAGAAAACAAAGATATGCTCAGTGATCTGAAAATTGAAAGAACCAAAATAGAAGTAACGACTCATCTGGAAATACACCATCTCCCTCAGTTGCAAGTAGGGGAATGTTTACCACCATCGAATCCACATTTTTCTTGAGCAAGGAGAGTGTGCCACATAAATATTTCCTGGATTCCACAGCATCAGGACATTATGTGCCGAGTATGTATGACTTACATGATTTTATGGCATATAAAAATCAGAAGAAAATCCAAACGGCAAATGGCACTTATATTCATGCCAGAGGTATTGGAACATTGCATTTCAAGGTTACGGGACATGGTCTGGAGTTTATAGGTGAAATTCCCAATGTCAAATGGACTCCAGAAGTTAAGGTGTGACTCTTTAATCCCGCACAGTTTTTCAAAGATGGATATCGCGTTATGTTGAGCAAAACAGGTTCTACAATTGTCGATTCGTCAGGCCATACACTCATTGAGGTGAATGAGAGGGGTAATGTATACCCTTTTCAGCTGGATACAATCCCTGTGTCACCACCAGTATGCAAATATACGAATTTATCAGACAATGAATTACAGAATAGGTTGGAAGATGTACCTATGATATTTTCCGCAAGTTCGACATGTGATATTATGCGATGGCATCAGCATTTGGGGCATTTGAGTATGAATGCTATTAAGAATCTTGCACGACATTTTGCGACCGGAATGGAAATCGAAGAACTTGAAGGTTTCAAAGCTGACTGCATTGCATGTAGTGAGGGTAAACAGCGCAGAAACCCATTCAAAACTGGATGTACCAGAGCGATGAAGTTGGAAGAATTACTCCATATGGATTTAGCCGGACCTATGGAAACAATAAGTTTCAACAAAAAGCGTTATTTCATTATCGTTGTTGACAACTTCTCCCAAGCTGTATGGGTTGAAACATTAGCAACCAAGCTGGAAGCAGTGTGCAAAATAAAAGAATATATAACTCAACTGGAGACGTTATTCAATACGAGGGTCCAAGGAGTTATGATGGATAATGGAACTGAGCTAATAAATTTGGAATTTAGAAGTTATCTGTTATCGAAAGGTATAGTGTAAGGGAGTGAGACTCCCTACACTGTGATTTGGTAATAATTAGTTCTATTGTTGTCCACATCCTATTGTTGTCCACATCCCATTGTGTGAAGAGTGGTATAAGTTCTGACTGTTCTATATAGGAAGAAATGAGTAGAATGGGAAGATGGATGATTCGAGTGGAGGCCTCGACGGCCATAGTTCAAGGCTTGAAGTGTTAGATAGCTCAGATAATGCTACCTATGTGGTAGCTGACACGTTACCCTGATCACTGCTCGCTGTAGACCTAGTTTATGTCTTATGAGTGATGGTGCTTGGGTAAAAGTGTGTCTGAGTTTCATTTGGTGGCGAGTGCACCCACAAGTATACACAAAGCTTTGAACTAATGAAATGGTGAAATATTTGAAGAATATAAAGGATAGCAAAATATGAATAAAATGTGTA
The DNA here is from genome assembly GCA_015178975.1 of Hysterangium stoloniferum. Lineage (NCBI taxonomy): Eukaryota > Fungi > Basidiomycota > Agaricomycetes > Hysterangiales > Hysterangiaceae > Hysterangium > Hysterangium stoloniferum. The sequence goes on along the minus strand of WHVD01000091.1, from coordinate 69,932 downwards.
AAATATAAATAAAATAAAAGGAGTGTTTTACCACAATGAAACTGTGGTAAAAGCATACTTCTCACACATTGTAGTCCACATCCCATTGTTGCTCACATCCCATTGTTCTCCACTAGTATATATTATGTACATGTGGATTTCAATACAGTAGTGGTTTATTCCTCATCACTCATTCTAGTGTCTGTCTGCACCTGCAGCAGATACTAGTCTTACAATAGCTTTATTTACCTCAGTGCCATATACACCGCAGCAAAATGGTGTCACAGAAAGAGGTATACGCACCATTACAGAAGGGGCAAGAACAATGTTATATGTGACAAAAATAGCAGAAGGTGCACGAAACTTACTATACACATCAAAACTCCCAAAATTCTTGTGGTCGATCACAGTCAAAATGATGGCATATTTGAGGAATCGGAGTCCATCACATGCAAACAATGGACATATGCCTCTTGAATGAATAACTGGAGAAAGCCAGATTTAGCACATTTGCGGATATTCAGAAGTCCAGTTAGCATGGCAGTTCCTAAACAAAGATGTCAGAAATGGGACTCACGTTCAAAGATGGGTTATATGGTTGGGTATGAACCGTATTCATCTGGATATTTAGTGTGGTTCCCTGGAATGAGGAGGATTGAAAAGGTATGAGATGTGATATTCCACGAAGATGCAATGACTTTGCCATCACCGGTGCCTTATGGAGATGAAGGTCAATTTAGAGATATGAATAGCATACCTCCTATTATTCATATTGAGAGTGAGCCTCAACCTAGACTCACGATCCATATCCCACCTCGTCCTCGACCTATCGAAGAAAAAGAGGAGACTACAATGAAGGAAGAGTCTCAATTAGTGTCAAACGTACCTGACTATTCTCATGGAATAACAAGATCTGGTAAAGTACGAGAAGGAATTCAAAGTTCATTGTCAGTCAAAGAAAAAGAATTAGAAGATTCTAACATACCGGTTGTTTTCTCGACATTGGGCAATCCGACGATAGAGGAAGCATTGAATATGCTGGGAGACAAAGGATTAGCTTGGGAAGAAGCTAGACAGGCAGAGTGGAAAAATATGGTAGAACATAATGTATTTGGTGCACCTGAAGAACCACCGCCAGGAACGTGTGTTTTAAAAACTGGAACGGTGTGTTGTTGATCATTGTTAAGAACTGAAAACTGACTAATGTCGGTGGCCGACAGGGACCGATCAGAAGGACTTGGCTTTAGCTTATGTGCTGCGCCCTCACAAATATCCGTAGGGTGTCCTTAGATTTCGGACGGGCAAAGACTAATCCTAAAGAATTCCTTTTGGCGAGATACCGATCAGGACCGAAGGACAAGTCGAGTGTCAGGCCAAGGGGTTGGGGCTGGGAGTGGGCGAGCGCACACAAAGGTGGATGGGGTGATTCTTAGTATGAGTGTGAAGAGTAGTGGAAGTTCTAACTGTTCTATATATGAAGAATATCGACCGTTTAGGTATGACACTAAGATGTATTGACTGTCGAAGTCTAATACAGAATGAACATGTATTGACTACTTAGTTCAATACGGTAGAAGGAAGTAGCTATCTAGAATAAGGTAGAGAGCTAAATGAATAAGTAGAATCGACTGTCAAGTGCGATTCTGAACGACTGTCAAGTGCGATTCTGAACGACTGTCAAGTGCGATTCTGAACGACTGCTCGAAAGTAAAGTAGAGTACTAGAGAGTCGAATAATAGAATAGTGTGGATGTGGTCCACGCGAGTTGCAATAAGGATTGAGTTTCGACTGGTACAGTTCGAAACTCTGATAGAGTATATAGCTAAAGCCTGTCTGTGACGGTTGAGACGATACACCAATCACAACTTACAGGACACTAATGGGTGTCTGGGTAAGTCGTGGTTGCAGTGTAAAAAGTGTTTGAGTTCTAAACTGCGGGTGCTAGAATACATAAGTCTGGCATGTGTGCACCCACAAGAGTTGATGTACCGCATACATAGGTCATCGAACTAATTATAGATATAATAAAAGAGAGAAAATAGAAATAATAAAGGAAATATAGTAAGAGCTCATCTGACTATATTTCCTGAGTGTATTTCGCCATACCTCTCACAGTGCCCCCCAGGTCGAAGAGCTATGTCAAAGAAGATGTCGAAGGACGCTTGGAACTCCTCCCCATGCATCCTGCGATGAACCCCCAAGGTGTAGGATAGCGTTGCCCCAGGTGAGATGCTTGGCACGAAAGGAAAGAGCGATGTCCTCCCGCCTCGAAGTGTCATTGGTGGATGTCAACCCATCCAGTTTTTGGATCGACGAGACCCAACAACCATAGGCCTTCTGGCGCATTCGAATTATGGCGCGAACGCGATCAGCAGAAGCGTCAGTAATACGGGCAATGAGAGGGGGTCGAGGGTGTAGTGATGGCAGGGTAGGAGTGATGAGTGGTGTGGAGCTCATGTCTCCCCCAGGGGGGGTTCCTCTCGAGGTGTCTGAATCTGGCAACAGTTGCTCCAACAAGTCAATGAGGTCCACTGCAGAGTGGGTTGGTGTGTGGTCAGGAAGAACACAAGAAGAGTTGACAAGTAAGGACCGAAACATGAAGAGTTCCACCCATTCGATATCCTCCGCTAAACGCAGCTGTTCCTTAGGGTCGTTGACACATAAATAAAATGCACTCATGTGGTCCGACAATGTGAGAGACCCGCTATACCCCTGGATATGCCCTTTAAGAAGGGGGTGCCGCAGGGTTGGTCCCAGTCGTGTTAATGTGCATCCCACAGTGAAGATGTCGGAGGGGTAATTAATGGACATGCGCATCCAACTTGACTGGAAGGGACAGGAGGGGCCAGCCGTATCCTCAGAGTGGAGGGGAGAGGACGGCTGCAGCGGGGGGCTGCAAATGGGGTGGGCCGGGGGGGGGGGGGTCCATGACAAGGGGCTCGTCAGCCTGAGTATCGGTTCGTCGTTTCCCTTTTGCTTTTTCGCTTAAGGGGGGAGGCTCCTCGAAGGCTTCCATTGCCGGGGGGGGGTTCCTTGGAGACGTCTGTGGCTGAGAGAGGCGCTTCGAGGACTTCCTCCATAGGCGTTGCGAGAACTTCCGGGATAGGGTGATCAATATCCATTAATGTATCATTAGGATGCTGAATGGGGCTTCCCAGAGAAACGCAAGGGGAGTAGGGAGAGGCGGGCGGTGGACTCTGCGTTGTCAAGGAAGTGAGGGGAATGTTAGACACCACAGGGACCAAAGGCGTCAGAGTAGAGTGGGAGGCGACGAGAGGGTCAGGTGACGTGCAGAGGGGTGAGATTGGCTACAGTGCTGGAGGAGGCTTGGGTATGGATGAGGACGGTGATATAAGAGAATGTCCTGTGAAGGGGAGGGGTAGTGGTATAGGGGGAAGAGAAGGCAGCTCGGAGGATGGTACAAGACTTCCCAGTAACTCCGAAAAGGGTGTAAAGTGCTGTAATGTGGGTACGGAAGAGACCGGCGGAGGTGGAGGGAGATGAGAGGAACTGGATGGGGTCGCAGAGTCTGCTGGACGATACCCTCTCCAAACTCTGATGGAAGTTGGTAGCTTTCGTCATTGGTTAGGATCACTTGTGAAGAAGTGAATGTTGTCAGGGAGTAGGAAACCTTCATGGCAGTCAGCACCGAGGTACTTGCTGTCGTAGGTGGGGTAGCGAGATTGGTCGTCCTCCGAGTCAGATGAAAGATCACCGGGCCCCATCTGGTAGGTCCGTTCCTGAGGTCCACGTTGTGAAGGGGGTCTGGGAGGTAGTGCAACTCCATCTCCACGTCACAATGCAATGCTTTGTAATTTGACCCTTTGTATTTTGTCCCAATCGTAGAAGGTGACCCCATCTTTTCCTTTCCTACTTTTTTGTCCTACACTCCGAACACATGGCGTGCCCCCGTCGCTGCAATCCGTTTCAGCGAAATCCGTCCATTTATGACCCGAAGGGGGAGCGATGATTGAAGGATTATTGTGCCCTTCCATTCTCCTCCATTCCTGCCGTGTCTGCCTTGAAGGGACATTATCCCTAGCCCCCATCCTCCACTGTCCTTCCAAGTACTCCTCTCTCCTCTTCCGTTTAAGTGTTTTCAATTCCTCCTGAACCTGTGCAGAGAAAGCCTCAGACTGCTGTTTCTTTTTGATTTCCTCTTCAGTAGAAGGGAAAATACTATGAGAAGGTGGTGGGGTTTCGCTCCATGTTCCCGAGGGAGCCCCCCAAGTATTAGAGGACCATGGTGTAGCTTTTGAAACGGAGTCCGTCCCCGTAGGATTCGTGGACAATGAGGTCTCCTCCACACGCTCGACAGTTTCTGTTCGAGGTGATGGGGCAGAAGGAACTGTAGTTTGAGGTCGAGGTATTCTTTTAAAATTGGGAAATTGGGGTCTGGGAAGAGGAGCGTATGGAGTAAAGGCGGTTCCGTTCCCCGAGTTGGTGGATGTTCCCACGATATCGCCCTGCGCAGCAGAGGGTATTGGCAAAGGTGTTCCAGAATTACTCATGGAGTGCTCGACTTGTTCAGTGCGAGACGGCATGGTAGAGGTATTAATAGGTTGAGGTCGCGGTATTCTTTTGAAGTTGGGGAACTTGGGTTTGGGTTGTTGCTCCTGCGACATAGTGTACTGATCAGAGAGGTTGACGTGGAGGGAAGAGATAGGGGGAATAAAATTTTCTTTAGCGAATTTACATATTTCATATTAATTTCAAGCTCCACTCGGTTATTGAAGTGAAAGGCCGAGGGGGAAGAAAGTGGGGGGGGGTAGAGCTAGAAGTAGATAAATAGTGTTGTCGTTGTAAGGATGTGAAATGATCATTAAATTCGATAAATAGTCTTGTAAGCTCTAAGAAGAGTGGGAGCGTTACGAAGGTCATTGCCGTTTAACCAAGTGTCCTCCTCCGGTCCATATCCTTTCCATCAACCCTGGAAAAGGAGTCGATTTCGATGCTTTTTGTGCCCTACTATAGCTTCTACTTCGTACTCCCCGTTGTTACGATTGAGTTCTCGAGGATTCTCAAGTAGCTCCCTGGATCCGAATTCCTTAGGGGAGAGGTGGTACTTTTTAAGATGGTCTCGATTAATCACTGGATGTAATTGATATTCCGAGGGAATGCGGAGTTGGAAGACTTGAGGATTGATCTTTTCCAAGACCTCAAACGGCCCTATCCGTCTTTGTATAAGTTTTCTTCCGGGTCCCTTGGCTTCGACAAGCTCGAGAGAATGGGGATTAATCAGAACATAATCTCCCTCTGAGATATCTTCCACTAATCTCCGTCTCTTGTTGTAACTGCGAGCTTGGGTTTCTTGTGCTCGCGCAATCGAATCCCACGCCGCTTGTCGGTGATTTTCCAATTGTAAGATCCATTGGTCGGCTACAGGGCTATCCGATAATTCTCTGAGAACCACAGGGTCGTCCCCTCCCAGACAGCTAGACATTCCTCTTGGTAAGTATCTCATCAGCAAAAAGGCCGGCGCATAGCTTGTTGAGCTTTGAACTGTCGAAATGTAGGTATGAGCCACTACTTGAGTCCATTTAGACCATTCCTCCTTCGAAGAGGTGCAGTACGCTCTGAGCATTTGCTCCACAATAGCATTAGCATTCTCCGTTTGACCGTCAGTCTGAGGATGGTGGGACGAGGATACTGCAAGGGCACTTCCATATACTTTGCAGACTTCTCTCCAGAACCTACAGGTCCATCTCTTGTCTCGATCACAGATTATCCTTGAAGGCAGGCTGAAAGGAGCGGCTACTTTATTCACGAAGATTCGCGCGAATCCTTCTGCAGATAGATCTGAAGTGGTGGGTTCACAGATTAAGAAATGCGTGAGTTTATCCACGGTGATGAAGATGGCGGAATAACCACCCTCTGTAGAAGGAGGCAATCCGGTAATCAGGTCCATCGAGACAACCTCAAATGGCCTTAGGGGTACATCCGCGGGTCGAAGAGCTCCTTGTCGAGCGGAATGATCAATTTTAGTTTTCTGGCATATGTCGCAGCTGCGAGCGTATGCCACGCAGTCATGCAACATCCTCGGCCAGAAGAAACGGTCTTTCATCAGATTAAAGAGCCTGTGGCCACCTGCATGAGCTCCTTCAAAAGGATTGTCATGTATCAGCTTGAGTATGGTTGTCGTCATGCTGCTAGGAATGCAGATTCGACTTTTCCAGTCCGAATCTTGAAAGAACAATAACTTATTCTTGCCGATGAAATAATGTGAAGGAGTAGTTACCATGTTTGGAGAAATGGGATCGGTGGTGTAATGATTTCTGAAGGCAGGATCCTTCTGGTATCCATCGCGAAGTTCCTTAGCATAATTTTTGTCGATCTCTATAAGCAATTGTGGATTCGAGAGAGTAAAATTCGCTTCATCGGTTTCATCATTTCTGGGGAGATTGTGCAAGTCCCATTTCGTTTGGGGGACCTCTTCCATGGTTCCGACTGGTTCGACTAACTCGTGATGAGTGAGAAAGACAGCTTTTTCCGCTGGTTTGTTCTCCCATAACGTCTCATTGTCATTCCAGTTATAAGAATCCGCTACGATCGGTAAAAGGTCGTCTCTTGCAGGGCTAACATAGTCCGGTACTCGAGGAAGTCTGGACAGTGGGTCAACATTGCTATGTATTCGTCCTGCTCTATGTAGGATTTCCAGACTGGGGTATGCAGCGTATACCACCCCCCATGTGGCCAGTCGATGATTAGTATTCTCGTAAGATCTGGCCCATTGTAATGCCGCATGATCAGTGATCAGAAGGATATGTTCACCTTCGATAAAGGGCTGGAAATGGACTAATCCTTCTTTAGCGGCTAACACTTCTCGCTCTGTGGCTGAATAGTTACATTCTGCTTTCTTGAGCGTATGGCTCCAATAGGCGATAACACGTTCGACCGTGACACTGGTGTCGTCAAAATCTGCGGCCCAGGAATCCATCCAGGTGAATTCCGGCTCCTTGGTTTTATAACGAGTAACGAAGATGGGCATGTCTCGTGATTGATCGAAGGCTGCTTGTGCTTGGGCATAAATTTTCGTATCCTTAAGGTCTTTAAGCGTCATTTTCTGTATTTGTTGGAGACAACATCCTAGCGCAAAGTCTGAAGCGTCTGTGTATAACCGATAAAGCATACCGCTCGCAGGGTGTCCGAGTACTGGAGCTGAGCTCAACGCAACCTTGATGTCCTCAAAAACTTGGGCATGTTCAGAATCCCAATTCCAATGAACTCCTTTCTTCAAGAGGTTGAAAAGTGGAGCGACCATCCAGGAGTAAAATGGTATGTACGCGGAGAAGTACAGAACCATTCCTAGAAAACGTTGAAGATCTGCTATCTTAGAGGGCGTCACCAATTCTAATATAGCGGTGACCTTTTCTTGATGGGTCGAAAAGCGGAGTCTAGACACCTTATGTCCTAGTAGTAGAATCGAGTTATACACCACATAGCACTTTTTGGGCGAGAGAGTGATTCCCGCAGCAATTATGGCTTGTAAAACCTGATCTAAATGTTCTAGATGATCGTCCCATGTCTTAGAAAAGATCACGATGTTGTCAATATAAACCAGGCAGAATATCCATAAGTAAGGTGCAAGTACGGTTTGCATAACCCTTTGGAATATAGAAGGTCCATTACGAAGTCCAAAGGGCATTCTCCTGAATTGCCACAGTCCTCGATGGGATCTGAAGGTGGTCTTCAGCTTGTCTTCCTCTAACATTTCAAGTTGGGTAAAACCGGCTAGTGCATCGAAGGAAGATAAGATGTTGGAGCCCGAAAGCGCTTGCATGATTTCCGACTGGCGTGGCAGTGGGAATTCGTCGGGAACTGTTAGACTGTTCAACTTTCTATAGTCGATCACTACTCGTGGTTTCCCATTGTGATAGACGACAAGGGCTGGCACCCCCCAAGGACTCTTGGACGGTTCGATTACTCCCTGTTGGAACCAAGTATCCATTTGTTCATCAATGACTTTCCTATTAGCTGGGGAGGTTGGGAACATTGACATTGAAATAGGTTGCGCGCCCTCTTTCAATGGGACATTGACCTTGACATCTACTTGTCCCAGTCGTCCGTCTACTCCAAAGGCTAGGACATTCTTAGTTAATACCGACTCCAAGTGGGAGACATCTGTAGGGATGTCAGGTCCTAAGTTAACCAGCTTATGCAGATCTTCCGCACAAAACGTTTCCGTGGTGGCAACCTCTGACATTTTAGGACCTGCCGGGTCGAAATCGTCTGCGAGTTCCCACTCTGGGGGCAGTCCGGAGGATTGAGGATTAAGGACACGCTCCTCTTCTATTTTTGATAGACTCTCGACGAGATGGGCGATCTTGGTTGCCGTTGACTGCATCGATGCTTTCTCAGTCGAAGATCTAGGAGTCTGGGCCCATTTGTTTGTGTCGTGAATTAATCCAACGGTTTCCCCTCGTCTGATGATTCTTGGCGTCAGAGAGGGATTAGCAAGAGGTATTGCGGCATGTTCCCTAGAGATGGCAGTGGTGGGAGCAGCTAGTATACTCCCATCGTCGTTCTGCAAGACAACTCCCTCGACTATCCATTGGTCACCAATAAGATCTCCTACAAAGATTGGTACTAATCGAGCTGATTCCGGTTCTATAGTACAATCTTGTAAGGCCTGTGCGACTCTTTCAGTACGCACTCCTTTGTCTGGTTTGGAAGTCAATTCAGACGAGTCATTGGCTAATTCCTCAAAGGGGATCTTGCTAATCGAAAAGGTTAAAGGCTGCGGCTTCTTGGAAGAACTGGCTGGAATAGATCCTGCTCTCCCAGGCAAAATCAATCTGGAACCCAGCGGTTGGTCTCGCAGTGTCCCGATCTCATAGTTCACGTGAAAGTCTTCTCCAAGAAGGATCAGAATGGTCATACCTCAGACAACGTACGTCTCGGTGGTAAATTTAAGGAGTATACCGGTGTCATCCTCGAGATAAATGGGGACGTTGACGTATCCTAATACTTTGGCATTACCGGTAAGTTGTACGAGGCGCAGCTTGAGTCCTTGCTTGAGTTTAGGGCAGTCCTCTAGTTCCTTATAGAAATCCTCCGAGATTAAGGAGAGGTCAGCTCTGGTGTCCAGCCTGATTTTAATAGGATTTGAGGCTTCTGAATTCCCTACGCGTCCGTAGACGTGTAATGCTGAAATCCCAATACTGGAATATCCACCCGGAGGGTCCCTTCTGCGATAGATAATAGTCGAATCCTCTTTCATAAGTCGACTGGATCGGGGGTATTGAACTCTAGGTCTTTTGCTTTCTTTTCTTGCAGCCAGTTTGACGTTCCTCCTGATACATCTACCGTTAGGTACCTTGGGAGTGGCATTTGAAATAGAGTCGTCCACTTCAGAGTCTGACTCATCACAAGGAATTAAGTCGGGTAATTGCCCTGGGTCGAAGGGGAAGCTCTCCTCCTCTGATCCCTCTGACTCAGAGGGGTCTTCTATAACGTAGGTCTGACTTATTTCCTTAGATCGGTTCACAAATGCGTCCTCGTCGACGATTTCCTCAATGGTGGGAGGTTCAGGTCGCAATAAAACTCTCGTCTCAGTCAGACCTTCACAGTTCTGATGATGAGCATCTAGCCAGTCTCCTTTCTTGAGAAAATCATGGTCTGATATAGAAACATAGACTTGCGATGTCTCATTCTCATTTGAGGATGCTTTCACGTCTGAAACGATGTTGTCCTCTGGCTGAGGAAGGTAGACAGAAATGAAAATCGATTCCTCATCAATGTTATGTACTTGTCCCTGTACACTTAATCCATAAACCATTTCATAAGCCCTTTGATCCTCCGCCTCCTCCATTGGGTTCTGCACGGAGCACTTGTTAATAGAGACATAGTGCGACATCCTGCCCGCATGGGAGCAGTCGATCTTGAAATGCTCTAAGCTCCCACAAATCCAACACTCCTTTGGAGGTTTGGCGATGCTTTTCTTGTCACTTCGTTCGAAAAAGAACTTGCCGTGTTTCTTACCCTGCTTAGCGTTCGATCTCCTAGGGACGATTTTATCCTCGAGTTCGCCGAGGAGGACGTGGCCTCGATTAGTGGGGTCGATTTTTCCAGAGTGCTCCTCCTCATGCCAGGGATCTGACTCGTCTTGCTTGGCGATCATGACTCTGGGTTTCTGAAACCGATAACGTTCTCGATGTGTTTGAACCCAAGTGTTAATCAGAGCCTCTTGTAAATTGTTCGTGTAAGTCTGTAGGCTCATGATGTCGTCGATAGGTTGTCCCTGTAGAAGATAAAGCCATTCTGTGGGCAGTGTCAGGATAAGTCTGTGCGTTTCATCCTTCCGGTTTTGGTGGAACCTGTACAAGAATCGATAGAGCTTGACCCTTCGCTGAATGTAATGAACGGGTGTCTCATGATTGTGGCCGGCCTGTTGAAATTTCATGGCTTCCCATTCTAGAGCCAAGGATTCGTGCCAACGAGTTCCAAGTAATCCTTCTACGATGCCCCAAAGAAACGATCCATGAGATCAACTAAATTCAGTGCGATGTTCACAGTCTAGGGTGCTCCACCAGATCTTAGCACCGCCGGTGAGTCGTCTTGGCAGAGCGACTCCCAACAATGTACTCATGGAGTCAGAGATCTCCGAGAGGCTCATAATATCCATGATGTAATCCAACGCCTTGGATTGAGTCCCATCGTATTCGGGAAGGTCTGACCATTTGATCTTGATGTCATTGGTGTTAAGAGCGATCCTTTTATCCTTAGGTAAGTCATCGATAGGCGCGCTGGCTCGAGGCTGCATCGGAGTTTGAAAGGGAGAGTTAGGCACTCTACCGTGACGCCCCCCACGTCCCGAATTCCCTCCATAGCTTGAGGTACTAGAACTCCCAGATGAATTACTAGGAGGTCCTCCCGATGGCAGAAAGGGATTGGAGGAGATCGGCAGGGAATGGCGAGGATCGACTGGATTCAGCGATCCTCGACCAGCAACCTGACCAGCTATACCCTCAGTGAATGCAGTGGAGAAAGATGGTCGACCCCTGTTGGCAACTGATCGATTCCTAATCGTAGTTGGTTCATCACCTATGTTCATATTACCAGGGATTCATTCGAATGCGACGCGAGAGCAGTGAATTTCCTGATGGGGGGTAGGGCTAGGTTCCATCGCGATCCCTCTCTCGATTTCGACCGTATTCAAAGGTCGACGAGGTTGAGGTTGATAGAGGGGGACGCATATTTCCATTCCTTTTTCCTGAAGATGTTCCACAACTTGCATCCTCATGTCTGACGGGAAGTCTTGCAAAATAATGGGACGATTGAGCGAATGAAGGAAACGAGTGTCGGGAGATCCATTCAGGGTACGAACAAATGAACTGGTTGTGGAGATGGGTGAATCAGGTACCTGGATGGAATCACCATAAGGGTAAAGTGCCTCCAAAACCATCTTATCGAGTCTTCTCTGATTTCACCTTAACCGACCCCTTAAGGTAAAATATGCAAACGAAGAATTCCGAGTAATCCTGTTAAGAGACTCCTCCAGCATCCGAATGTAAATATACTGGTAGTCGACTTTGGGGACGATGTGATCCCCACCGAGTAGGACCTGAAGGATTTGTAACTGTTATGTATTTCTAAGTTTTTTCCAATTTTTAAACAATTTCCCCTAACAAATTGCGAAAACAAATATTCAAATGTAATTATATTGCGACGATTAAATTGTACAATATTTGTTTGATTTATCCTGAATTTATACAATTTATTTTGTATTTTTATCTAATAAATTGAGCAAGTAATTGAATTTCTACTTTTTATTCTTTTTTGATTAATATGTCGGCGACTCAGCGCTTATTCACAACGCGCGAGTAATCATGTGACATTCACATGATATTTCAAACTCCGACACTGACAAAACGCGATTTGAAATACTCGCGCATTATCAAGGCGAAATATATATATTTTTATATTATTATAATAAAATATTATATTTATAACTAACTAAAAGTAAATATAATAATTATATAATAATATAAAACCGGCCTGGCGTTTATTACACGGCGCGCGGGAAAATCGTCACAACGAGTGACAACCGTCATAACAGGTGACAGTTGTCACAAGGGCGCGCGACGGTCACAGAGGCGCGCGACGGTCACAGAGGCGCGCGACGGTCACAGAGGCGCGCGACGGTCACAGAGGCGCGCGACGGTCACAGAGGCGCGCGACGGTCACAGAGGCGCGCGACGGTCACAGAGGCGCGCGACGGTCACACAGGCGCGCGACTGTCACAACACGTGACAGTCACAAGACGCGAAGGGTGTCATGCGCGCGCACAGGCGCGAGAGCATTATGTCATCATATATGCTACTGCAACAAAAACAGGAAACTCTCTGGAACATTCCAGTGGCTTCCAATGGAACATTAGTTAATAGGTACTAATATTAGATAGAATATTGTAGAATATTCTATAAAATTCTACAATGTTCCATTATGCCAAGAATATTCTATAGTGTCTTAGAAGTAGTTAGAACCTTCCACAATGCTCTAGAAAATTCTAGAAAATTCTAAATGACATCACTCCTCCCAGAATGACATCATTAAATCTTCTAGAATCTTCTAAATGTCTCAGACTAAAATGTATATAAGGAGCTCAGCTCCAGCCTTGAATAAAAAAACCAATCAATCATATTATCACATCAACCCACCACATCTGTGTGTGTCACTGCAGCAAGCAGGCTACTCCACCCCTATCTGGGCAGTTGGACATCTAATTCCACCTCTATCTGAGCTGTTGGAAACCCTTGCCACCTCTATCAGAGTTGTTGGCCCAATCAGATCCTTTGTCACCTCAATCTGAGCTGTTGACTGATCTGCTGTTCCCCTGTCACCTCAATCTGAGTTGTTGACTTTTGTTCCCCCTTGCCACTTCTTAACTGAATAGTTGGCTATCTTTTATATATTATTTCCACCTCAGTTAGAGTTGTTGGTTATCAACTAATAATATATAAATAATCTCATACTATAGTCATCTCTTAATTGAGTACTGATTATTAGTTTTCCTTACATTGTTATTTGTAGTTTAAGACTTCAGTCACCTCTAGTTGAGTAATTTGACTGTTTATTACATTGCAAATAATCCCGTTCCTTTGTTCATTTATTGTGAATCAGTAAAGCATATTCACATAAACAAATACTGAGAATATCCTTGCAGAATCCTTAAGACTACATTAAGATCCTGATAAGTTAATATCACAGTAGACCTTGTAGGTTAGTGTAAATAAAGCATATATTAGCCAAATAGTGTTTTATTCTATATCTAATCTTTGACCCGTTTATAAATATTTTTACTGTTTGACAAATAGTATAAAATATATATAAACTAGCTAGCATTGAAGTTAAATCTAGCTTTGGAATCAGTAAATTGTTATTCTTATTTTAGTAGTTGTTATCACAGAAAAAGAACAAGCTTGCACAAGCAGCTCTCAAAACCTTCTTTGCGAAGTAGGGTGCATATATTCAAGTAAACTCTTGACTTCAGGGGTTCTAAGTCTATTTAGGCTGCCACTGATTAATATCAAATACTTAAATTATTTTACCTTGTAGTGAATTGAGTATTTGCACATTTTGATTGAGCATTGGACTCCTTTTTCCAGAAAATAATATTGAAATAAGGCTAATACATTACAGTAACGCATCGTCGTGCATGCGGAGCGCTTCGAGGAATGAAGAGAACACTTCTTGTTTAAGAACCGTCCTCCCTCCTTCCATAACAGAAGTAACTTCACTCGACCATTCGGGAATCAAGCGAGTCAAATCCTCAAGGGTTCCAGGTCGTAAGAATAGATCCTGCACCGATAAAATAGCCTGATAACGACCTAACCAGACTGCTACAGTCACTGGTAAGAGGGGGTAGTCCGTATTGTACTCCTCCACAAAGGGAGTAACCTGATCCGTAGAAATTCGGTCGGCATAGTATGCATCCCATTGTAAGTTGATGGGCTGGGCATAAATCATATGACTCCTAAAGAATTGCTTAAGGATGACCTGCTTAGGTGGGAATGAGAGAACGGGTTCAGGAGCATGGGTAGTTTCAACGTTAGCTCCGGGGATGTTCAACTGCTCAGTTGACGGATGTTCTTCTCGTGGACTTGGAGGGGCATCCGTTGACGGTCCAGCTACTGCTTCGACGGAACTTCCGGGAGGAGCTGGTTTTTGAAAAGTCAACGAAGACTTCCTCATGGTGACGTTACGGGGTGGTTCCAGACTTGCAGGTCTTTGACGAGGTTTTGAACTACTCGGGGTTATCGAAGATCTCGGCGTTTGGTTCTTGCCAGTGGTCATTTATGTGCTTAGAATTTGATAGTTGAAATAAATGTTTTTCTTCGTAGGGAAAGAGCGGTCCAGCTCGGATCACCACTGTGAAGAGTAGTGGAAGTTCTAACCATTCTATATACGAAGAATATCGACCGTTTAGGTATGACACTAAGATGTATTGACTGTCGAAGTCTAATACAGAATGAACGTGTATTGACTACTTAGTTCAATACGGTAGAAGGAAGTAGCTATCTAGAATAAGGTAGAGAGCTAAAGGAATAAGTAGAATCGACTGTCAAGTGCGATTCTGAATGACTGCTCGAAAGTAAAGTAGAGTACTAGAGAGTCGAATAATAGAATAGCGTGGATGTGGTCCATGCAAGTTGCGATAAGGATTGAGTTTTGACTGGTACAGTTCAAAACTCTGATAGAGTATATAGCTAAAGCCCGTCTGTGACAGTCGAGACGATACACCAATCACAACTTACAGGACACTAATGGGTGTCTGGGTAAGTCGTGGTTGCGGTGTAAAAAGTGTCTGAGTTCTAAACTGCGGGTGCTAGAATACATAAGTCTGGCATGTGTGCACCCACAAGAGTCGATGTACCGCATACATAGGTCGTCGAACTAATTATAGATATAATAAAAGAGAGAAAATAGAAATAATAAAGGAAATATAGTAAGAGCTCATCCGACTATATTTCCTGAGTGTATTTCGCCATACCTCTCACAATGAGACTGTTATGGACGTATGAGGGTATTCTGAGTCGATATTCTGATTGCCTAGTAACTACAACTACAGCGGGTTCATATACAAGTAGCAGGCATCTAGGAAATACTAACGGGGAGAAGGGCGGAAAACAGTATTAACAATAAGCTTGACTAGGAACAGGAAGTTTATGATTAGTTCGGAGGCCGATGATAACTGAGAGCAGAATTACGATAAAAGGAAATAGTTCAAGGACTACAAATATAGATAGACATATGTGAAACATAGGATAGAATGGATCAACATAATGAAAGGGACGTATCAAAAGTTTAACCAGACAATATGAGTATTTTGATGTGGGCGTAAATGGAGTTTGATCATCACAAAAGCATACGTCAGCTTCGGGGGCCAATGGTTTCCGAAGTGGTGACTTGAAAATGTTGATAAGTGGTGGTAACCTCGGGACCAATAGGGTTGCGACACAGTTGTAACAATCATACCAGAATGGTGAACTAATAAAGAGGAAAGTACGAATTGTCATAAAAGGATTTAGTCAAATTCCTGGATTACATTTTAATGAAACATACACGCCAGTCATGAAGTGGGAAACATTCCGAATTTTACTGTGCTGGGAGCAATAACAAATTCAGCTATACATCAATTCAATGTCAAATCGGCATACTACATGGGACGATGAAAGAAAAGGTTTGGGTTCAACAACCGGAGGGGTTTGAAGAACCCAGAAAGGAGAATTTAGCATTACCATTATTGAAGGCTCTATATGGAACAAAACAGGGAGGCAATGAGTGGAGAAAAATGCTATATGATTTTATGGTTAAAGAACTCACCTGGTTCTGTTCCGATTTTGACAGTGCTACATTCTTCAAAATATGGGATGACGGAAGTTGGGCCGTAGTTGCATTTTGGGTAGATGATGCAACTGCCATAGGTGATGAAAAATGGCTCCTAGATCTCGAAAAGGCATTCTGCGAACAATTTGGAATTTCGAGTGAAGATGAGGCCCATTGGATATTGGGAACGAGTATTCATCGAGATGCTGAATCAAAATCAATATTCATATCACAAAAGGAATATATCGAAAATATAGTGAAGAAGTTCAACATACAAAATTCCAAGCCAATTCGAACTCCCATATCACTTGGAATTGATTTTGCCTCTATTATTCACCCAGATACTACAGAAAAATGAAATGAAATTGTGGAATTGCCGTATCACGAACTTATTGGAAGTTTGATGTTTACAGCTACAGTATCGTGTCCAGATATTGTGTATTCTGTTAACAAATTATCTCAATATTCATCAAATCCCGCAAGAATGCATTGGAACTTAGCTAAATGTATCCTGCAATATTTATACACGACTCAAGATTTTGAGCTTCCATTGGGAGGACAAGCACTTTGTCTACATGGATATTTGGATGCTGATTTCACAGGAGATCAAGAGGATAGACGTTCAACAGGTGGATATGTGATTTTTTTAGGCTCAGGAGTGGTATCTTGGTCTTTGAGGAAGCAATCAACAGTCGCCCTTTCATCCACCGAAGTGGAATATATTGCACTTTTGGAAGCGGCTCACGAAATTATGTGGACGCCGAAGAACTTAATATAATATATGAAGAACCAACAGCAATTTTCGAAGACAATCAAGGTACTATTGTATTCGCTCAAAACCAATGTGCTTTGAGAAGGATGAAACATATTGAAGTGAAATACCACTTCATTCGTCATTTGATTGAAAATGGCACTATCCAACTCAACTATCGATCGACCAAACAAATGATTGTGGATATTTTAATGAAATCCCTTTCTTCACCAATTCATTACCATCACACAGGACATTTAGGACTTACTTCTTCAAAACTCGAGGAGGAGTATTATGTAATCCCATCGTCAATTGGGATCACTGGCGGTCACACGAGTTGATAGGATCACGGTGTATTGTCCAGAACAAGAACAGGATACAGGCAGATGCAGTGTACAGTAAGTCTAAAGAGACGGAAAACTACCTAGACTATATATCTGTGCTACGAACAAAAAGGACGGAACAATAAGAGTGGAACAATAAGAATGGAACAAAAGGAAGCGTAAGACTGGCTTACACCCCTCCCCACACAAAAACAACTCAACTACTCCAAATAACTAGAACTAAAAAAGTTCATGCACGCAAGGCTGGATTGTCACACTCACGACCCTCCTGTTAAGAACTGAAAACTGACTGATGTCGGTTGGCCGACAGGGACCAATCGGAAGGACTTGGCTTCAGCTTATGTGCTGCACCCTCGCAAATGTCCATTGAGTGTCCTTAAATTTCGGGCGGGCAAAGACTAATCCTAACGAGTTCCTTTCAGTGAGATACCGATCAGGACCGAAGGTTAAGTTGAGTGTCAGGCCAAGGGTCAGTGACCGAGAGTGGACGAGCGCATGTGAAGGCGGATGAGGGGATTCTTAGTACAAGACTGCTAGAGGCATAAGAGGGTATTCTGAGTCAATATTCTGATTGCCTAATAACTACAACTACAGCAGGTTCATATACAAGTATCAGGCATCTAGAAAATACTAACTAGGAGAAGAGTGGAACAAGGTATTGACAATAAGCTTGACTAGGAACGGGAGGTTTATGATTAGTTCGGAGGCCGAAGAAATAACCGAGAGCGGAATTACGGGAAAAGGAAATAGTTTGAGGGTTACAAGTATATATAGACATATGTGAAACATAGGATAGAACGGATCATGATAATAAAAGGGATGTATCAAAGGTTTAACCAGATAGTACGAGTATATGTTGATGTGGGCATAAACAGAGTTTGATCATCGCGAAAGCATACATCAGCATTGGGGGCGATGGTTTCCAATGTGGTGACTTGAGCGATAACTTGAATCGTCAATAGGTGGCGCTAACCTCGGGGCTGAACGGCTGCAACACGGTTGTAACAGTATCTCCCCATTTGGCCGAAATCCCAAGGAGGCCGAAAATCTAGATCCTGTACATAAAACTTGTTGGGTACAGTTTGGTGTGTCAAAGCGTCATGTGACTCGGCAAAATTTACATATAAGAATTCGAGGGGTGTCGGTGCTAGATTCTTCACTTCTCTTCCCTTGACCACCATGACCATAGGGTCGGGGTCGAAACCATTCCCAGTTCGGTTGACTGTCACTCCCATGTCGGGACCGAGTAGGCCACCCAATGCACAGGAACGTCGTCGGTTGCTCGAGGAGAAGACAAAGGCACGTGAAGAGGAGGAGTGGAAAGAGAAGGAGGAGCTGGCGGCCATAGAGGCCGAGGAGAAGAAACAGGCAGAGGAAGAGGCCGCGCGTAAGCACTGGGATGCAGTGCTTGCAAAGAAAAAGCAGCAAGAGGCCGATCGGGTGCGAGAGGAGGCAGCCATGAAGAAGAGGGAGGGGAAGGTAAGTCGGCTCCGGTGTCTTTTGCGAACCTTGCTGACTTATATATTTTTTCAGTGCAAGGCTGCGACACCTTCGGAGTCCAATGACGAAGAGGAAGAGGAGGACGAGGAGGATGCACTGGGGCCGTCAAGCCCCAAGGTGGGTTCGGTTTCCTACATAAGAAACCCTTCTAATAATTTTTTTTTTAGAAACAAAAGCAGGCCCCCAAGGTGGGGCCCGAAAATGACCCTAAGTGCAACTGGTGCACGAAACAGGGTTGAACTTGCCATCCTCGGGCCAATGGTCGGGGCCTCACTTGTCAAGAGTGCACCGATCAGAAGCTTGGGTGCGTCTTTCCAGGGGCCGGTGGATCGTTCAAGGAGCAACAGGCCGATGCTCTGGAAGAGCAAAACCGCCTTATGCGGACTTACTTCTCGGAAATGACTTGGTTCCGATTCAAGACACTGCGACAACAAGGGCTCATGACCGAGCAGTTGCGGCTTTTGGGTGTCGGGCTGGAGAAGCAGACCAGTGTTATCGAGTCCCTTGGGGGTCAACTTGAGCAGTATTTGGAAGTCTCGAGTTGCAATGGAATTGGGCATGGGATTGGGGTCTCAGAAACGGTCAGTGGAATGGTATCGGTGGCTGTCGGTGAGGGAGGAGGTTCGGAGGCCGGAGAGGAAGGGGAAGTTGTAGAAGAAACTTAGAGATAGTAGAAATATATCAGTTTTTCTTTAAAACAAACAAATCATAGTGTGAAAACATAAGGCATAGTTGGAAAGGATGTCGGATACTGAATGATAGACTTATAAAGAATTTAGAGGACTGGGTTTATTCAGATAAGCTTGATGAAACCCTAAAACGATTTCCAAGGCATTACCGAGCTCTGTAGCTAGGATCCATGAAGTTTCTTCATCTGTACCTTCATAGCCAGCCCATTTAACCAAAAAAAGTAATTTGCATGAGCGTCGGCGATTATCAATTTTTGAGTCTAGGATCTCTGATATCTCGAATTCGGGTTCTCCATCAATGATCACGGGTGGAGGTGGTGGTTGTATGCGATCTGGTATACTGTTAGCAACACAAGGTTCTAACATAGATACATGAAATACCGGGTGCACTGCACGCATGTTGTCGGGGAGCTGAAGCATCCATGAAAGTGTGCTGGCTTGTGCTATAACTTCAAAAGGACCTAAATATTTTTCAGAGAGCTTCTTAGAGGGTCTAGTAGTTCGGAAAAACTCGGCTTTAATGAATACTCGATCTCTGATCTTGAAATCAGGAGGCAGAAGTCAATTCTTATCCACAGACTGTTGGTATCGTTCTTGAGCCATTGCAATAGTTTTATGAAGTTCTTGATGTAGCTCGTCAAGGTTTGTAACAAAGTCTTGAGCATGGGTGGATGCGAGATCGCATTCCAGGTGGATTGCGATGTTGGGGTTGTAGCCTTTGTTTGCGAAGAAAGGTGAAATGCCGGTAGTGGCATTCAGTGCGTTGTTATATGCGAATTCAGCTAGCGGTAGTAGTGATTTCCAATTGTCTTGTTGATAGTTACAATAGACATGAATGTACTGTTCCAAGGTTTGATTCATGCGTTCAGTTTGGCCGTCACCTTCTGGGTGATATCCCGAAGTGAAATGTAATTTCATGTCTAGTGCTTTTCTGAGTGACCTAAAAAAGTGAGAGACAAACTCGGATCTGCGATCGGATGTGACATGCGATGGAACACTATGCTTGGAAAATACATGGGTGACGAATAATTCAGCTAACTGTACAGATGTTATTGATGCCGGTAGGTGCTCAATGAAATCCATAGAAATCGAGTTCCAGGGTTTTTCCGGTATCAGTAATTGTTTGCGTAGGCCATAAGGTTTGTGTCGCTGTGATTTAGAGTGTAGACACATTGTGCAAGATTTGCAATAGTGTTTAACAAAGTTTCGGATGCCAGGCCATGTATATTCTCTTCTAATGAGTGAGAGGGTCTTATTGAGGCCGAAATGTCCCGAGATCGGGTGGTCGTGCTTATGTTGTAGGATTCACAGCTGAAGGGTGTCAGAATCCAGTACATAGATGCGATTGTCAAGTCTAATGAAACCTTGTGAGTCTAATGACCATCGGGGTTGATCAGGGTCGGATGGGTTATTGAGGTGTGCTTTGGTGACTGGGTCTAATAGAATTGCCGATAGTATATCTTGATGTAACTTTTCGGTATCCATAAGGATAACACTTCGCAAGACTAGATGAATGAGGTAAGTGGCTCGGATAGACGCAGACAGTTGTTCCGATGAAAACATAGGCTTGAAATTATGTGGATTAACTGTGGCATAGTCGCTACTCCTCTCTTTAGGATAGATGTCCCATCGTCTAGTCATAGTATTGGGTTTTCCACCAAGGCGGCCGGGACGGAAGCGAATTACCATGTTGAAAGCAGAGAGGTATTCGGATCATCGAGCTTGTCGACGGGTGAGAAGTTTTGTGGTTGAAAAGTAAACTAAATTTTTGTGGTCAGTAATAACATCTATTGGGTGGGCCGATCACTCCAAATAATGTCGCCATGTCTTGAAAGCTTCAAATATAGTTCCTTATGGTGAACATCATAGTTGAGTTCGGGCACCAAAAACATGCGAGACAGAAAAGCTACTGGGTGTACTTCACCATTGGTGTCCAGAATGAACAATATTGCAGCAAGCGCATAGTCTGAGGTATCAGTTTCCACAATGAGTTGAACATCGGGCTTCCAGTACGACAAAATAGGGGCAGATGTAAACGCACTTTTCAATTCTTGGAATGCTGATCGGCATTCTTCGGGGAAATTCCATGGGGCGTCTTTACGAGTAAGACAAGTGAGCAGAACGGTAATTTTTGAGTAATTGTGAATGAAATGACGATAAAAATTGGTGAAGCCTAAAAAGGACTGAATATCCTTAACCTTTTGGGGTTCTGGCCAATCTTGAATGACTTGAATTTTAGAGTCATCCATGCAGAGACCGTCAGGTCCCATCATAAAACCTAAATATTCAACTGTGTCGACATCAAAGGAACATTTTTTACCATTCACAAAAAGACCATGTTTTCGGAGTCTTCGGAGGACTTCACAAACATGTTCGTCATGAAGTGTAGGATCTTTGGAGAATATGAGGATGTCATCTAAGTACACAATGACAAAGACGTCGAGGAGGTCAGAAAAGACGTCATTGATAAAACGTTGAAAGACCGACAGAGCGTTGGTGAGACCAAAAGGCATCACTAACCATTCGAAGGAGCCATAGTGAGTGCAAAAAGCCGTTTTCCATTCATCGCCTTTGGCAATCTGAACCAAATGATAGGCATGCTTGAGATCTATCTTTGTATAGATTCGGGCCTTTCGAGGGGCATCGATTAAATCGGAGATTAGTGGTAATGGGTACTTATCTTTTCGAGTAATCGCATTTAGTCCTCAAAAATCAATGCAAAGTCAAAGGGAACCGTTTTTCTTCCAAACGAATAGGACAGGGGCTCCATAAGGAGACTTTGAGGGTCAGATAAAACCTATAGCCAGATGTTCATCCAAGAAATCTTGGATGGCTGATAGTTCGGACTGCGAGAGAGGATAAACTGGGCCTAGGGGCAGATGTGAACCATCTTCAATATTAATTTTCAAATCATAAAGCCTGTGAGGGGCAAGTCGATTGGCTTTTTGTTTACTGAAGACATCTGCAAATTCATGGTATTTTTTGGGAACACCTTCCAAATCTGTGATCAGTTCGGTCACCGGGGATGCAGAGAGACAGGTGGCAGAGAGCTCAGATTTGCCACAGGGGCCAGAGGTGCTGTAGAGGCCATATTTGCCGAAACAGGCGGAAATGGACCAGCCGTATCGGGTGCAGACAGGGTTCGGAAATGGATACTGCCCAATACCCAATCAATCAACAGATTGTAGCGGGTGAGCCAGTTATGTCCTAGAACCACGGAGCAGCTCGGGTCCAACTGTGTTACAAAAAATGTAACTGTCTGAAAGGTTCCACATGGGAACCGAAGTCGGAGTTCACAGGCTTGCGAGATTATGGAGTTTGAGGTACCATCAAAGAGTCGGAGCGGAATCAGATCTATTGCATAGGTTTTTAACTGATTTTTTTGGGAGAAACTTGTATCTATAAAACAATGGGTTGAACCTGAATCTATGAGAGCTCGAAATGTGAGACTCCCGAGAGGTTCCAAAGTAAGATTTATGAACAAGGAATTAGGATCATACAAGGCGGATGCGTTAAGATGACAATTTTCCAGTGTGCGAGGAGATTCAATGCAACTCTCCAACCACACGGAATCCAGAGAGTTGCTTAATCTTTTTTCGACTTGGCAGCCAGCTTAGCTGGTTGGGAGGTCGTGGCCGTATTGGCCAATCGGGCTTTTGTGGCCTTTGGGCATGCAGTGACTCGGTGTCCGGGATCTGCGCACAACAAACAAAGGTTGTTGTCCATTCGGCATTGCTTTTCCTGTGGTAGGAGCTTGCCATTGGAGCCAAGTTTGCCAGTTAAGTTGGGTTTGTCTTTATCTTGAGACTTATTCAACTGTTTGCCCTTGCCTTTTTTGTCATTTGACCCCTTGTTTTCAGACTTCTTTTCGGAGTTCGAGTTGCCACTATTGTTGGTGTTTTGATTAACAGACTTGTTGGCATTCTTATTGTCCAATGATTTTTTGTCTGATGGGTTTTTGCAACTGATTTCTGAACATCGTTCCCATTAACAGGCATCTGCGTTTTGGGCTTTCAGATACATGAGAGGGAGGGTCTTCGGTTTGCCCGTCTCTCCTTTGGAAACTTCGTCTTTGAGGCGAGATGGGAGGCCGGAGTAAAACTGGCAATGGAGGGCCGAATCGCCCCAGTCGCAACGCGTGGCGAGGTTGTTGAACTGGACGATGTAATCAGTGATGCGCTGGGTGTCTTTCATTTTGAGATTAGAAAGTGCAGTTTCAGCATCGCCGGTTTGGTCGTAGGGACCGAAGTTAGTTTCGAGTTTCTCAACAAAGGCATCCCAATCATAAAGCCAATTGGGATCTTTGGAGGTGAGGCCAGAAAATGCGGATTCAAACCAGGCTGCTGCAGAATCCTTAAGGTACGAGAGTGCGAAGTTTACCTTTCGGTCATCTGTTGCAAATGCAGCTGGGTGGTCCCGAAAGTTGAATTGACATTGCATAAGAAATGTTGGCAATTTCTTTGGGTTTGAGCCAGTGAATGGTTCAGGTTTGTTAACTCGGGTTTGCCCAGGTTCTTTTTCCTTGATATTGCTTTTAAGGAATTCGTTAAGGGATCCTAGGGTACCTGAGAACAATTCCCATGTCTCTTCAGGGTCGAGAGCCGGTTTCTTTTTCATGGACTTCTTGGAACCACTAGCCTGAGGTTGGTCGCCATCCTTGGGTTCGTGTTCCGGAGCTGGTTGATTGTTAACCTCTTCAGTTGCTTCAGGTTCGGTTGCTTCAGTTACTTCTTCAGCATCACTGGTAATCTCCACAAAGCGAGATTCTTTGGAGGTTTCTGGTAGCAGGATTCTCTGAGTAGCTCGGGCTGTATACAGGAAAGGAGACTTGAGAGTGGAAGATTCTGCTTCGCCACTTGGCTTGGCATCTTTTTTCCTCGGAGGCATGATTAAATGGAAAATGTGAGTGTGAAATCAGAATATACTGTTAAGAACTGAAAACTGACTGATGTCAGTTGGCTGACAGGGACCGATTGGAAGGACTTGGCTTCAGCTTATGTGCTGCACCCTCACAAATGTCTGTTGAGTGTCCTTAAATTTCAGGCGGGCAAAGACTAATCCTAACGAGTTCCTTTCGGCGAGATACCGATCGGGACTGAAGGTTAAGTCAAGTGTCGGGCCAAGGGTCGGTGACCGAGAGTGGACGAGCACATGCAAAGGCGGATAAGGGAATTCTTAGTACAAGACTGCTAGAGGTGTAAGAGGGTATTCTGAGTCAATATTCTGATTGCCTAATAACTACAACTACAGCGGGTTCATATACAAGTATCAGGCGTCTAGAAAATACTAACTAGGAGAAGAGTGGAACAAGGTATTGACAATAAGCTTGACTAGGAACGGGAGGTTTATGATTAGTTCAGAGGCCGAAGAGATAACCGAGAGCGGAATTATGGGAAAAGGAAATAGTTCGAGGGTTACAAGTATATATAGACATATGTGAAACATAGGATAGAACGGATCATGATAATAAAAGGGACGTATCAAAAGTTTAACCAGATAGTATGAGTATATTTTGACGTGGGTGTAAACGGAGTTTGATCATCGCGAAAGCATACATCAGCATTGGGTGCGATGGTTTCCGATGTGGTGACTTGAGCGATAACTTGAATCGTCAATAGGTGGCACTAACCTCAGGGCCGAACGGCTGCAACACGGTCGTAACACCTCCCCACACAAAAGCCAACCCACTACCCCAAATTCAACCCTGTTGGACCTCCTCTGTCAATGTGGAGCCTCAGGTGGCGGAGTCCATGAACCTGGTCCCGAAAAACATGCGATGATGATGGAAATTTGACATGGCAATTAAAAGGTGAGCTATCATAAAAAAACCAATTCGTGGTCACATTGGCACTAGTGAGGCCAGTCAGGTGCATCCAAGTCTGTGTCGTCATCCCAGTAATGTGGGAGAGGAGTCGTCGGCATTCAGCAAAATGATGCCCATGTGTTCTGTTGTGACGATAGGCATTCCAGAGGCGACAAAATCGGGGCCAGGGGATACACCTTGGGTGGGATCTCCAGGGCAGGTGCAACTGACATGTGTGGTCCAACCCACATTGGTGGGGACCTTCCAGCACATCCAATTTGCATTCCAGGTTGGCGGTGTGTGTGCACGAGTGTACTCAGGGGCGCTCGATGACGGTGCAGGGGCGTGTATGTGTGCAAGGGTGCACGGTGGTGAGGTTCTGGGGTGTGTACGGGACAAGGTTGATGTGTCACCATTGTTGTTGTCGTCTAATTGGGGAAGTGCGGGTGCCAACAGGGGCTGACATCTCTTAGGAAGGGACAAGGGAGTATGGAGTGCTAGGGAATGTGAGCGGGCAGTCTGACGAGTGAACCAAGGTACAGCAGTGTCGTCCAGAATGAAAAAGAAATCGTAATAAATGGCTGGTGTCAAAAAAAAAGTGTAATCCCATCGTCAATTGGGATCACTGGCAGTCACACGAGTTGCAGGACCACAGTGTATTGTCCAGAACAAGAACAGGATACAGGCAGATGCAGTGTATGGTAAGTCTAAAGAGACGGAAAACTACCTAGACTATATATCTGTGCTACGAACAAAAAGGACGGAACAATAAGAGTGGAACAATAAGAATGGAACAAAAGGAAAAAGCGTAAGACTGGGGCACCAGGCTTACATATTAGGTATAACGAGCATTAAAGAAGTAAGCGCTTGTATGAAGAAGGTGAGACAAAAATGTCTCAAAAAGATGCAATGCG
Organism: Hysterangium stoloniferum; assembly: GCA_015178975.1. Classification (NCBI taxonomy): domain Eukaryota; kingdom Fungi; phylum Basidiomycota; class Agaricomycetes; order Hysterangiales; family Hysterangiaceae; genus Hysterangium; species Hysterangium stoloniferum. The sequence goes on along the minus strand of WHVD01000091.1, from coordinate 44,124 downwards.
TCATATTGTTCAATCTCCTCTCAAATGTACTATTACTGTATATATGCGTAGTATAGCTAGGGAATCTCTCAGCGAACGTTTAACCGCTGAGAGTAAGTGATATGTCAATTGCCTCATCATGAAACAAAACTTATCTATGTATTTAGTACTTAAACATCTTTAGGTATTGTATAATACAGCGAACGTTTAACCGCTGAGATACTTAAACGTCTTTAATATACCAGGCCGCAATGCCTGGGATGCCGTACTGGAAGGTCTCCGCCATCACCACAGGCATCCCCTACTGGTGTCTGTCAATCGTCTTCAACGTTCTTGTTAGCATGATGATTTGTGGCCATCTTCTGTGGCATCGCCATACTGTTGCCAAAGTCCTCGGGAAAAGCCATACGACCCTTTATGCTACTCTCTCTGCTATGTTCATAGAGAGTGCAGCTTTATATGTCGTCGTAGGCATCATTCACGTTGTATTGTTTGCAGGAGAAAGTAGTTTCCATAATCTGATCCTTGGTGTTATGGCTCAAGTGGAGGTAAACTATTTTATTCTTGAACATTAGTATAGTGAAGTATTACTGTTACAGTGTATCGCCCCCGATTTGATTACTTTAAGAGTTGCCCTTAGCCGCGCAGGGGCTCAAGATGCTCCTCAAGCCTTCATCCAGAAATGGCGAGACATCCACAGACTTGACTGTTCAAGACTCGAATGCCGGGTCCAATTACTGTCACCCCTTCATCCAGAAATGGCGAGACATCCACAGACTTGACTGTTCAAGACTCGAATGCCGGGTCCAATTACTGTCACCCCTTCATCCAGAAATGGCGAGACATCCACAGACTTGACTGTTCAAGACTCGAATGCCGGGTCCAATTACTGTCACCCCGTTTAAGCCTGCAAGACAGACCTCTGTCGTTCCCGGAGTGAAAAAAGCAAGGTTGGGGCTGCCGTTAAATGGAATTCCGAGGTTCTAAAACGAGCATTATCCCTGACATTAAGGAAGAGCCTTGATCCCTAGCGAGGTACGTCTTAGCTATAGCTAATGAATCGATGATAAAATGAACGGCTCACGGTAATCTGATATAACAGAGGAACGTAACTGGGGATCTATGAGTACATGTTGACAGCAACACTGATATCACGTACACGGCCCCAACAGACACCACGCCTGGGCGGGCAATGCTGCTCAAGAGTATGATAATAAGAAATATGATGGACACTAAATGTCAGTTACAAAAAAGGCAACGTCTTAATAGTGAATCTCTCATAATTATTGATAAATTACCGAATAGTCTGTGCAAGCGAATCACTTTAGTCTGTCTACCCGTGGAAGAAACTGAAGGAAACGAACACTACCAAAAAGGCAAGCCCATCTCTAAGAAATGTGTACATCAAGGGTGGCACACACCCTAATAGTCGCCAATTAATGAAAATTGTAAAAAATATGAGGATCAGATATATGCCTGGTGACAAGAGTTGAATACTGAGAAGGGTGCGTTCAGAAAACAAGCCTCACATGAAGAGACCAAGAGTGGAATCCTACAACCCGGGGAATAAATTATTTAAAAGCACGTATATTATGGTAAGCTGCAAAGACTCACAAGCTGATATGCATCCTGTGCGGTAGGTTCTGGGGAACACATCCAGTAACTGGCCAGTTAGTTGGAATCTGAAGGAAGGAAATCTTGGAAAAGGATAAGGAATTCACTACGAATGGAACCTGAAAGGGGGGTGGGGGTCAGTCCCAAGGTAACAGAGTACTGTTGTGAAGAAGAAAAAACTCTACAAACAGCTATGGTGGCTATCCCGACATAAGTAATCAGTCAGAATCCGGGATACTATCGTAGGGGGTGCTCACCGGTGAGAGTAAATAGCAGAAATGCAAGCACTAGATCATGATACCATATATTCAAATTCATGTGAAAAGTGTCAATGCAGAACTTCCATACCACGTTTGCTTCTGTCGTACAATGCGTAGATCCAAAGGATGAGAACACCCTGTCCACATACTGTTAGAGCCATTAACCCACTTGAGAAGTGAGTGAGTTGTCGGTAGGAAGTAATGCTCAATGCATAGACTAATGTACTCACAACGCATAAACGAATATCTCTGAGTGGCAACTGAGGCGAAGAAGTCAAGGTTAACCCCTCGCACGGAAGACATGCTCACAGCTAACACCGAAATGGTCAGCATATGTGAATTTCACATGCATTAAATTGTCAGATCGCTACCTTAATATCAGGATGCCAAGACAAATTAGCTTCCGAAGGCAGCTCTTAGCTTTACACTTTTGAGCAACAATTCAATACTTACTACTCATAAAGAAACTAGATGAAAGACCATGTTGATGCCGATTAGTTAAACGCTGGTGATAATCCAGACCTTTGCTCACAGAATAAATGCAAGCCCCAAATATCGAGCGACTATACAGAGGCAGTTCGGCAGTGTCCACTTATTCCTAGCGGCAAAAATATGAAAGTGTCCCAGTACTACTGGCAAGGATCATCGATCACCTCCAAATGTGCTCACTCTTGTATTGTGTGTGAGAAAGTGAAATCCATGGGTAAAGGTTGTCGTTATTGTTACCCACCTCCTGATCTAATGTTATAATCCAGTCGTAGGAAACCAAGGTTGCAGCCATCACTTGAAGAGTAGTAAGTAATGTATTGTGCCTCTTTGAAGCTGGCATACCTGTGGTGTAGTTTGCGATGTGGTTGAATGAAATAATGGTAGCTAGAACACCAGGTTCCAAATGAGGTAAGGTACTGCTAGACATGAGTGTTGGGTAAAGAAAAATCTACGGGAGGGGTGCGCATAATTATATACATGCCCATGCTGTGAAAACGGGCTTGCAAAATTTATGGCTGGCATTGAGTAATATATATTTGCAAACTGAAATGTTGACATGTCTGTAAATATAGGCTCAATGGCTCAAGTGGAAGATTCGGTGATCTCCAGCTGAGATCATTCCGGAAGGACTGAGATGGATTGAGTTTCTAGGCAGTCGTGGCATTGGTACTGGTTAGCACAGCGGAGTACTGGTAATAGGCTACTGTAACGTTGTACATCGGCTAAATTTTTGCTTTCATACTATTGGCTGGCTAGACCGGGTTAGGGGTAGCTACATCAACTGGGCTTAGGCTTAGAGTTGGGAATATAGTTCCCCCCTCGGCAGACTCCCAGTCTGAACATATTGCCGATTCCGAGGTGACCTTATTTCCCCAGGAATATATTCCCATAGACAAATAAAAATACATTAGCTAACCTTTTTTTTTCATGATCCGGAATCCCTCCGCAGCACTCAATAACATTGTAAGGCGTTCCGGAGAGTCCATATCGTGCGCCTACGTAGGAGCATTTCGGCAATGTCCACTTGTTCTCAATTTAAAGCTAGCGACGCATTTGTAAATACGGCGTACAGCTCGGCTGGAGGACAGTTAAGTGCCGCTCGTCACCCGTTGATGCGATCATCTCATAAAGTTCTAACCCTGAGTATCGAGTGACACCCGAAAACAACTGGTTTCGCTGAAAAGAGCCAGATCCGAGTAATTTGTAAATCCTATGTCGACGGTGCTAACCAATGCTATGTAGATCTGGTAAGGTTCCAACGACGTGTGATTGGCAAAGCACAAACATCATCTTTATGCCAGTAGCCAGCATACATTGGCAGCCGCGCATTCCGGTATGCTGGAGGGAAAGCTACTAATAGTAATTACGTGTTATTTTGGATAACAGATATATATCCCTGTGGAAATTATATTTATCTTTGCTTATGATTCTTATGAACTTCGAGAACTGATTTCAACAGTTTTAATGCAAATAACAGCTGTAAGGTTTGCCTAATAACAGCCATGAGCAACCTAACTCTTTGCTGTCTCGTCATCAACGACACCTAAGCAAATTTGGCATGACAAGCAACGCGACATGGACTGCTTCGTGATTGGAGTGACAGGTCAATCAATGGGCGTAACCTTCATCCTCGTGAGTGGAGCATTCTTTGATTAGTCTATCTCTCGGAAAGGTCAAGTGGGAAAGTGTGCTGTGAATTGGACGGGATAGCCAGTACGGAAAAATCCTTGTTCAGGATTTTGCGAAATGTCCCTACACGGCAATATTCTCTTGTTTTACCTTATTTTATTTATTCTCATTAGTTATATTTAAATTGAGACAGTTTCAAAGCCTCGATCAAACGGATGGTTCCATCGCGTCTACCCCTTCCTTAGGAAATATTTCCAATTTGATCTACCCGAGTGCGGAGACATCAATGATTATCCTTTCCTGGTAACATTGTCTTTCATAAACAATTTTATTGTCTTGATTTCTCGCCCCCATTGATTAATACGGCAAACTCATGGACTCTTTCTAAGCTGCAGTGCAGAAACTGGTTCTCATTCGATCGATCGACGCCGACAGGCTGGCGAAAGACCAAGAAAAAAGTTTTTTGGGGATCTTCATGTAATTGATCGGCCCGTAGCATCACAACGCTTTTCATATCAGCACGTTCAAGATAAGGAAGGGAAAGACCAGCCTGTTCGTCGAAACCACTCGTTATAAAAACGATGATACTTTACTAGTCTTTTCTACCTCAATAATCCCCCGCGAATCCCGATACCATTATAATCGTTTTATATCATCCTATTTATACTAAGGTCAACATTAAAGTTCTGATCCATTTACCTGGTCTACCTTACCTTCCTATTTACATCGAAATCATCTCACTGTGGAGCTCTGCGGGCAAAGATGTCATCGACGATGCCCCATGAGCTCTACGATATGATTATCGACTTTCTCCATGATGACACACCAGCACTCTGCATTGCTGGCCTTGTTTGCAAACAATGGCTTCCTGCCGCTCGTTTTCATCTCTTCTCAAACACAAGACTCGCTCCGTTCAATGTACACAATGCGCTAGCGGTGATATGCTCCGCGGGGTCCACTATCCCTCCCCATATCCTCCATTTGGAGATAGAGGACGATGAAACTCAATACTTAGACGAAGCACTACTCAGGCTCCCACCATTGAGTAATCTCATGAGTCTCTCGCTCGGAAAAATCGACTGGACAAGTTTATCGACCGGTGCGAAGAAGCGCTTGTCCACAATCCTCCAAAATCTCACAACATTATGCTTAAATTACCCTTCCGTATGCATGTTTCTCTCTTACTCATTTTATTACTGTTACCATATTGTATATCCGGACAGTTCGAGAGTGTCGATCAAGCGTTTGAGTTGATTGCCTCTGCCCCCTCCCTGGAGAATCTTTTATTATGGTCTGTTAACTACGATGATAGTTGCAATTATTCTCCCCAGGACAGGGCTCCGCCCTTGAAGCGGATCCAATTTGACGCGGACCCATTCACATCTAATCTAATGGACTGGTTCTGTCGCTGCCATCCTACACCAAACGTCCATACGTTCATGGTCAGTGGAATCTCTGTGAATGATATACCTGCCGTGTGTGGGCATATCCGACACCTGGGATCAGCTCTAAAAAATATTGCTATTTCGTGCCCAGGATTTGATAAAATTGGAACTGCCCAGAGTGAGTGTAACTGCCGTGTTGCTCTGTCAATGCAAGATTTATATTTTTATCAGCTCTTCTAAGCAAACAAATCGACCTAACACAGAATACATCTCTCCGAAACATCTCTTTTGACAGTATAATATTATACGCGGATTCGCCGGGGTCACGCTCCTGTGATTGGATCATTCATATCATTTCTCAGATACCTCATCGCTCTCTGGAGAGCGTGACGCTAAATATATTCCTAGGTAACCTGGAAGAAATCAACTCAATAAATCTCCCCGCTCTCGACATACTCTTTCTGAACCCTGTACTTTCTTCGAATTCAACTAAATTATGCTTCATGATTCGTGGCGGTGTCGACAGAGATGCGGCTCGAGCCATGATCAAAGACGGTCTCCGTGAGTTAGACGGGAGAGGGCGACTGGAATTTAACGTGATGAGGTTTTAACATAATATACACGAGCTTTTTGTTCCACGATATGAAGTTGTTCAGAAGTAATAGCACATGACATCAATAAATATACCGTATATGTTGTTTAGATCCAGAAGGGCTCACTAGTTCAGCTAGACTCGGCTGGACACACAACTGAGCCCCATATACTACTTAGTACGATAGCTTACTAGAAGTAAGTACTCTGGGAGAGTTTCGGTAGTGGATCTAATTTCGCTAAACATTGCCAATTTTTTCCGTGGAGATTCGCAAGTTTTCACTTGCTGGCGAAGATTATAGGCTCAGTATTGTTTTATGAATCTGGTCCGTGAACAATGTCATGACGAGTTATATTATTGGTTTATATCATCAGCAGTCCAGCGTGTAGCTTTCATTGGCATTATTTGCAACAATTGCGACACCTAGGATCATGTGCGTGAATGGCTTTTCCAGTTTCAATTGTACCATCTCAAGATCGATTCACTTGAACTCTCCTCTCGACGCGCTCTTTGTGATCGAGGTGCTTCAACCAAATCATGCTGGATGATTCGTGGCTGTTGATAACGTGGACGGTGATTCTGCTCGAGCCACGATCAATCATGATAATATCCTTGCAAGGGGGGCGACTGGAGTTTGATGAAGTGTAGTCTCATGTGTCTGATTTGGTGGTCAATGAATGCCAGTGTCAATAATAATAGTGTAAGTTTCCTTGTCAATACAGTTAATTATAACTATCCTATATATAAGTCTTCAGTTCGTGGGTGGATTTTAACAGGTCTCGTCTGCGATGCTATTAATCCGATAATAGTGAGATTGAAAGAAAAAGGTCAGAAGAACATGGGATATCCACTGGACATAGCTCGGTTGGAAATGGTATTAATGTCCAGTAGTGTCAGCAATATCGTACGCTATCAAAGTGAAGATGCGGCCGTGTCCCCCACTGGCATATCAGTAGTAGCTATGTCATGCGTAGGCTCTGACATTGCAATCGGCTCAGGTCTTCCCCAATTTTTGGAACGAAACTGTTCTCTCGTGGCTCGATAAAATGCCAAAAGGGAGGGTATCGCGACAATAAAAGCAAGTATCTGGTTCGGGGGTCAGAAGTGGCAATTGCTGAAACATGACCATCGTGCTTACCTGACCAAAACCCCATACCGTATCTAGTTCAAAAGATTAGCAAGGACAAGACTACGGCGGTATTTCATGTTTGACTTACCGTCATGGCCGACGCCGTTTTTTACGATCACGAGCTCTGTAGTAGCGATGAAATAAACAGTGATCAAAGTCTGGAGTATCACAATAGCCAAGAAAACAGCTGATGAGAAGATCAGTCGGATTCACAAGATAGAATAATGACATCTCTCGTACGTTCGACCCCCCCTGGCCACAAGCGTTGGCTGAATCTATGAAATCTCTCCTCCAGACCAAAATTAAGCCTCAAGTTCATTTCTAGCATCTGTGCGTCCCCTCCTTCGGGCTCACGCTGGAGATGCGGATGCATCCGTTGGGAAGACCGCGACGCCGGACGCCCCCGCCTAATCCTTCTCTTAATACAACTTCTTATCCAAAAGTATGTGTCATACGCCGTAGAAATTGTGTATAAAGCGAGAAGAAGTCCGGAAGCACTGAGTGCGGCGTCTCTACCACCGTCCAGGGCTGGCAAGATTAATCCAAACAAGATAACATGTTTAACGGGAGCCGTAGAAGTAAGTTCACAATTGGGGAGAGGTAAATGCCGGGCGCTACACCACAGGACTATAGTTGATATCATAGAAAAATATGCTAGAGATGTTAATGTATTATTTTCCCATTACAGCAGCTCTAAGCGAACAACAAGTATGCGTACTTTGGAGAACAGCCGCAACCTTGACAACGCTGTCATTTCCCTCGGCATCAGTGTATGCGGCTAACCCTAGGTTCATCCCACATATTGCAAGCCATGTCAATTGTGATACTGAACATCGTTGTTGCCGACACAATTAGATTTTTCGGTTAAAAACACAAGCTATCATTTCCTCACCTAGAATCCCTTGAAGCAGAGTCAGTTGATTGATTGCTACTTGTTGCCAGGCTGCAACAGTCAATCCGAAGCTTGATATCGTTACTCGTTCAGCTTCGAAAGAGAATCAATCACCTAACCAACTAACCTCGTAGCAATGAGCGTCCAAAGTGCGTTTTCTGCATCTTCATTAGATCGTCTAACTAGGAGGACTGGAAAAGCGTTCGGACATTTGACATACTGCAGGTTAGTATGGGATGATGGTGAAGCAGCGGCATACCCAATATTAGATTTTGAAGGTAGAATGATATTCGCACACCACGCCCAGCGATGTCAGCGTTCCATTGCGGGATACAGGCAGTGGAGTTCATTTGTTCAGATAGAGAATAAGGAGTGGGTCATGAGAGATGTACGTATAGCCTTGTTTATGCAAAGCCATCATTCTATATGCCAAATCGGGTGACGTTTTTCAGATAGGTACAGCTTGCAGCCTTACTTTTTTCTTACTTAATAATGTTGGGTCCAGCAATAGCTTGGCTTGCTACTATGTTGGGTGGCGCGCACAGAGATATTTCATCAGGACAGTGGGAAAATCAGTAAGTATGCCGTTGTCTAGAGCCATCTAGGAGAGCTAGCTAGCTCGGCTAGAGTCGACTAGACACACTACTTTCACGAGATCCTTATTTACTAGTCGGTATAAAAGCTTACTATAGATCTAGGGAGTCTACATAATGGGTGTAGACATTCCCAAATCCCTGATGTTTCATACATATAAAAATGAAAGTGTCTTACCATGCATGACCTCTCGAGTGACATCGACTCGACGACGCGAGTCATACACAATCATTCATATACAACAATTATAAACATACAAGGAGGTCCAAAAATATCGCTCGTAATTCGTTTAGTCGGCTAGATCAAATACTGCTTTTAGCACATGATCTATTTTGCGACCAGTATGCTTCAAGAAGCCTACGAATTCAAGTTCATGCATGGATCGCATGAAACGTGCTTGAACTTCGCGACGGTTTTCATCTTCTTTTGCCTTATCTAACTTTTTATTCCGAGTCCATTCCGAGGGATTTCCGTTTCGCTTTGCCTTTCTCTTTTCTTTTCCCTTCCCCTTACTTGGGGAGTCCTCCACGTCCATAGCGTCCTCCTCGTCCGAATGTACATCTTCTAGTGCAAGAATGAATGATTGATACCAGTCATATAGGTTAATCATCTTTCCACTTTCAATGCAACGGTGAAAGAGAATTGAAGCATCGGGCAATGAGGATATACTTCGGTTGTCTTGAAGTTTATGTGGGTCGAGCCAACCAAAATACTCCTGTGGTTCAAGGAGAGAGGAGACTATGGAAATATGTGGGTTGGGATTAAGCAGCTAATGAAATGTCAATTCTGTGAGTGAAATCAGGAGATAAAATAAATCCCATACCAAGTTTGTTATGTTACTTTCGCCAGTCCACCACACATCCAAACAGGGAATGTCGTCTAAAGGTGAAAATGTATTTCTGACAGTGAAATCAGTAAGTTAACTCCAAAACGTCGGGAACAAACGCGTTCATACTCAAAGTAACCTTTCAAAAAATCAAGAAGAGATTGAACTTGTTCTGCAGTTAAATCATTTTGAGCTAAAACTATTTGCTCTTTCAAAGCAGTTCCGTATGTGCGTGCTGTCCTAGGAAGCTCGTGTTGAAGGAAACGATACAGCTCTTCTAAAAGAGCGCCCGCTTGAATGAGATGTAGACCTCTAAAAATCAAGTTGACAATTGAGCATAAAAGCAGGGTGTGTTCGCACCTAAGTGCAGTGCAAGTTTGCGTGACTGTCGTCCCAAGTGTACCCTGTAGCGCTTCCACGAATATTTCTCGAAATGATACATCCGGCATTTTGACACCACATGCTTGTGCGAAGTTTCGTGCAGTGTTGAGTACATGGAGCCCGACTTTTAGTCCTGAAATCCGGTTTTGGAATGTGGAGCGAACTTGTATTGATTTCTGGAGGACATCTTGAGGAGATAGCTCTTGCCAGTCCGAATTATTCATAAGGCCCGACAGATGCTGCTGGCGCAATAATTTCATGAAAGGTTTCCAACCCGATAGACCATGGATGGTCTCGAAAAGCATTGCATCATACTCTGCGTCGTTTAAAATCGACAAAGGAGAGTAAAAATGCTGCATGTGAAGCAGCTAGGCTGACAGGATTAGAATAATCCAGTCAAATAACTATTTGCATACCTGTAAAGTTGAAAGCAAGGCGTCGAAGGTTGAGTTTTGTCTTTGGAATTCCTTGAAAATTGTATTGATCGCTGTGGGACCAAGCATGACAGTAGGCGTAAAAGAAATAGCAAAAAATGTCTAAAATGGTCAATAAGTACTTTGTCAGGACTATTATAGTTGTTCAGAAATGACCTCTTTTATCAATTGTTCTAAAGTTTTCAAACAGCTTGCTAGCGTGAAGCTTTCCAATCGCAAATACGACAACGTCGACCGAGGCACCATGGCATGCAACTGATTTGCATCAGAGCTCCCTAACAAAAATGATAAGGGCACGTCAGGGATATTACAGCTAATCCTTTTGTCAATTACAACTTCGGCTTCAGTGCTATGCGACTTGCCTACAGATCTCCAAAACGTCTCGGAGAACATCCGGGTCGACATAATGGAGATCTTGGATCATGACTACGAGCGCTGGGGGGCGACTTTCTGTGGCTAAAAATTAATGATTGCCAGTCCGGATGAGTAAAGCTAACCATAGAGAGCCTGAATGTTCTTATACCAGGCAACTAAGATATGTATGTCATAATGTGCCAATGAAGACGATGAAATTTTGATGAGTTTTGCTGAATTATTCTGAATCAATTTCCGTGATGTCAAATTGGACTGCTTATGCCTACACTGTCCATTCAAAGGATGGGAGATAAATCCTGAGACGAGAGCCTTCATCAAATTGATTACGGATGAGCAGTCAGTTTCTGATATCTGAGAGACTATTGCTTTCGGACTCCTAGTCTCCAGATCTTCTTGGTGGTCTGATAAGTTTTCCACAACGCTGGCTAGACATTGGTGCACAAACGAACGGTCGGCACCTGGCAGCAAATAAGTATATATGGACAATGAGTATGACAACACAGACTTGAAACCAATATTGTGACAAGTTCAGGAGCGGGGAGAACTATCTTGTCCGGGGAGTCCACATATGCGTTGCAGATGACCTGTGCAATCTCATCGACCAATGGCCCCTGCAATGTACGTAATATATCCTGAAGAGAAGCGGGTTACATGTTGGTCTCAACCACTATGCTGCTACACTATACTTTCATCCTTCCAAGACATTTATCCCATGCCTTTCTGTACGCTTGGAAACGGAGTAATGGGCCGTTAATTAAATCAAACTCAGACCGGGCCAGAGGGCCGTCGATAAGAAAATCCTCATCCTGAATATCGTCTTTGAGAAGAAAAAAAAAATCATATACATATTATATGTGATTTGTTTAATATAAACCTACTCTCGCCACCCTCTATGAATGGAATTATTGTGGTTGTCTGTCGGATTTCTACATCAGATACTTAACGAGGAAGTCTCGTGAAAAGACTTGAAAAAGCCTAAAAGGGGACTTACACGGTTCTGATTCAAATCAGGCATTAAATATAGCGTTTTTGTTTGCGAATGCGATAGGAAAAAGGTGCAATTAGTCTGTGACTACTGGTGTTTTGCCAAGGTGGACGTGTTGTTGACGCGTTTGAGTTCCACTTCGAGCTCCGATGGCTTCATATCGGGTGTTAGCTGTATGTCAGCACTCCGGTGCCGTATCCCGATTACGAACTCTCAAGTCGCACCTATCTCGTGACATGTCCTCTGCAGATACACAAGCAATTTTGTTCCCTAATTCTCCGGTCACCCCAAACCCTCTCGGTGAGGGGAAGAAGATCAAGACTGCAGCCGCTCTCATGATAGGGTGAGTGCAGCCGAAAGGCATGGAGTGTTGCCTAAAGCCTAATTTGTTTAGAGACGAAATCTTGAACGGCAAGACTCGCGATACTAACAGCAATTTCTTCGCTAAATATTGTTTCGAGCTCGGAATCGAGTTGTAAGCCGGATCCGTACCGGTTGAAATGTACAATTTTTCTTTATCGTTGGTTTCATCAGGAAGCGGATAGAGGTCATAGCCGATGATGAAGACGAAATGTGGGCACGTAACCTCTCATATCCGACAACTTCGCTCATAGCTTCGCAGCGTTGAGGCGGCACGACGCATGGTCGCAAAGTACGACTTCGTGGTTACATCGGGGGGCATCGGGCCAACACACGATGATATCACCTACGCTTCATTAGCCAAGGCCTTCAATCAGCCTCTCAAACATCACGAAGAGACGTTAAAACGCCTTGCAGCTCACTCAAAGAAGCGGAAGGATGTTCAGAACGCAACCCCGGAACAGAAAGTAGCGCGCGAACGTATGGCATTATTTCCTGCCAATGCAGAGGTTTTATTCGTAGAACAAGCTATGTGGGTTCCGGTTTGTCGATTAGAGGGAAAGCTCTGCATTTTCCCTGGCATTCCGAGCCTTTTCCAGAGAATGCTAGCCGCATTGACCCCATACCTCCCATTACCAGATACAAGACCATTCCGCCATCTCATCCATACCACGTACAGGTTTTTTTTTTGTTGAAAGTGACCCTCAAACTGACTGATTTTAGTTTACCGGAATCGTCAATCGCACCATACCTTACCTCTCTGCATGAACGATTAAAAAGCGACGGGATTCGTGTTGGCTCGTATCCTATATTGCAGCGTGGAGTTACTGTATCATTGATTGGTGATGATGAAACTAAGATAAGAGAGATAGGAGAAGAGGTTAGCCCATGCGTTCACACCCGCTTGATCCGTTCACTAGATGTCATTCAGGTCGTGCGCGAGATCCAAGGGAAAGTTGTCGATAATACCGATCCTAAGACTGAGTAGATGATATATATTGGCTCCCGGTATGTATGACCAGGATATGTACGGTATGGTAGATGGGTGTTCTTCACTACTGAAGGCCACAGAAATACCCCGGATTTTTCACGTAGGATAGACTAAACGTGTTACAATAACAAATACAAAAAAAAAAAAAAAGAAGGGTTAACTTTTCACTATAGGTGGCGACAATACTAGGCGTCCTGCTGCACACGCCTGATTACGCGACGCTCGCGCTCTCCTACGACCTTGACGACGCCCTCCGCTTCCAATGCTCTAACCGTATCGTTGAACTCCGCGTTGTCAACTGGAATACTACTCTGGTTCGTCAACTGCTTGACAGCTTCAGACCAACGGACCCCTCTGCTGCCGCCCATGGTATCAAGCAACTTGAGCACCTCGCGCTTCAGATCTGCTCGCAGTTTGCGCTGATGCTGACCTGTACCCGTATTGAGCATGTCCATATCGATCTCGCCAGTGCGCGGGTCCGTGGCCGATGTCCGAATGGCATCCCGCATTAGTCGACAGGCTTCTTTGACATCCCGTAGCTCAACCTCCATAGAAAAGCGCATCCTTGCGTGTGCTTCGGACAAACGAATCATACTTTCAAGTTGACGTGTCGTTGCCGTAATTCGTCGTTCAGAAGATCCAGGATCTTCACCTAATTTTCGGAGTTCCACGTAAGCTGAAATCAGCTCTTCAGAAGCCTCTTCTGTTATCACGGGTTGAATTTTGGATCGCGCATATGAGATATAGGACGACACGGTTTCTAGAGGCTACTTTCACGTTAGCTTTGATTATGGTCCATATAACACGCGGTGTCTCACCAAAATATCTTGTGTTGCGCTGGCAGGAGCATCTTCGAGGTACAGGCTCACAAGATGCTGTGCAAGCCGTTTATCTGCAATCTCATCGATCTTGTCCAGCACCAAGTACAACAGGTCGAATCTTGAGATAAGGGTAGGCGGTAAATCGATATTGCGTGTGATTGGCCACTTGGGATTGTATCTTGAACCCACAGGATTTGCTGCTGCCAAAATCGATGTTCGTGCGTTCAATGTGGTGATTATGCCTGCCTTAGCAATAGAGACGGTTTGTTGTTCCTGTAAGCAGCATGTCAGTCAGGGTCGATCTGTCATATTATGTGCATCGGACTGACCATCACTTCATGCAATACACTCCTCGTAGCATCTGACATCTTGTCGAACTCATCAATACAACAAACACCACCGTCACTCAATACTAAAGCACCACTGCAAGAAAACATTTAGAAAGCCATGTGTCACGGTGACATGCCACCCACCTTTCCAAAACCAGTTGTTTCGAGTCAGGATCACGAGTGACATACGCCGTTAGACCAACAGCAGAAGAGCCTTTTCCGGAAGTATAAACACCTCTGGGTGCTAATTTATGCACATACTGGAAGAGATGAGTCATGGTCTTTCGAAGATACGATATAACCAACCTGTAGGAATTGCGACTTGCTAGTGCCAGGGTCACCGACAAGAAGCACATTGATATCGCCTCTATATCGTGGACCACCACCGCCTCCACCTTTTGTGATGTTCTTATTCGTACCACCGAAAAGCTGAAGTAGGATTCCCTTTTTGACATCCTCCATTTCCCAAATGGACGGAGCTAATGAACGTGCCAAGAGATCGTATATATCCGGCCGTTGACTGAGCTGGCGCAGTTCCGCCTCAAGTTGGGCCCTCTTGCTGACGGTTTCTCCACCATCTTCTCCATCTCCAGCACGTTGCTCGGCTTGAATTTCACCTTCGTCTTCTTCTTCTCCACCACCGACGCCAATACCACCGACGCCCGGTATCCTAGCTTCTCCATTACGTGTGCTTCTATCAAAGCCAAGACGGTCCTTGCTACCTCTTTTGATGTGAACAACGTCGAGATATGTCTTAAAGAGACTCTTCAGTGTTCGTTGACGTGGGTTAACGCGTACCGGGACACTTCTGAAAATTCCAGTAATAGTCAGCCTGTCTCCCGGCTTGGTAATATCCACGAGCTCGTCATAAACACATAAAGATACAGTATGAGGTGTTTGCCCGTCAGGGACTGCGTCCGGAGTTTCTTGAAGACGTACAACTTGGCGATCGGCAAATTCACACCGATTATGTATAAGATTCATGGTTCCGTCCGAGCGACATAAGTCTCTGGGACAACGCTCAGGCTCAGCAATGCGCCCTCGGTCAATTTCCACTTGAACTGTATGCGAACAGGTTAAACACCGAAAGAAAGCTAAACAAGGGTATCAATACAACGTTTTTGTTATACATGAAGTAAAGAGGTGTTCGTGCCTGTTTTCATATCGGGTATCACGGGGGTGGCTCTAATGACGAGACCCTTAATGGTTACTAGCTTATCAGTATCTTTAAGGGTACAGCCACAGCCGTCAAAACAATATAGTGAGGAGACAGCCCTGCTCACCGCTTGGATTTAAATCTCTCATGTTTCCAGCCGATTCGCCAAATGGCCTCACTTTATACACCCGTCCAATAATCTCATCAATCTCATCCTGCCCGGCTTCGCCTGCCATTCCTTCAATTCCAGCTTCATGATCTTCTTCAGCAATCGCGAGCATGAGATCCTTCAGAACTTGATCCATAGCTGGAATAATTTCCTGTGGGTACTTTAACAGCTGGGAATGAAGCTTCTTTGACGGTGGATAAGCGAGCAAGTTAATGACATCGAGGTTGAGATTAGTCTGCCCTGTCTTACGCATCTGTCGCAGAAAGGTTTGATATAGCAGTTCTTCGCCTTCTTCTGGTGTCGCGAAAACGCGTGTAGGGATACCATGCTCACGGTCCCAATTGACGCGATATTTCGTTTTGAAGTCACGTAAGAAGTTCGTAAACAGCGCCATCGACTCCAACAGAGAAACGTTTGTACCCCAAATAGCGCGATAGCTCTCTGGGCCATCAGAACGTTCCCCGGGAGCAGACAGTGCGGGGGCAGATGATTGTGGTAGGGCAAGATTTGTACCGTCTGAGTTGGGGATATCAGCATTAGCCCCTAGAGTCCTAAACGCAGTAGGAGACGCGAGGCTCGTAGAAGAATGTATATCGCCACGTCTATTACGCGTCGGAGTCGGAGATTGAGGAAAGTCGAGAGGATCCGAGAGTGCAGAAGATGGGCCTATACGACGCGTGTCAAACAACCCGTGAAAAACGACGTGCCGACGCGTTATTTGCTCACCATTCGTAGGATTCGGCCGTCTAATAGGTAAACCCAGTGCTCTTCTGGCAACTGTGCCCTTTACTGGCGAACTTGACGCGACATTTGACCGTGCATTCTGTTTGGGCGTCCCCATTATGGATGGCGAAGATGGATTAAACAGGGGTAAACGCCTGGGTGCAGGGGCATTAGGAAAACTTTCTTCGACTGGCGCATCCTGCATGACTGCATCGTCAGCCTCCGAAGAAGGAAACGGTAATGGTGAAGACATTGTAGTGGGTCAGAAGAGAATAAAGCCTAAATTAGGACGCGTTTCAAACTCCGCACTCGGATGGAAGAACAGGTATGCAGAGGCTGATTGCAATCCCGTCCCACCTTTCACCACCATCTCTTAGATCTATTAGCATGGCCACCACTTCGAACAATTTATCGAACTTCCTACGTCAAAACCGTGAAAAATATCTCGAAGCTCTGAAAACTGGTAAAAGTAAGGAGTGGACCGTGGTTGTTGGGAACGAAGCTGGAGGTGTGGCATATCCACTCATCTTTACTGAACTCGATTCATGGAATATCTCTAGACTTGGATACCGCTGCGAGCTCTATTGCATACTCGTACATTGCTTCTACTTTCGTTCGGCAACCATCGATTGCACTCTTACAGACTCCTCGTACAGATCTTCCGCTACGCGCGGAGAATCTGTATGCATATGAACTAGCACGGCTTTCACCAAATAAACAGGAGTTACTTTGCATTGATGATATACCCTCGAATTCCCTGTCTCAAGTCTTGAACTCTTCATTTGCACTGGTTGATCACAACCGCCTCCCCCCTCGTTTTATCCCAGAAACCGGGAGTCCCCCGAGAGTAGTAGCGGTTATAGACCATCACGATGATGAAGGATTATACCCTGATGCCGACCCCCGAGTTATTGCCGTACCTGTAGGAAGTTGCAGCTCCTTAGTAACTCGACATTTCATGCCCCTTTGGGAAAAGGCAACGACACCTCCCCCGCCCGAAGTCGCCACACTCCTTTTGTCTGCCATTTTAATAGATACTCATGGTCTCCAAGCGGGCAATAAAGCCGTGGAGATTGACCACAGTGCTGCCAATTTCCTTCTACCCAGGTCCACTTTTGCATTGGCGTCTAGTAATTCATTTGACGGTCCTGATCTTCTAGGGATAATAAATACTCTGGGGCAGCGGAAGGGCGAAGTTTCTCACCTGTCGAGTAGAGACCTGCTTCGTCGGGATTACAAGGAATACACGATTGCATCGTCCTCAAAGAGTTACAAAGTTGGGATTGCCACCGTGCCATTAAATCTTAACCTGTGGGTTGAGAAGGACTCTTCCCCTGGGTTTTGGAACTCCATGGACGCATGGATTTTGGAGCGAGAACTGGACACACTGGGTGTTCTATGTACCTATCGCTCCGCAAAGGAGGGTAAGCACAAGAGACAGATGATCTGGATTGTAGCAGATGGTCGCGAGAGCTTGAGGAAAGCTCTTTGGAAAGGGTTGGAAGAGAATGATGAACTTAGGCTGCAGGTCAAGAATATGAAGGAGCAAAAGTTGTCAAAAGATATAGAAATGCACGATGGCGATATAAGAACTGATGCCAGTGCAGTGGCTCGGATCTGGAAGCAAAAGAATGCCAGAGTAACGAGGAAGATGGTTGCGCCGCTTGTGAAGAGCATTATAGAGGCACTATAACATATATACCCATATTGGCGCATGTCGTTGAAACGGCACGTCAAACTGACTAGATTTATTCCACCCAAATCACTCCTGCCTTTCGAGGGCTGTAGGATGCTGTCTCGGATAGGAATACAGTAGTCTTTGGCGTGATCTATTGGTTTGACATATTTACTTTTGTAATGCGTGGAAAAAAATGACTGAACAATTTATAGAGCAGTTAAGAAACTTACAAATCAAAGCACTGGTTGCTTTAGGCTGATTTCATATAGGTAGAGGCACCTTAAAGAAATAATATCACTTTGTGGATTTGAATTAACAGAGAAACTAATATTTTGAATAAGGGACATTATATTTTTTTTTAAGAAAACAAGTGTGTGTGCCTAATCTGACTCCTGTCTACATACTATTACTGGGCGTGCTATCTATCAGCACTTCAGTGGCATATGATCAATGCAAAAAACAAGTATCATGATGATGATCTGTGTATTATGATGGTTATTTTCACCTAACGTATTTAATGCGAATTCGAAAATGGCTGGTTCTTTAAGCCCACATTCTGCTTGGTACTTTTATCCCTCTCGCCGTCATCGTCTATTCCCATACACACCAACACACGTTCTCCGGCTTGCCCCTAATATCCCGCATCAGCTTGTTCCAAATGCATCAAACAACTATAACTCACTCCCATCACAATCGGCCATTCACTTATCAGCTATATCCGTCAACCTCGGTCCGCTGTTCCCAATTTAATATGGCACACCTATCTCCAAGGCATCTGAGGCATATTATCAAGTTGGAAGAGCGCTTTGATCCCACGAGTTAACTTTGAGATTGACCAGACTCGTTCCCCACTTTCTAAATATAAAATACAAAATTCTCACTCCCGCAATCGCTCATGAAACGGCTGCCATGCATCATGAAAAACAAAATCGCTATTAAGGAAGTGGACTGGGCAGGAAAGTAGCAATTTTATTGCGATGCCTAAAAAGCTGGTGGCTCAGCACAACCAAAAGCGACGACAGCAGGATTTGAACCTGCGCCCTCAAAGAGGATCAGATGAGTCGGGATTCGAATCTGACACCTTAGACCACTCGGTCATGTCGTCGATGACTTGCAATGACGTTGATATCAAGCCAGGCAAGAGGTTTAAATTCTGACGTTTAAAACTTTCTAATAATATGTACTCAATAACCAAGGCTGGTAAAGGATAAATCCACAGCTACATGATTACTAGGATTGAGGGTAACCAACGATCCTGTAGGCCAGGAGCGCCAGATAAGGTGGGTAAGGTTTTCTCAGGCTCTATAAACAAACAACATGAAAATTTGGATGTTGTCTTCACCGCGTGTTATAATTATAATAATGGACTACGCACGACAACTTACTCTTGAAAAGTTTATTAGGCTTGGCATTCATGCACCGGAGTAATCCTATTGAATCGCTGATAAATATTAGTTAAATGCCAGTGACATTCACCAGTCATCCCATGTGGGGACAGTGCTTCCTCACGTAAACCAGTAAACCTCATCAGAAAATAAAGTATCTACCAGTGCATACTATGAATCAATGTTACTCTATAGTCATCTATATTTTTATTTTCAACTGAAATTCAAGGTAATCGTCAATTTAAAAGTGACCCTTTAAACTTGCTTGTCCCGTTATCCCTTGTCCTTTCTCTATATGGCATTTACATAACGCCGTAATATAATGATTCATACAAATATATTCAATTTATTTTTGAAAATTTCTTGGGGTCCTCCGTCTGGGTACAGCATGGCAGTGGGTAAAATCCAAATTAAGCAACTATTCATCTTTAGTAATAATATCTAACACCCAGAGACCGATGCTGCAATTGAATAAGCTGGGAGCATTGCTCGTCGGTTAAACTTTGACAAGAGTCGAACTCTACATTCCGCAGTTTTCTATGGGGAGTGGCATCCGGCCTGAGCTCTTGGGAAAGGGGGGATTAATTGTTGAGGGGTTAACAGCGCGATAGTCGTAGCACCATGCCATGCACTACGCAGTGACAAAATTCCAATGTTTGGAGCATGGGGAACTCTGCGATCCAAGATCTATCTACCGTGAGTTCTGTGATATATCCGTGCAATGTCAACTTTCGGAGTGGGCGGAATGTTCTTTGTGCCAATGAGTATAGACCGATCTGCGGGCACATCGTCGAGAGCGAGAGAAATACTCTAGAATTGTAGGCATACGCGACGGACGCCCAAACATTGATGTAACGCAAGCTGGGGATATATCTGACGAACACAGGCGCCCCCCACTATGACACTTGCCAAGAAAGGAAATTATTACAAATCCAAACAATCTGAACCAAACAACGCGTCTACAAACACTATCTGAACCAAACAACCAAACAACATGTTGGATGTCTGACTGTTCGTCCTTCGCGTCGTCACAACATTAACAGAATACTAACGCAATTATATATGTGGTTTTCACATACTATAGACACCCTACAACGTGTGCTCGAGGATCTGCGCCCTGTGTAACTTCTTGTCCACAGCGTAGTGTATGTTCATACTCACCTCGTTCCAGGATAGGACCCAAGCTCAAGGAGGAGCAAGGAGCAAGGATCTTCCACAGCTAAAAGGGCACCTGTCTCAGTCAGCAGAGGAGGTGGGTGTCCCCTGAGATGCTTCCTACTCTACTTCCAACTTGTAAATTTCACAGGTACTTACCAATTCTCCTTCTTTTTCCGGAAGAACGAGCCCCACACAGTACTTGTAAAGGTGGTTCATACGTCCTGTAACAGCTTGTAGCTGTTAATATTTTCATAGACTCGCAATTTCACCCCTGTCTCAACACCCAGGCCAGTACAATCAGATTCTCAACAGTCTGAGTTGATGGCTCTGAGTAACTCCAATAAACGGAAATGTGCAAGGGCAAAAAAAGGCGACAAGGCTACCTGCAATAATTGCGCAAAGGCATACAACAGAGAAGGCTTCAGTTGAGATAGAAGACCCTACAAACGAAGTTGCTAATGACTCGGAGCACGAGCACGAGCTAGAAGAAGATAATGAAGAAGGCGGGATGTTGGCGTTCAGACGGGCTCTCAGTTTAATGCATGATAATCGAGCCAGAAGTGCGGATGAAGATGAAAATGAAGGAAACGCATTCCTGGGGGATGCAGATGAGAGGAGGGGAGGCCTCTAGCCCAACTGTTTGTGTTCTCTATGATATACATGTATCTATCTATGTCCTTCCAAGCTCTTTGAGAATTTCATATTTTCTTGCTTCCCCGACCTCCCTGAAACCATCGCCTATCATCTCAAAAGTGCTATGACCCCATGATAGTGCCCGTAATTAGTCAAGCATTTGGCTTAGCGGAGCAATGGCTTGGATGGAACACTTGAGACAAATCTTATCGATTATCCCACCGTATTTGTAATCACTACCATTTTGGGAATGTCATAGTGGGGGGCGCCAGTGGTACTTGATATATCTTGTTAGGAATAAGGTCTTTTGCCTAAAGAGTCGAATAAAGCACATTTGCAGCCACTGGAGGTTTACGAACACCGATATAATGCTCATGTCCATAAAATTTTCAATTCGTTGACGGAGAAACTATTCAAGTCCTGAAGGCAGGTAGAGTCGAAAATTACCAATGGGATAGATACCGAGGGGCGTTCAACCGCAACACTTCCAGTCGTGGCATATTAAATGGTCCCCGCGTAGAGTCACTTCTACTGATTCAGGTGACTTGTCCCACCCTTCAATGGACATATGTCCCAACGATGGTGCATACAGTGGCAGCCTATCTCGTCGACATAGATTTATGTAGCAAACCATTCCAAAAGCATTCCTTTCAACGTTGAAGGCTCTGATTTACCGGAATTATCGATATAAAACGTAACTCTCACTTGGAGTGATACGAAGTAGCCAAGCCACATCTGGAAGATTCGGCATAATTTAAATCCCTTTCCCATGTTCGCGTTTCGCCATAACGGCAGTGTTGTTACAGCTATTTCGCGCCATTTCGCGCCAATAACGCGAAACTCGAGGAAATGGGAGCGGTGCGGCTACGAATGAAATAAGCAGAGTGGACGGTGGAAGGCAATGGACGAATATCTTACCTAGTAGTTCGTGAGGAAACCGTCCAAGAGCACTGCTCCGGGCCCGCTTTGGCTCGCAGCCGAGCTAAATGGGCGGTAACACTAACATGAATCAAAACACTCGTCAAATTTCAACGTGGCCAATTACAGGACAACTTGGTAGTTGGTGAATATAACTAATAAATTTTGAAACTGAAGGGGATCCTAGCCGGATAGAGGGAATTTTTTGTTGAGATTATTTGCGCAGTTCTAAATAATACTCTCAGTGAGTGATAAAGCTGTATATAACTGCATTACTAGTCAGTAAAAAACTAGGAAGTGGGGGAATTCAGGCTGCGCCTTAGTTAATATCAGTAAAGGTGGGTGTCTAAGGTGACGTAATAAAATATATGCTAAGATTTAGTTGTGTTTTTTCTAGCAACCAACATAACTAATAAACTATCTTATTTACACATGCTGATGTCACATATACAACATTTAAAACTGGGATTTCTCATGAGATACTTGGCTTTTTTATTTGAGACGAACTTACAACATGCAGTGCGACAACCAGGCGTTATTTTTCAAAATTCCCCGCGTCTCTTTTGTCAAAATGAGATCAGATGATACCAATATTGAATATGACTGGTTGTATTGTCAGCCCATGATTGGCATTGAATTTTGACTGCTTACAATGACTTCATCATCGCATTTGTAAACTGAGCATTAGGCGTTAAAATCCCACTCCCTAACTTCATCTCCATTTCTAAAGGGACTTAACTGGCAGAACTCACCTTCACGTCCATGAGTCAGGCCACTGATACCCCGAGTTTGTCTTGCGTCGCAGCCGTTCAATTAACGTAATGACAGTTTAATATGGTGTAGTTACTGTGGCAGCTCATATTTTCTTAGAATCACAACAGCATTTTTGGTTGGGATGATTTTAACTCCATGTCCTAGTTTACTTTATTTCGACTCCAGAATTGACCATTAAAAAAGTAATGCCGTGCTTTTAGTGAGTACAAGCAGCTACATGATGGTTAATTGACAATAACCCATGAGTTTAAAAATCGTGAAAAAGCGGTTTTGATCAGGATGGATATTCCTTACTACTAGTGTGATTCTTCTCATCGTTAATTCCCAGGCTTTTTTCTTAATTATTGTCATATCATCCATTATATTTGGTCGCCATCTTATGAATAAAAGGCTCCACGACACTGAAGCGACACCCTCTTTGAAAGAATTGGAACCCGTCAATCCTCTTTGACCAAGAGCCTTTCCAATCGCCGAAAGTAGCTGCTATTCTTTCCCACTTCTCATGATTTCGGATGAAACTCTTTACAGTTCCTCAAATCTATGACCATTACAATGATATACCCAGGGGATACAATTATGTGATACATTAAGTCGTCTCTTAAAAACTGTTATCCGGGTCTGACTGTTATCTGCGAGAATAATTAATCCCTGATCGATGTTGGTGACACTAAACTTAACAATAGCAAGTAAGTACAGTACCTCCTTCTTGAATTAGTAAACCCCGAAAATAAAGGTACTAGCCAGTTACGTATTAGTGTATCATTGGATTGACATTGCCGGTGACATGTTATCTCGGTCATGCAGTGCCTCCTTACATACTTGTACTAGTAAATTTCATCAGGGAAAATGATGCATGAGTTATTTAATACTATAAAAAGTTACCGGCATATAATAATCTCCATTATTGTTTTCAACTGAAAGCCAGCTAAGTGTTGGTTAAAAAGTAAGCTTTCTTGTGTTGAAAGTACACGGTGGGTTTTTGTGTGGGTGAAGGCGACAGAGTCTCCTTTTTAGAATACAACCGATGACTACGCTACTGTAAAATACTACCTAGATCGAATAAATCGAATATCCACCTGATAATATAGTATAACCCAAAAAAAAGCAGCGAGACCGTGGGTGTCCTCAACGGCTTGCAACATAATACCAATGAATCCCAACATCTTGTCCGGTTGTCCCTGTGTTTCTGATCCCTACTACTTATAATGAGGCGAATTAGAAATTAATTGTGATTTTTAGATAGTTATCTTTGGCTTTATAATTTGAAGGTATTCACAACAGCCACTGCGATTAACTAGGCCGCGAGCGTTAGAGGTTAGACTCACAGCCATTCAAAATGCTCTTTTGAATAACATCAGGCGATACCAATATCGATGTTTGGCTACAATGTCCGCCAGTAATTTGCATTGAGTTTTACCGCTTGGGATGACTTTATCACTTATAAACGGAGAAGTATTACATAAATAAACTACTATGATTGCTTACCATCAGGTATGCCGAAGAAAGTCTCAGGTCTCATTGTCCCGTTTCAGTGGGTGATAAATTTATTGCATAATTGTGTGTATTTACTACAAAAATACATATCAAAACACATCCTGAAGCGCATGCAATTTGTTCTATTGCAAAACCAAAAAATTAATGAAAAGGCTCATTAGCGCCAAATGCACTGAGACACAGCGATCGGTGGAACTATGGCACAATACCGCCCCTGAGTTAGTGCAATAAAGTAGATGTGATTACTGTTGGGTGGTAATTTAGTACGCCAATGCTCCCTATCGCCGACCGAGCGTTCAATGTATAGCTCTTTGGGGTTGGGTGCCACATGTAGGGGCAACAGTTCTCCTATCATTTTGTTTTATTAGAACAAAGGAAAATGTACTTATTATCATGATTGTCTAGAATCCAAGCAGGGTCTCGCTTTGCGTTCAGTTGAAGCTAATCCCAGGATATCTGCACTGGTACCACTCATATAGACGTATAAAATCCCCGCTGTGGCTACCCCCCCCCCCAACACCACCTCCCTCTCCAAAGGACTACAACTACGAAGACAACTTCACAAATCATGAGTCAAGCTATTGGTACTTCAAGTGTGTCTTGTGCGGCAGCCCTCCAATATAATGGTGATATTGACATGCGCTCCGCCTTCTACATACAAGTTACCATGCTAGGTAAGTCCTCTTTCTAAGGTTACAAATGGCCTAACCGTATCTCATATGCACTGCATTACAGTCCTACTTGTTAAGGGAATACCCCAACTTGCCCTGGAAGCCCTTTGGACACTGATCGGGACTTGGTAGGCTGCTTCCATTGCATCACCTAAGTATGCGGTTATTAACAAGGCATGTGTTCACGGGACGTTCAGTTTCGCTCTTACCGTTGCAGCATTGCTCGAAGTTGGCTCTGGCCAACTTACATTACTTCAAGGCATCTTGAGTTTGTTCATGTGACGTATTCTCACCGTGCCAATGAATCTCACAAAAATTAGTTTCCCAGCTCATTTGGTTTGCCATGATTGGAGGGTACATATCTCTATCCGTGTATCCTAGCAAAATGAGGCGTGACAACAGCCTAGTAGTGGTGGCCTCTATAATACAAAGTACGCACTAATGGCATGTCATCGCCGTCTCAAAAAACTCACTCCTAATTCAGGTTTATTTTTGATAATATTAACGATACTTATGTGGGC
Organism: Hysterangium stoloniferum; assembly: GCA_015178975.1. Lineage (NCBI taxonomy): Eukaryota > Fungi > Basidiomycota > Agaricomycetes > Hysterangiales > Hysterangiaceae > Hysterangium > Hysterangium stoloniferum. The sequence goes on along the minus strand of WHVD01000091.1, from coordinate 18,779 downwards.
CCTAGCCTCTAAGCTGTCCCTTTCTGAGTGTACCGAGAACTCGGAAATCAAGTTGGTAATCTTATTCGGATTGCAACTAACGGCCCAGACAACTGGAAGAAAAGTTGTGCTTGCGTTTGCTTCCTTGGTCCTGTTCGCATACGTGTGCGTTACCGGGTATGAAATCCAGGCATACATGAGGCACAGGATAAACAATCGGAGGAACCTAGAAGGAGGAGAACATGCAGCTCATAGGAAACGCTATGAGCGCCGAGAGGTTTATAACCGACTCAGTTCCCCAATAAATTTTGAAAGCCGTGAGTTATCAATGTAGTGGAGTGGTTACAGCAGCAGCTCACATTTATAATTTCACCACAGCGGCGATTTTCATTGGGCTGATTTTGGTACAACTCCTTACCCTAGTTTACTTTATTTCGACTACAGAATTAACCATTAGGAAAAGTAACGCGGTGCTTTCAAGTGAGTACTGGTAACTGCACAATGATGGCAAGTAGTTTACCCTAATCCATGATATCAAGAGTCTCCTACAGGCCGTTTTAGTCAGGTACAAAGAATCTTCTTCACAAGGGATTTTTCTTACATTACTGTTTAGGTTCTTTCGTTACGCGTTGTGACACCATCCATCTTTGCCGTTGTTAGATGCATCAGGAAGCTCTACGGATGGTACACTGTCAAATTTGGCGGGGCCACGCGTCGGGACTCGGCTTAGACAGCCACGTAAATCAGTATCAAAATCGCCCGGAGACCTACCGATCCCAGTCGACGCTAAGGATCCCTTCAGCTCACAAATTACTCTCGCTAGCAAGTCCTAGGTCAAGACTAGAATATCACAGTAGCCTGTAGTACGCTCTAGTACAGCTGACAATCTACCGTATCTAAGATGTGCTTTTGATCGTGCTGTTTTTATTTTGCTCTTCCCTGGGACTGTTTTCATAATAAGAAATGTTCATTTACTGATACCCGAAGAGTATAGGTGAGAGCGAATCAGTCGCTCAAAGACTACAGATTTGATTAGCGCGAGAACAATAAGGACAGGTTCGAGACAAAGCGGATCGATGTCTGAGAGTCTAGGTGACTGCGACAGACTGAATATGAGGTGCAAGGTGTTCCATGCCCTCCAGTGTCATGGCTACCCGAATCCATGTTAGGATATTCATAAACATGATTAAGTTCAGGGATATTTCAGGATGGAAGGTAATGAGAAGAAGGACGGCGAATTGGAAGAGGCAGTTGTGTTGAAGGGGAGTTGGAAAATAAATGAGTAATGAAATGGGGATGTTACTGGAATGGAGGGATAATTTGTAGAACAGACATACTTAGCGGTTCTATTTCTCAAGTTCCTGGCGCGAGCTACTTCATCTATATAACGGAGTCTCAGACATTAGAGGACGGCTAGGCTTCATTGTTCTATACTAACGTTCCACAATAAACAAACAACCGATATTCTTAGCAGGCCACATCCCAACCAAAACTCTTGAAGTTCACCACGTATGTTTCAGTTCTTAGATAACATCCACCCTGAGTATCGAATGCTTAGTCCTTTGACAGCTACCGCTACAAAAAGTGGGGAATACTTGGTTGTCGGCATACATGCCGCAACGGTTTGAGCTGCTGAGCCACTTGCCACTGAGACAGGTATCCTCTATTTCTGACTTGTTTAGGGGCTTTGATTTACCTAGTGCTTTTTCATGTTTTTCACCGTTCACAGCGATTTGATCTTTCTTATTAGAGAAGGCCACTTGAACACTGCGTAAAAGGCTCCCACTTATGGCAATGACCAGAAAGCCCTCTCCCTAGTATTATTGTTCCGAGCACTACACCCCATACTCTGTAAGATGGTTCAAGCTACTTTAAATCTGAGCGACTGCGCAAGCACTCTCCAATACCAAGGGGATATTGCTGGAATCGGTGTACGCCTCTCATTCTATATGCAGGGCATTATCTTGCGTGAGTTTACACTTTTATCATGATCTACCTTCCATGGTGTGATTTTCTAACGTCATCTCTATATGACAGTCTTAAACTCCTGTTTATCGTCCAACGGTGTTGAAGACGCATACAAGATCATGAATGGAATTTGGCTTCTGGCTCTCACGAGGTAGATGACTTCCCTTGGACTCCCTAAGCATGCAGTTATTAATCAATACCGCGATTATCAGTTTCGGTCTTACGATTACAGCCTTGCATCGGGTTAGTATGGGCCAGCTATCGTTGCTTGAAGGCATCCTGGGTTTGTCCATTATGATGTGGCATGTTTGTACAAAGTCACGAATCTCACGACTATCTAGCTTCTCAACTAATTTGGTTTGGCATGTTGGGAGCGCATACTATTTTACTTGGATACGTCACTTTAAAATGGGTGGCCAAGACACGGGTGCTACGGCTCTTCGTTAGTGTGCAAAGTACGTACTTGTGGTCCCTGGCTGCCTTTTGACAACTAAGAAATTGTGTCAGTCTTGGTATTGATAATTTCAACTATCATCATGTGGGCGGCAGCCTCAAAGATGCCGCTTTCTCATTGCCGTCAAGTGACTCTTGTTGTGTTATTTGGATTGTCCCTCCCTGCTCAGACAAGCGGGAGAATAGTCGCCCTTGTGTTTAGTTCCCTGATTTTGATTGGACATGCGTACTGCACCTGGATAGACTGTGCTAAATGGATCAGGTCTACGAGGAAGGAAAGAAATGTGAATACGGGTAACAAGTGCAATAAAGGACGTGGGGAACCAATAGGAAAGGAAGGGAAATCCGATCAGCGTTGTATTAGAAATAGTGAGTGATAAAAATAGTGGTTACTACCTCAGCTTACTTTGTATATTTCATCCTGGGTATGGCATAGTGTGTGGATTGTTGGTGGTACAACTCCCTATAACAGTTTATGCCATTTCCACTACAGAATTGATTATCAAAAGAAACAAGGCCATAATTTTAGGTGATTTCACGTAACTTCATTCATACGTTAATATATATAATGTGTGGCTTCTAGACAATTCTGAATGGGGATTTGGCCAGGTAAGTGCCCCTCTTCACCGTGGTTTTGCACGTTCTCACATTAGTGGACAAGGTGCTTGCATTGGTCATGGTTGTACCGTCAACTCTACATCTTTGCGAATCAGTCATAGCTGCATTCCGCCAAACTGTCAGTAAAGAGACTATGTCTTCCGAGGGGGTGCCACTATCAAACCTGCCATGAACTCCTGCCAGAGTACATATCAAGAATCACCACCATCGCATATCACTCTCCGCCGACAACATCATCAAGAATTTTGGGGCTTTTGTTTTGCCATACGGGCTGGCGATATACCCAAAGAGACATTATTCGTGGCCGTGCTGTGTTGCTTTTAATGTTAGCTTTTCCATACCACACGCATGTATTTTAAATGGAGATTAAATCGACTCGGATGGTGTTTGGAGGACCTATCACGTTTGGTTCAATTTGATCACAAACCATCGTAGTGATACTAACAGGAAAGAAATATTTGCCTTCAGTAAGAACAATAAAAGGACTTGTTACGGAAAACATTGGGATAGCGTCGAGCTTATAACTCAAGTTTTGAGTCGAATTTGCCGACCGTCACACCGATCTCACCAAACTATTGAGATACGAGCGTTGAAGGTATAGGCACCGGAACGAGTGGAGCCGCACATATGATACAATAGGTGATGCGGCTTATGATGTGGTTTATGATGTATTCGATCCACTTGGTGGATAAACCCTATCCACTTGTATGATATATATATACGAGAATTAGCGTAAAGAATAACTAACAAACATTCTCACTTGTTAATCTTCAGGTTATGGGCCCCAGCCCTTCTTATTAGTAAAAGAACTTTGAATCGCTCAGGATTATTATCATGTCTACCTTGGAGAAGATCAAGGACTACGAATCGAGTACTGGAAGTGCATATCAAGTCTTTCCGAAGCTACGAAAGGAGAACTACTTTACATGGAGCACAAGTATGAAGACTGTACTCGAATCCTTGAACCAGTGGAAAGTCGTAACTGGAGAATTGGCAGATCCCATGTGCACTAAATTGGATGCCCCGACGAAAGACGAATTGGAAATCGAAGAAGCCTGGGTGCTTCGAAAGAAGAGGGCGTATAGTGAAATAATGTTGCACGTAGAAGATGAACCAAGGGAGCTATTATGACTAATGATAATCCTGTTGACGCTTGGAACAAACTGAAAAATACTTACGGAACACGTCTTGCTAACAGTAGGGCAACGTTACTCTCCAAACTCATACGTATGAGGTACAATGGTACTGGAATAATCTGTTGGAAACCACTAAGCCAACATTGGCTTAGTGGTTTCCAACATAAAGTAAACTCCGATACTCCGAAGACCCCACAAGGTTGTGAGTTCAATCCCCGCCCATACCAATAGTTTCAAGCCCAAAAATAAGTGGCAAAAATAACTTATAAGTGGCATTAAGAGGGATAAATATGACTTGTTTAAGGCCGGTAGCCAACATTGTGTGGGCCAACATATATATTAAGTAATTTTTATCCCTCTTAATGCCACTTATAAGTTATTTTTGCCACTTATTTTTGGGCTTGAAACTATTGGTATGGGTGGGGATTGAACTCACGACCTTGTGGGGTCTTCGGAGTATCGGAGTTTACTTTATGTTGGAAACCACTAAGCCAACGTTGGCTTAGTGGTTTCCAACATAATCGAGTATAAGGCCTAAATGGATTCTATTCGAATCAAATTGTTAGAAGCAGGACACAGCATTGCAGACCCCAATTATATTAGCCTTTTCATGAGCACACTCCCAGAAGATTTTGATATCATGTCAACAACAATCGACTACGATAAGGACACTGTTGAAGAAATTGTTAACAAGCTTTGACAAATTGAAATACAAAAAGAAATACACCCTGGGTTTGCAGATGGTTCTGCATTTCGTACTCAAGGTGATTTAATCAGGTCCCAGGGACGATTCCAGTGTGGACGTGGGAACCTGGGATGAGGCAGGCCAAATAATAGAAGTTTGCAAGGATGCTACGAGTGTGGAGATTTGTCCCATTGGGTGCGAAATTGTCCAAAAAGGAAAAAGAAGAATCTTCAGCAATCGGGAGGACAATCAAAGCAGGACAAAGGGCCCTCAGTTTTGAGCCGAGGGATGTTTACAGCAGTGGATTCAGTATTTTTTATGGGTAAAGACACAACTCAACACAAATATTTCCTGGATTCTGCATCGTCAGGACATTATGTGCCAAATATCCAGGACTTACACAATTTTATGGCATATAATGTACCGAAAAAAATTCAAACAGTGAATGGTGGTTACATTTACACCAAGGGTGTTGGAACGTTGAAATTGAACATGTCGAGTTTTGGACCAGAATTCATAGGCAAAATTCCAAATGTCAAATGGACACCTGAAGCCAAGGTATGATTGCTGAATCCTGTGCAGCTCTTTAAGGATGGCTATCAAGTCAATCTTAATATAAAAGGTTCAAGAATTGTTGATACGAAAGGACGAACCATAGGCGAAGCTGTTGAAAGTGGAAATGTGTACCCATTCCAATTCAGGATGATTCCAGCCTCATCATCAATATGTGGATATACAAATTTATCAGAAGGCGAGTTACAAGAAAATTTGGACAACATACCTGTAGTGTACTCAACGAAATCGCCAAGCAACTTGATATTATGGCATCAGCAATTGGGCTATCTACACACAGCTGCCATCCAAAATCTGGCACAGCATTTTGCATCTGGAATTGAAATTGACGATTATGAAGAATTCAAAGCAGACTGTATTGCTTGCATCAAAGGAAAACAACATCGCACTCCATTCAAAACTGGCTGAACTCAAGCAATGCGACTTGGGGAACTCCTCCATATGGATTTGGCTGGACCGATGGAGACAATAAGCTTTGATAAGAAACAATATTTCATAATAATTGTTGACAATTACTCACATGCTGTATGAATTAACACATTAGCAATCAAATCGGAGGCTGTTTAGAAAATACGAGAATACATACAGAAACTCGAGATGCAGTTTAATGTGAAGGTTCAAGGTGTAATGGCAGACAATGGGACTGAGTTCATCAATTCTGAATTCAGGAGATATCTATCATCCAAAGGCATATCATTGTTCACCTCAATTCCTTATACACCTCAGCAAAATGGAGTCACAGAAAGGGTATATGCACGATTTCTGAGGTGTGATGTATCAGCATCATATCATAATATCCTCTTAATTTTCTGTGGATTATTTAATATTCTTTCGAATTTATTGTATTTTTATTATATTTTTATTGTGAAATATAGGCTCTATTCCTTTTAACTTCGCATAATAATAGCATATATGAACTCATATTATGCTATTATATCTTAATTAATTTATTATAATTTTTAACTAATTATTTATATTTTATTTACTTAGTTATTACCTTTCGGCACCTTGTGCAGCTAGTTTGCGCATTTTTGGAGTCATGTGACTTATTACATAAGCCTCCAGTGTCGGGATGTCACAAAGGTCACGAATGTGACTACCCGAGTCACACAAGTCACGAATGTGACTACCCGAGTCACACAAGTCACGAACGTGACTACCCGAGTCATTATTAGGTTCCGCCGACTCATCGTTTGCTTCCGTCCCCGGGACCGCGGCCTTGAACCTTCATGTTCAAGCCAAAGCTTAGAACCCTTGTCTCAGAGAGGGGAATCACATGTTAAACAAAAAGTAAATAATGAGTAGAATATGAGGTCATTATGATCTCACTAATGACCTCATAAACTAAATAGTTAGCTAATCATTGAGTTATCAAAATGTATATAAGGAGGGCTAAGTTTCCAATAAAATCTTATCACACACATATTTGCAGCACAGCACCAGCTTATCTAATCATCCTAAGGACAATAATAGCCTTAGTCTGATACACTCACTGCAAGCACCTACACTTGCAGCATCTTGAATCTTTGTCAGCAACTCTTGGACTTAGCTAATCATCTAAGTTCCCCAGCCTCACAGCTACCCTTTAGGCTTATTAATTAGATAATAAACCTAATAAGTATCTAAGTATCCTTACTGAAATCCCTGCCAATACTAGATTACTCAAGGCCCAGCCCTAAGTTTATTGAATTAATCAAGTACAAGCACTCAGATAATCCAATACAATTTATTTTCTCTATTAATAAATTATTTAACACCTTGTTAAATAACTATTAATAGTTACAAATAAGCATACAAGAATCCGAAGCTCTTATATCAAGTCTCTGCCAAGTTACTGCACATATATTCAGCTTCCAGCCCCTATTCTCAAGGAATAGTTCTTGTATTTGCTAAAAGAGTCATACACAGTTCTATTGAACCTTTCAATAATCAAAATAAGCATTGATTTGAGTTGTTTAAGCTTCATAGCGCAGCTCATTAATCTATCAGTATTTAAATTACTGGACCTTTGCTTGTTTTATTGTTGAAGCTCTGTGACACTATAGCATATATTGAGCTATCTAAGAGAATCCCCTGAATACATTACATGAGGGGGGCTGATCAATATTATATTCATCAAAACTGCCCAAGTTCCTTTGGTCCATAGCTGTCAAAATGATGGCATACCTGAAAAACCAAAGTCCAACTTAAATGAAGGATGGACACACCCCAATTGAACGTATTACTAGGGAAAGGCCAGATCTATCCCATTTATGAATTTTTGGCTGCCCAGTCAGCATTGCTATTCCTAAACAAAAACGACAGAAATTGGACTCACATTCTAGAATGAGATATATGGTTGGATACGAACCATATTCCACCAGTCACTTGGTATGGTATCCTGGGTCTAGACATATTGAAAAGGTGCGGGATGCAATATTCCATGAAAACGTGATGACATTGCCATCACCAGTCCTGTATGGAGATGAAGGACAATTCAGAAATATTGCAGATATGAAGGAGATTCACGAACCTCAATTAAAGGTGATGCCAGATGAACTACAGCCTAGGCTTACAATACGAATTCCTCTGCGTCCAAGACCCACTGATGAAAAAGGAAAAGAAATCAGTACATCATCAGATCAGTCACAGCTAGTTTCAAACATACCTGATATCCCACGTGGAATGTCACGATCCAGAAATATAAGTGAAATAGCTGGAAACACAATTTTAGTAGATAAGGAAGAAGCTGGACATGATGAAGGACTCATTATGTATTCTGCCATAGGAAGTAATCCGACAATCCAGGAGGCACTAAACATGCCAGGAGAAGAAGGAGCCGCATGGGAGAAGGCGTGACAAGTAGAATGGCAAAATATGTTGGATCATGATGTGTTCGGACCACCCAAAGAACCGCCGCCTGGAACGTGAATTTTGAAAATGGGAATTGTATGTCGTGGAATGTACAAAAATGGTGACCTTGTGAAGTGAAAAGTTCGCATTGTCATCAAGGGCTTCAGTCAGATTCCCAGTCTTCACTTTAATGAAACCTACACACCAGTTATGAAATGGGAAATGTTCTGAATCTTGCTAGCGCTGGGAAGTATAATGAATTCAGCCATATGTCAATTCGATGTAAAGTCAGCATACTTACATGGGACGATGAAGGAGAAAGTTTGGGTTCAGCAGCCGGAAGGATTTGAAGAACCCAGAAAGGAGCACCTTGCGTTACCGTTATTGAAGGCCCTGTATGTATGGCACAAAACAAGGAGGAAATGAGTGGAGAAAAACATTATATGGATTCATGGTCGAAGAACTTACCTGGTACTGTTCCGACTTTGATAGGGCTGCATTTTTCAAAACATGGGACGATGGAAGTTGGGCTGTGGTTGCTTTTTGGGTGGACAACGCAACAGCTGTCGGTGACAAAAAATGACTCTTAGATCTCGAAAAAGCATTTAGCGAATGATTTGGGATTTTGAGCAAAGGAGATGCTCACTGGATTCTGGGAACAAGCATTCGTCGAAACACTGATTCGAAGTCAGTATTCATATTGCAAAAGGAATATATCGAAAACATCGCAAGGAAATTCAACATACTCAACTCCAAACCAGTCTGGTCTCCTATCCCACTTGGAACTGATTTCCAATCCATTATGCGACCTGAAACTAAAGAAGAATGTGAAGAAATGGAGAAACTCCCATATCGCGAAATCATAGGTAGCTTAATGTTCGCTGCCACGGTATCACATCCAGATATTGCATATTCTGTTAACAAATTGTCACAATATTCATCAAACCCAGCAAAAGAACATTGGAACTTAGCGAAACAAGTCCTCCAATACTTATATACCACTCGAGATCACGATCTTCATTTGGGAGGAGGAGCACTTTGTTTACATATGTACTCGGATGCAGATTTCACTGGTGATACAGAGGACAGAAAGTCAACTGGAGGATACATTGTATTTTTAGGATTGGGGGCCATATCTTGGTCTTCGAGGAAACAGTTGACAGTAGCCCTGTCTTCGACGGAAGCTGAATACATCACTTTATCTGAGGCAGCATGCAAAGTTATGTGGACAAAACATTTTTTGGAGGAATTGGATATTATTTACAAAGAACCGACTGTGATTTTCAAGGATAATCAAGGGATGATTGTGTTTGCTCATAATTGATGTGCTCTACGAAGAATGAAACATATTGAAGTCAAATATCACTTTATTCGACACTTAATCGAGAATAGGACGATCCAACTTACATATCTATTGACACACGAAGGAAATGATTGCGGATATTTTGACAAAATCACTACCACCATCAACTCATTCTTATCATACATGCCGACTGGGTATTGGTACTTCAACACTCGAGGAGTATTGAGATACAAGTGTTGAAGGTATAGGCACTGGAACGAGTGGAGCTGCGCATATGATACAATAGGTGATGCAGCTTATGATGTGGTTTATGATGTATTCAATCCACTTAGTGGATAAACCCTATCCACTTGTACGATATATATACGAGAATTAGCGTAAAGAATAACTAACAATCATTCTCACTTGTTAATCTTCACAAACCAATCTCTTGGCAGTGACATGTTATTCACAGGCTTGATTGCATGTCCTCCGGGTCTGATTCCACTTCTCAAGAGGTGAGAACAGCAGGCTTCAAAGCTGCGTTGGCCGGCACAGCATCTAGGCATGTTATGCTACACTCTAACACATGTCCCAGATCCTCATGTTCATCACCTGAAATCCTATCTACAGAACACTCGCCCTTTATTTTTCGCATCCAGTTCATCTATTCCGGCCATCTAAAATCAGCAGGTGGCACTCCCTAGTGTGAAGAGTGGTAGAAGTTCTAACCATTCTATATATGAAGAATATCGACCGTTGAAGTACGATACCACGATGTATTGACTGTCTAAGTCTAATACGGACCGAACACGTATTGACTACTTAGTTCAATACGGTAGAGAGAAGTAGCTATCTAAAGTAAGGTAGATAGCTAGAACGAATAAGCAGAATCAACTGGTTAAGTGCGATTCTGGACAACTACTCGAGTGCAAGTAGAGTAGTTAGAGAGTCGAATAATAGAGTAGCGTGGATGTAGTCCACGCGAGTTGAGATAGGGATTGAGTTTCGACTGATACAGTTCGAAACTCAGTTTGAATGAGTAGCTAAAGCCCGTCTGTGACGGTCGAGACGATACACCAATCACAACTTACAGGACACTAATGGGTGTCTGGGTAAGTCGTGGTTGCAGTGTAAAAAGTGTCTGAGTTCTAAACTATGGGCGCTAGAATACATAAGTCTGCGTGTGTGCCCACAAGAGTCGATGTACTGCATACATAGGTCGTCGAACTAATTATAGATATAATAAAAGAGAGAAAATAGAAATAATAAAGGAGATATAGTAAGAGCTCATCCGACTATATTTCCTGAGTGTATTTCGCCATACCTCTCACAGTGCCCCCCAGGTCGAAGAGCTATGTCAAAGAAGATGTCGAAGGACACTTGGAACTCCTCCCCATGCGTCCTGCAATGAACCCCCAAGGTGTAGGATAGCGTTGCCCCAGGCGAGATGCTTGGCACGAAAGGAAAGAGTGATGTCCTCCCGCTTCAAAGCGTCATTGGCGGATATCAACCCATCCAGTTTTTGGATCGACGAGACCCAACGACCGGTAGGCCTTCTGGCGCATTTGGATTATGGCACGAACGTGGTCAGCGGAAGTGTCAGTAATACGGGCAATGAGAGGGGGTCGAGGGTGTAGTGATGGCGGGGTAGGAGTGATGAGCGGTGTGGAGCTCGTGTCTCCCCCAGGGGGGATGCCTCTCGAGGTGTCCGAATCCGGCAACAGTTGCTCCAGCAAGTCAACGAGGTCCACTGCAGAGTGGATTGGTGTGTGGTCAGGAAGAACACAAGAAGAGTTGACAAGTAAGGACCGAAACATGGAGAGTTCCACCCGTTTGATATCCTCCGCTAAACGCAGCTGTTCCTTAGGGTCATTGACGCGTAGATAAAATGCACTCATGCAGTCCGACAACATGAGAGACCCGCTATACCCCTGGATATGCCCTTTAAGAAGGGGGTGCCACAGGGTTGGTCCCAATCGCGTTAATGTGCGTCCCACGGTAAAGATGTCGGAGGGGTAATTAATGGACACGCACATCCAACTTGACTGGAAGGGATGGGAGGGGCCAGCCGTATTCTCAGAGTGGAGGGGAGAGGATGGCTGTGGCGGGGGGCTGCGAATGGGGTGGGCCGGCGGGGGGTCAATGACAAGGGGCTTGTCGGCCTGAGTATCGGTTCTTCATTTCCCTTTTGCTTTTTCGCTTAAGGGGGGAGGCTCCTCGAAGACTTCCATTGCCGGGGGGGGTTCTTTGGAGATGTCTGTGGCTGAGAGAGGCGCCTCGAGGACTTCCTCCATAGGCATTGCGAGAACTTCCGGGATAGGGTAGTCAATATCCATTAATGTATCGTTAGGATGCTGAATGGGGCTTCCCAGAGAAACACAAGGGGAGCAGGGAGAGGCGGGCGGTGGACTCCGAGTTGTCAAGGAAGTGAGGGGAATGTTAGACACCGCAGGGACTAAAGGCGTCGGAGTAGAATGGGAGGCGACGAGAGGGTCAGGTGACCTGCGAAGGGGTGAGATTGACTGCGGTGCTGGAGAAGGCTTGGGTATGGATGAGGACGGTGATATCAGGGAATGTCCTGCGAAGGGGAGGGGTAGTGGTATAGGGGGAAGAGAAGGCAGCTCGGTGGATGGTACAAGACTTCCTGGTAACTCTGAAAAGGGTGTAAAGTGCTGTAATGTGGGTACGGAAGAGATCGGTGGAGGTGGAGGGAGATGAGAGGAACTGGATTGGGTCGCAGAGTCTGCTGGACGATACCCTCTCCAAACTCTGAGGGAAGTTGGTAGCTTTCGTCGTTGGTTAGGATCACTCGTGAAGAAGTGAATGTTGTCAGGGAGTAGGAAACCTTCATGGCAGTCAGTACCGAGGTACTTGCTGTCGTAGGCGGGGTATTGAGATTGGTCATCCTCCGAGTCAGATGAAAGATCACTGGGCCCCATCCGGTAGGTCCGTTCCTGAGGTCCACGTTGTGAAGTGGGTCTGGGAGGTAGTGCAACTCCATCTCCACGTCGCAATGCAATGCTTTGTAATTTGATCCTTCGTACTTTGTCCCAATCGTAGAAGGTGACCCCGTCTTTTCCTTTCCTACTCTTTTGTCCTACACTCCGAACACATGGCGTGCCCCCATCGCTGCAATCCGTTTCAGCGAAATCCATCCATTTATGACCTGAAGGGGGAGCGATGATTGCAGGATTATCATGCCCTTCCATTCTCCTCCATTCCTGCCGTGTCCGCCTTGAAGGGACATTGTCCCTAGCCCCCATCCTCCACTGTCCTTCCAAGTACTCCTCTCTCCTCTTCCGTTTAAGCGTTTTCAATTCCTCCTGAACTTGCGACGAGAAAGCCTCAGACTGCCGTTTCCTTTTGATCTCCTCTTCGGTAGAAGGGAAAATACTATGAGAAGGTGGTGGGGTTTCACTCCATGTTCCCGAGGGAGCCCCCCAAGTATTAGAGGACCATGGTGCAGCCTTCGAAATAGAGTCCGTCCACATAGGATTCGTGGACGATAAGGTCTCCTCCACGCGCTCGACAGTTTCTGTTCAAGGTGATGGGGCAGAAGGAACTGTAGTTTGAGGTCGAGGTATTCTTTTGAAATTGGGAAATCGGGGTTTGGGGAGAGGAGCGTATGGAGTAAAGGCGGTCCCATTCCCCGAGTTGGTGGATGTTCCTGCAACGTCACCCTGCACAGCGGAGGGTATTGGCAAAGGCGTTCCAGAGTTGTTCGTGGAGTGCTCGACTTGTTCAGTACAAGACGGCGTGGTAGAGGTATTAATAGGTTGAGGTCACGGTATTCTTTTGAAGTTGGGGAATTTGGGCTTGGGTTGCTGCTCCTGCGACATAGTATACTGATTAGAGAGGTTGACATGGAGGGAAGAGATAGGGGGAATAAAATTTTCTTTAGTGAATTTACGTATTTTATATTAATTTCAAGCTCCGCTCGGTTATTGAAGTGAAAGGCCAAGGGGGAAGAAAGTGGGGGGGGTAGAGCTAGAAGTAGATAAACAGCGTTGTCGTCGTAAGGATGTGAAATGATCATTAAATTCGATAAATAGTCTTGTAAGCTCTAAGGAGAGCGGGAGCGTTACGAAGGTCATTGCCGTTTAACCAAGTGTCCTCCTCTGGTCCATATCCTTTCCATCGAACCTGGAAAAGGAGTCGATTTCGATGCTTTTTGTGCCCTACTATAGCTTCTACTTTGTACTCCTCGTTGTTACAATTGAGTTCTCAAGGGTTCTCGAGTAGCTCCCTGGATCCAAATTCCTTAGGGGAGAGGTGGTACTTTTTAAGATGGTCTCGATTAATCACTGGATGTAACTGATATTCCGAGGGAATGCGGAGTCGGAAGACTTGAGGATTGATCTTTTCCAAGACCTCAAACGGCCCTATCCGTCTTTGTATAAGTTTTCTTCCAGGTCCCTTGGCTTCGACGAGCTCGAGAGAATGGGGATTAATCAGAACATAATCCCCCTCTGAGATATCTTCCACTAATCTCCATCTCTTGTTGTAACTGCGAGCTTGGGTTTCCTGTGCTCACGCAATCGAATCCCATGCCACTTGTTGGTGATGTTCCAATTCTAAGATCCATTGGTCAGCTACAGGGCTATCCGATAATTCTCTGGGGACCACAGGGTCGTCCCCTCCTAGACAGCTAGACATTCCTCTTGGTAAGTAGCCCATCAGCAAAAAGGCCGGCGCATAGCTTGTTGAGCTTTGAACCGTCAAATTGTAGGTATGAGCCACTACTTGAGTCCATTTAGACCATTCCTCCTTCGAAGAGGCACAGTACGCTCTGAGCATTTGCTCCACAATTGCATTAGGGTTCTCCATTTGACCGTCGGTCTGAGGATGATGGGATGAGGATACTGCAAGGGCACTTCCGTATACTTTGCAGACTTCTCTCCAGAACCTACAGGTCCATCTCTTGTCTCGATCACAGATTATCCTTGAAGGCAGGCCGAAAGGAGCGGCTACTTTATTCACGAAGATTCGCGTGAATCCTTCTGCGGACAGATCTGAAGTAGTGGGTTCACAGATTAAGAAACGCGTGAGTTTATCCACGGTGACGAAGATGGCGGAATAACCACCCTCTGTAGAAGGAGGCAATCCGGTAATCAGGTCCATCGAGACAACATCAAACGTCCTTAGGGGTACATCTGCGGGTCGAAGAGCTCCTTGTCAAGTGGAATGATCAATTTTAGTTTTCTGGCATATGTCGCAGCTGTGAGCGTATGCCACGCAGTCATGCAACATCCTCGGCCAGAAGAAACGGTCTTTCATCAGATTAAAAAGCCTGTGGCCGCCTGCATGAGCTCCTTCGAAAGGATTATCATGTATCAGCTTGAGTATGGTTGTCGTCATGCTGCTAGGAATGCAGATTTGACTTTTCCAGTCCGAATCTTGAAAGAACAATAGCTTATTCTTGCCAATAAAATAATGCGAAGGAGTGGCTACCATGTTTGGAGAAATGGGATCGGCGGCGTAATAATTCCTGAAGGCGGGATCTTTCTGGTATCCATCGCGAAGTTCCTTAGCGTAATTCTCATTGATCTCTATAAGCAATTGTGGATTCAAGAGAGTAAAATCCGCCTCATCAGTCTCATCGTTTCTGGGAAGGTTGTGCAAGTCCCATTTAGTTTGGGGGACCTCTTCGACTGTTCCGACAGGTTCAACTAACTCGTGATGAGTGAGAAAGACGGCCTTTTCCGCTGGTTTGTTCTCCCATAACGTCTCGTTGTCGTTCCAGTTATAAGAATCCACTACGATTGGTAAGAGATTGTCTCTCGCGGGGCTAGCACAGTCAGGTACTCGAGGAAGTCTAGATAATGGGTCAATGTTGCTGTGTATCCGTCCTGCTCGATGTAGGATTTCCAGACCGGGGTATGTAGTGTATACCACCCCCCATGCGGCCAGTCTACGATTAGTATTCTCGTAAGATCTGGCCCATTGTAATGCCACATGGTCAGTGATCAAAAGGATATGTTCTCCCTCAATAAAGGGCTGGAAATGGACCAATCCTTCTTTAGCAGCTAACGCTTCTCGCTCTGTGGCTGAGTAGTTACATTCTGCTTTCTTGAGCGTACGGCTCCAATAGGCGATAACGCGTTCGACTGTGACACTGGTGTCATCAAAATCTGCGGCCCAGGAATCTGTCCAGGTGAATTCTGGCTCCTTGGTTTTATAACGAGTAACAAAAATGGGGACGTCTCGTGATTGATCGAAAGCTGTCCTTGCTTGGGCATAAATTTTCGTATCCTTTAGGTCCTTAAGCGTCATTTTTTGTATTTGCTGGAGGCAACATCCCAGCGCGAAGTCTGAAGCATCTGTGTATAACCTATAAGGCATACCGCTCGCAGGGTGTCCAAGTACTGGAGCTGAACTCACTGCAACTTTGATGTCTTCAAAAGCTTGGGCGTGTTCTGAATCCCAATGCCAACGAACGCCTTTCTTTAAGAGGTTGAAAAGTGGAGCGACCGTCCAGGAGTAGAATGGTATGTAAGCAGAGAAGTACAGAACCATTCCGAGAAAATGTTGAAGGTCTGCTATCTTAGAAGGCGTGGCTAATTCCAATATAGCGGTGACCTTTTCTTGATGGGTCGAAAAGCCGAGTCTAGACACCTTATGTCCTAGTAGTAGAATCGAATTATACCCCACGTAGCACTTTTTGGGCGAGAGAGTGATTCCCGCTGCAATGATGGCTTGTAGGACCTGGTCCAAATGCTCTAGATGATCGTCCCATGTCTTAGAAAAGATCACGATGTCGTCAATATAAACTAGGCAAAATATCCATAAGTAGGGTGCGAGTACGGTTTGCATAACCCTTTGGAATATAGAAGGTCCATTATGAAGTCCAAAGGGCATTCTCTGGAATTGCCACAGTCCTCAATGGGATCTGAAGGCTGTCTTCGGCTTATCTTCCTCTAACATTTCAAGTTGGCTAAAACCAGCTAGTGCATCGAAGGAAGATAAGATGTTGGATCCCGAGAGCGCTTGCATGATTTCCAATTGACGCGGCAGTGGAAATTCATCGGGAACCGTTAAGCTGTTCAACTTTCTATAGTCAATCACTACTCGTGGTTTCCCGTTGCAATAGACGACAAAGGCTGGCACCCCCCAAGGACTCTTGGACAGTTCAATCACTCCCTGTTGGAACCAAGTGTCCATTTGTTCGTCAATGACTTTCCTATTAGCCGGGGAGGTTGGAAACATTGACATTGAAATAGGTTGTGCACCATCTTTTAAGGGGACATTGACCTTGACATCTACTTGTCCTAAACGCCCGTCTACTCCAAAAGCTAGGACGTTCTTAGTTAATACTGACTCCAAGCGGGAGGAGACGTTGGTAGGGATGTCAGGACCTAAATTAACTAGCTTATGCAGATCTTCCACGTGAAACATTTCCGTGGTGGCAACTTCTGACGTTTTGGGGCCTGCCAGGTCGAAATCGTCTGCGAGTTCCCATTCCAGGGGCAGCCCGGAAGATTGAGGATTAAGGACACGTTTCTCTTCAATTCTTGATAGACTTTCGACAAGATGGGCGATCTTGGTTGCCGTCGACTGCATCGATGCCCTCTCAGTCGAAGATCTAGGAGTCTGGGCCCATTTGTTCGCGTCGTGAATTAATCCAACGGTTTCCCCTCGTCTGATGATTCTTGGCGTCAGAGAGGGATTAGCGAGAGGTATCACAGCACGTTCCCTAGAGATGGCAGTGGTGGGAGCAGCTAGTATACTCCCATTGTCGTTCTGTAAGACAACTCCCTCGACTATCCATTGGTCACCAATAAGATCTCCTACAAAGATTGGTACTAATCGAGCTGATTCCGGTTCTATAGTACAATCTTGTGAGGCCCGTGTGACTCTTTCAGTATGCACTCCTTTGTCTGGTTTGGAAGTCAATTCAGACGAGTCATTGGCTAGTTCCTCAAGGGGGATCTTGCTAATCGAAAAGGTTAAAGGCTGCGGCTCCTTGGAAGAACTGGCTGGAATAGATCCTGCTCTCCCAGGCAAAATCAATCTGGAACCCAGTGGTTGGTCTCGCAGTGTCCCGATCTCATAGTTCACGTGAAAGTCTTCTCCAAGAAGGATCAGGACGGTCATACCTCGGACAACGTACATCTCGGCGGTGAATTTGAGGAGTATACCGGTGTCGTCCTCGAGATAAATGGGGACGTTGATGTATCCTAATACTTTGGCATTACCGGTAAGTTGTACGAGGTGCAGCTTGAGTCCTTGCTTGAGTTTAGGGCGGTCCTCTAGTTCCTTATAGAAATCCTCCGAGATTAAGGAGAGGTCAGCTCCGGCATCCAGCCTGATTTTAATAGGATTTGAGGCTTCTGAATTCCCTACGCATCCGTAAACGTGTAATGCTGAAATCCCAATACTGGAATATCCACCCGGAGGGTCCCTTCTGCGATAGATAATAGTTGAATCCTCTTTCATAAGTCGACTGGATTGGGGGTATTGAATTCTAGGTCTTTTGCTTTCTTTTCTTGCAGCCAGTTTGATGTCCCTCCTGATACATCTACCATTAGGTACTTTGGGAGCGTTCGAAATAGAGTCGTCCGCTTCAGAGTCTGACTCATCGCAAGGAATTAAGTTGGGTAATTGCCCTGGGTCGAAGGGGAAGCTCTCCTCCTCTGATCCCTCTGACTCAGAGGGGTCTTCTATGACGTAGGTCTGACTTATTTCCTTAGATTGGTTCGCAAATGTGTCCTCGTCGACGATTTCCTCAATGGTGGGAGGTTCAGGTCACGATAAAACTCTCGTCTCAGTCAGACCTTCACGTTCTGATGATGAGCGTCTAGCCAGTCTCCTTTCTCGAGAAAATCATGGTCTGATATAGAAACATAAACTTGCGATGTCTCATTCTCATTCGAGGATGCTTTCACATCTGAAACGATGTTGTCCTCTGGCTGAGGAAGGTAGACAGAAATGAAAATCGATTCCTCATCAATGTTATGTACTCGTCCCTGTACACTTAATCCATAAACCGTTTCATAAGCCCTTTGATCCTCCGCCTCCTCCATTGGGTTCTGCACGGAGCACTTGTTAATAGAGACATAGTGCAACATCCTGCCCGCATGGGGGCAGTCGATCTTGAAATGCTCTAAGCTCCCACAAATCCAACACTCCTTCGGAGGCTTGGCGATGCTTTTCTTGTCACTTCGTTCGAAAAAGAACTTGCCGTGTTTCTTACCCTGCTTAGTGTTCGATCTCCTAGGGACGGTTTTATCCTCGAGTTCACCGAGGAGGA